>JAMZEH010000042.1:11702500-12302500 GCA_024699665.1 Ostrea denselamellosa
TAGATTTTCGAAATTATCGCATATTCTAGAAATCATTTTAATATTACGATAGTGTTATCTTCGATTATCGTCTACCTTTACCCAAAAATGATCTTTGATTTTAGCAACACAACGTGAAGTTTCCGTCACTCACAGTATTCTTAAAAATATTTGGTATTCAAGAGTGGACCCCTATCCTCTGTTTGATTCCTTTGAGGGTTTTTTTTCTTTTCTTATAATTTTATTTTGAATTTAATTTGTATATACTATAACAATTTCCCACAGGCAACATTTCATGTACACGTAGCTGAATAATTTATTTTACACAGTAACACACCTCTACACACTACACACTATGTTTAAGAATTTGGAATACTAGTAATAAATTGCGTAAATGTTAGATGAATCCTTAAAAGAAAAAGAATTGAATAACACAATGGCTGAATCGTTTGAAATTAAGTCTTTGACCACGAAGTGGGTTGTATAAAAAATGTGATTTTAAATGGGTTTTTTTCTTCATGACAATTTCAAACTACATGTACATCATCAAATTGGTTTGTAGTTGTCTCTCCAAGATTGTGGCCTATAAACATATCAAAAATGGTTCTTCTTGCCATAAAACTAAAAGTAGGCCATTTATTTATATACTAATAAATTTGCAATTTTTGCAAAAATAAAAAAGAGCGTTTGCTCTCTGCTTTCAAATCCAATCATAGTATTACACAGCTGGGATGAGGGGATAAACTTATTATGCTTTGGTTAGTATTGATTTCGTTTTGGTTTTGGTTTTCCCCCTTGAAGACTTATTCGATTCAAATACTCACAAAATCATTTGTGGAACCCATCAATAACACTCATTTTAGAATTTTCTCTAAAAGGGCCACTTCAAAGATTATAACCAACGTGCCCTTTGAATTATTATTATTAAAAGGACCTGATATAAATTTAAGAATTCCTGAATGCGCCGACAGCGGATGTTGAGACATTGAATATGCGTGATTAATTTTACAAATGTCCTATAAGTTTAAGTTTTGTGTTGAGACTCAATGATTTTGATTATTTGTGTATATTCTAGGATTTCATACTTAATTTGACAATTCTTGAGTAAAAAAACACTCGTATTTCCATTTAAAAAATCTATTGACTTTTAAATAAACTTGAAGCCAAAATTTAAGATCTAACCGCATTGATTAAAGTTGAAATCATACTCTGAGAAAGAGATAGGGGTGGCTAGGGGGGAAATACATATATAGTTTTGAGAAACAAGGTTCCTGAATTTCAAAGTCCCTGGGCCAGAGTTCCTTGGGTGGGGGCTCTAATGATTATGTACTGAAAATGAATGAATATTCTTTGAAATCTGTTCATTGGTATTAATTAAGAGCAAGGATGTCTTTACCAAAATTGTGAAATCTGTGGCTTCAGGGTCGGGGTTTCTTTGGGTTGGGGGAACTACACGTACTGATTATTTGTGATTAATTGAATACTGTGACCCCAGGGTCGGGGTTTCTTTGGGGTGGGGGAACTACTGATTATTTGTGATTAATGGAAATACAATTTTTGTTTCCCTACGCTGCTTCTGGATATTAAGTAATCAAAATTAAAGCATCCAAAGTGTATGATTTTAAAACTGAACGAGCAATGGTGTCTTTTCAAAATTGTGAATTTTATGGCCTATGGTTTTGAAAAACGAACCAACTTCATTTTTTGGAATGTTGTTGCATGATACTTCGGTGATTTATAAGGCCTGTGGACCTCTTGTTTGGTGATGAATGGTGTAATACATTGCTTTTTTGTCCCCTGCTTTCGCGAAAGCAAGGGGACATTAAATCTCATTCGTCTGTCTGTCTGTAGTTCTGTCCGCCCATCACAAAAAGTTTAACTTTGGTCATATCTTTTAAATGAGAAGACTTTTATATTACACATATATATTACTGTGACAAGACATTTTTAAACGCACTATGACTTTTGACCCCGTAACCTTGACATTGAAGTTTGACCTACTTTTAAAAGATTTACATATGTAAACATTACATTGAATTGTCCATAACTTTTACACGTGAATAGACAGGGTTTTCGCATTAAACATGTTTATCACATGTGACAAGACCTTTGTAAATACACTATGATATTTAACCTATTTATTCGAATTTTGACCTACTTTAAAAAATGTCATTTTTTCCTTAAGATAGTGATAGGGCTTTCATATTTGACAAGTGCATTACCTGTGACAAGATATTCCAACGCATGCAATGATATTTAACCCCTTGTTTTACTTTTATTAGATTGACCCTGAATTGATATTCTCAATGACAGAGGAAGAACTCTCTGAATACGTACCCCTTCATGGTGACAGGCTAAGACTAAAGAGATTCGTCGCACAAAAACAGAAAGAAAGAAAACGAGACGGTAAAAGAGAAAATCTACTTTCTGTCCTCCGACAAAAAATTGAAGACTGCAGACAGAAAAGAAAACAGAGAAAAGAGTCATCCGGAGAAGAAGATTCAGAAGACATGAGACCAAGGCAGAGGGGCAACAGGAATGCCCAGAAGCATACCAGAAAAAATCGAACTGGGATGGCTACATAAAGGAGTCCAAGTACGACTTAAAAAGGGAGGAGGGACCAGAAAAATCAACATAAAGAAAGATGCAACAAAGAAAGATTTGATAAAAGAAGGGATAAGATTATTTTTCCCCCTTGGGGAATCCCCAAAAGGACCAGTTACGGACTTTCTCTGTGACTTAAAAGACTTTAGCGGCAGAAGTGTCCGTGAAGACATGGCTGTTAAAGAAATGTACGAGGAGACGAAACTTCCACTTTTGCGATTTTATTTCACAACAGAAGAAAATGGATCTACAAAAGGTAACGATGCTGAAGAAAACAAAGACACGGATGATGAACTGCCAGAAAGTAGTAGCAGAAAGTCCGACGACGATTTACCACAACTTCATGTAACCTTACGCCGGAGGAAGGTATCAAAAATACCTGATTCGGATGAGGATACTAGTTTACCATCTTTGGGGTCTGATTATGGAACAGGAAAAGAGGATATCCTAAAGCAAGCAATTAATCTTGCAGGTATTACTGACAGTATGGACGAGAGTGATAACGAAAATACCGCAGAAATTATAGATCAAACCCTCCTCTCTACTACTGAACACAAAATTACTTTGCATAGAGGACAGATTCTCAAAGAAATGATTCAAGAGTTTAAAAAAATTGACCCTTTCGGTGACATTGTAACTCTGACTGTTTTATTACCAAACGGGGTGGCTGAAACCGCTGAGGATGGAGGTGGAGTCACCAGAGATGTCCTGTGCGAATTCTGGAATTCTTTCTTTGAAGAGTGCACTCTGGGAAGCTCTTTCAAAGTTCCATGTCTTAGACATGACTACGGGGAGATTGAGTGGCAGTCCGTAGCAAAAGTAATTGTATTTGGTTGGAAGAGTGTTGGACATTTCCCAATTCAGCTTTCAATAGCATTTTTGGAACAATGCTTATTCAACACGGTAAATAGCAACCTACTGGAGGAGTTCTTAAAATTTATTCCAGAAAGTGATGCAGCTTGCTTGAACTCCGCTTTAAAGGACATCGAATCTGTGGACAAGGATGAGTTTCTCGAAATTCTGGATCAGCATGAAATAAAAAGAATTCCTAAACAAGACACTATTGCAAAAATTCTGGAAGAAATTGCACATAAAGAACTGGTTCAGTCGTGCATGTTTGTTATAGACTGTATAAGTCCTTACCTTAAGAAGCTTAACATATCAGAAAAGAAGCTGAAGGCACTCTTCGAAAACCTTCTTCCCACAACCAGGAAAGTTTTAGCATTATTAAAATTTCCTGAGGTTATGACTCCCGAGGAGGTCGTTGTTTCGAACCATCTAAGACGGTTTGTAAGGGAACTAGACATCTTGACGCTGAAAAAATTCATGAGATTTTGTACCGGTTCGGACTTGTTACTTCAAGACCACATTCAAGTCTCGTTTGTGAATGTAACAGGGTTGGGGCGGCGCCCTGTTGCTCACACATGCTCATGTTTACTGGAGATGCCTAAAACCTACGAAAATTTTCCAGGGTTTAGAACCGAATTTTTGGCGGTTCTTAATGCCAACGTTTGGGTGATGGACATTATCTGAAGTGCTTTTGCGTAGAAAGTAAACTCCATCTGTATGCACCTGGGTTTGTTGCTAAAAGCTCAAGAAAGCTCTGAACTCTTATTTCTTATTTTGAAATTGAACATTTCTATAGTATATGTTACCTATGTACTATTAATTACACATGTTAAAGCGTTGAGTTTATCTTAATTTGTTTTCTAAGAATTTGGACCAGAAACATTATTCTTCCATTATAATGATTGTTATTGATGAGTCCGTCAGACTTTCATGAATGCATTAAACAAATACCTTTGAAAGAAATATTCGTTGTGTTTAAAGTTATTTTAATTAAAATGATATAGGCTATGCAACGCAGTTTTGAACGAGTTGTTTTTATTTCTTATTCTTTGTATGGTCACTCACGTGGCGCAATGGCTAGAGCGTTTGCTGTAGAGTCGCCGTGTAAGGAGTGATCATTACATCGCGGGTTCGAATCCCACTGTGGGACGTGAATATCGGTTTTTCGGATAAGACCGAATAAACCAAGGTCCCGTGACGCAGTGGGTGCAGGCACGAAAAAGATCCTTCACTGCTCTATGGCCCTCAGTGCCGTGTATAGGTCAAAATTTGCAGCTCTCCACTGGCAGGTGTTGGGGTGTCCATATTTGACTGAAAAATTTTCGAGAGGGATACTAAACAACAATAAACAAACAAACCAATATATAGCTGTATAACTTAGGAGCTCCAGTAATTGAAGGACCTTTGTGCAATTTCATGGTATGCTGTTCACCTCTTTCGAATAAAATTGATAGGAAATATCACACAGGCACTTGTTTGTTACAGGGCACCCTTACTTAATTTTACGTGGTACGAAACAAGTGCCTGTGAAATATCAGCTGAAAGTTTTAACCTTTTAATTAGTTTTCCTTATATAAAACAAGAATTTTTATCAATTTGATTCTTTTTTTTAGCTCACCTGTGTTGAAAGCTCAAATGTGATTTTTCAAAGTCTGTCGTCCGTCCGCCTGTCAGTCTAAACTTTTCACATTTTCAACTTCTCCCCAAGAACCACTTTTAAAGAACCAAATTCAATCAAACTTGATATAAAGCATCTTTGGATGAAGGGCAATGTCCCCTTACAAATGGAGATAATCACGAAAAGACAAAAATAGGGTGTGGTCACTAAGAAATCTTCTCGAAAACCATTTAGCCACAAAAGCTCAACTTATGTGGAAGCATTTTTGGGTAGTGTAGATGATTCTAAATCATTCAAATTATGACCTCCGGGGGCAGGTCGGGGCCACAATAGATATTACAAAGGGGGAATCTTGTAAAGAACAAAGTTACTCGGGTGAGAAATGTGACCCATGGGCCTCTTATTTAATGTAAAATATTATGTTACTGTGATATTAAATTAAGGATATACAATGTGTATCTTTGTAAACTATCAGTGGGGAAGGTACATTGCTAATTTTAATTAAGCATCGTCTGCATGTTTAATTATTTTTTAGGTCGGGTGACCTATTGCTATTTGTTTTCGTCCGTCGTGAGTTAATATTTGAACATTTTAAGCTTCTTCTCTGCAACCAATCAATCAATTTCAACCAATTTTGACACAAAGCATCTATGGGTAAAGGGGAATTAACAAAAATAGCAAACTTAATTACTGCTGAATGAGTCGCAATGCATTGTGGGCTACTACAAGTACTAGTACCCAGCTATGTTGAAAATAAAGGGCAACTTGAATTGTCCCTTGGAAACTTATTTTCAATTCTTTTTTAAGATTTGTGAAAGAAATATTTGAAATTATGTTTTATCTTTCATTTCTATGCTCACATATGGAACGACATGCATACTCACACTTACAAAATTTGCTTTATGAAGCCTTATATCAACTCATAATACATCGGCCTAAAACATTGTTCAAAGAGACGTAAATAGGTGCTATCGTTTGAATAAAACATAGAGTTTTGTTTTCACATTATATACGTGTTAGTTTTAGCAGGTAGTATTTAGGACCTTGGTTTTAGACAGCAGGAGAGGGTGTGCAATTATTATTTAACCCCCCAATATTATCAAAAAGTGTTTTATGTGCATGCAAACGTCAAAGTGTTTGTACGATATTCGAAGCAACTATTAATCATCTAAAACAACTCCCCGTAGTAGACTGTCTCATTCACTTGATTGGAGAACGGGTGTGACAAAAACATCGTCACGTGTTGAACATTGCCTTCCATATAAAGGACACTCGGCGGTTGTTACAACGCACTTTGAAAAATTACGCACTTTGAAAAAATTTTCAAATTTTAACGCACTTTGAACAAAATTTTCAAAGTGCGTTAAATTTGTCCCATTTTTAACGCACTTTGAAAATTTTTTCAAACTACGTACATTTTTCAAAGGGCGTTGCCACAAGTGGTCACGACCTGATTAACATCAACGAAAATTATTTTTGGTCACAATATTATGACATATATGTCTATATGTATTACACACACTGGTAGAACCTTAGGACAGAATGTCGGCAAAAAAATGAAATGTGGATAGTTGCAAAACCCTTTTTTAATTATCTACTTTAACATTGGTAAAAATCAAAACATCTACAACTTATTGTTTACATTGTAGTTACGCCATAGTGTACATGTTAATGGACTAGTCATGCAAACGATACAAAGTAAAGCGAAATTAATAATGTATATACATTTATATCAGCAAGCGTTTTCCGACTCTAAAAGACAAAATCAGATCTGTGAAAGGATTGCTTCTCTAAGATACAAATACAACTCTTTGGCACTATCTGCATCGTCTGGCATGATATCACCACTTTCTTCCATGATATCTAAACACAGTTCTTTAACAGTGTCATCACAGGGGTGATCAGGTTTTCGGGTTGTTTCTTCTTCACACAGTAAAACTTCATTTGCATTAACAGGACTAAGTTGGTTCTCATAACCATACAATTCGGGTAAAGCGTACATCATGAGAGGGCGATTTCCTTCCCGTAACTTGTTTCTGCTCGACGAAATTGTATGTGTATTCCACATCGTTGTCAGCATGTCCAAGTCTTTCTATTAAAAGAGCCATCAGAGAAGAAATAACTCTACAGTAAATAAAACCTTAAAGGGGCTGGGCGGTTGTGGCCATTTTTAGATTATTTTGATCTTCAGAAAGAGAGAGTTGACAGCTTAAGATATCATATCCCAAAAATTTAAATTACATCTGGTGGTTAATAAAAAAAAAAAAATTGTTGAACCCCCCCCCCCGCCTCCTTAACTGATTTTTACAGGTGCTTATTAACGTGAACATGGTGAATATATAAATATATAGTAATAAAGTAAAGTCAAGTTACAGGCCATCGACCCAAATTAAGTAAAGTCATTTATATTTACTAATCAAACTCATATTTAAACTGATACACTGTGAGAAATATCATTTATAGTTTATCAATTGCTACACACATGTATGACATTTTCATAGTATTCCTGTACACTATTAATAGTAAATCAGGTCGTAGAGTTCCTGAAGTGGAATTGGTGCTAAAGTACTTTAAAGACATTTCCAAATCAGAATTTAAAAGAATCATTACGCCCACCCCCATTTTTGTTCATTATCTTAAGTAAAATTTGTCAATGAACGATTGCTAAGAATATTTCATACTCAAGCGGTCGTGTTTTACAGAGAGAAAAAAACCTGTCGGAATTTCTGTCATAGAATGCAATCGGTGCTTATATAATATACATAGATAAAATCGTAACCATACCTGTATCAGTTTGATGAAACAAAATTGCACCAGACTTTTGTCAAGGAAGTTTCCACAAAATGATGTATTTCCCACATCAGTGGATAAGCTTTGGAAAAGGTCCATCCAAAACTGTCCAACTTTTTTTCTAAGACATCCCCAGAACCATTCTATTCTTTGGTTGTGCGTACTCTTCCCATAAAGGAAGCTTTTTTGTCCAGACAACTCATCCTGGTGGTTTCGCCTGAGGAAAACTTGCATTTGTTCAACATGAGTATTCTCCGTTCCCATATCTGCTCGTATTCGTCTGGGACAGCCCGTTTTACGTTTAACAGCCTGAATGTAGTAATACACTATAACTTTGGGGTCGCTATTGGTTGTACTTGCCTCAAGCCATATGATATTCCTTGAGAATCCGTCAATGCAGCCGTTAATTGCTATTCCATATGGTTTTAATTTATCATATGAATCAATGTGCCAGACAAAGTTCGGTCCTTTACTTACACACTGACGCCTCTTTAGGCGGTTTCTTTTTCGTGATGCTAATCCCTCTGGGTCAGTTAACTTCATTATTTGATATACAGTATCTCTTGGAACAAGTAGTTTATTCTGTATGCATTTGAGATGCATCCACCGGTATCCATGCAATCTAGCAGCTGTTTGTTGCTCGTTACAGATGAACATCGCAACATCTAATAAATCGCTATAGTCCTTTCTTCTTCTTAACTTTAAGCGTCGAAGAGTACGATTCAAAGTTGACATGCTGATAATAACATGGTGTGCTAAAGCCAAAAAAGCAAGAATTTCTGAATTGGATAAACCAAGGTTAAAATACAGCCTCACCAGGTCTTCCATTCTCGCTAAACTGAGCAATGTCATTTCATTTTCCTTACTTATAGAGAGAAACTCGTAATAACGACTTTTTATCTCGTTATTACGACTTTTTATCTCGTAATTACGACTTTTTATCTCGTTATTACGACTTTCTTAAGTCGTAATAACGACTTTTTATCTCGTTATTACGACTTTCTTAAATCGTAATAACGACTTTTTATCTCGTAATAACGACTTTTTATCTCGTTATTACGACTTTCTTAAGTCGTAATAACGACTTTTTATCTCGTAATAACGACTTTTTAAATTTTCTTTTGACATTCTGATTTGACCCTACTAGGCTTTCGTAATAATCATATTATTATACAATATTTTCAGCAATGCGATTTTTACATCAAATTTTGAATACTTTGCGATTTTTACAGAAAAATTTGAATACTTTATAACTTTTTTACGGTGGCTGGTTTAGGACAGAATTTTTAAAATTCGTCCCCACAAAATTAGTTTCGTTCGCACGAAATAAAATTCGTTCCCATGAAATAAAAATCGTTGGCACGAAATAAAATTTATTCCCACGATATACGATTATATACTTCAATATTTACTTATCAAAGGACTACTAAGCTTGTGAAATTCACCATAACATTTAAACACTAGTCCAAATAAAATATCGAAACTGAAACTCTATTTTACTTCATTATATATTAATTAACCTTTGAAGCATCATAGATCGTATTATCAATATATCAGTAAAATATTCTTTTGCATGCAGTTTGTAACCATGTGTTTGCTTTTAGTAGCAGAAAGTAACCAATGCTCCATGTCCTCCTGTTTTAAAATCCATTCCTTTATTTCGTTGACAAACAGGGGTTCAGTTTATGTTCAACGCATGCAGCCCCAATACTGTAGACAAACATTTTGATTATATATTGTTTAACATCCCTCTAGAGAATTTTTCACTCATATGGAGACGTCACATTTGTCGACGGAGGGCTTCAAACTTTAGGCCTATGCTCGGCGCTTATGGCCTTTGAGCAGGGAGGGATCCTTAACGTGCCATACTTGCTGTGACACAGAGTCTCGATTTTGGCGGTCTCATCCGAAGGACCGCTCCATTTAATCGCCTCACGACAAGCAAGGAATATGACCTATTCTAACCCGGATCCCCATGGGACTAACATTTTGTATGCATACATTAAAGAATCTTGAAATAAATGAAATGTTCGTTTTTAATTCCAATAGTTTTCTCCAATACAAATTGAAGTTTTAATCTATTGTGAGGCTCTTGATGGTCTAAAATTTAAGTGAACGTGCATGGAAGGCTTATTGCATTAATGTTCTCAAATTGCAGCATATGTTCATCGTACTCCAAAGTGAAAGAACAGTCATAGATATATAATATATGAACCAACGTTAGTACACTTATTACAAATTTATTGTAGATTGCATGATAAACATATAACGTCTGTTAAATAAGATTACATTGCAACAATATGAAATCGATAATGGTTTTTTCTTTTCATGTATTGATTTTGGTAATGAAAGTTATTGTAAACATATAGCCTGCTCTTAATTTAAAAAAACAATTCGTGGGAACAATTATTTATTTCGTCAGAACGAACTTTATTTCATATGAACGAATTTTTATTTCGACCGAACGAAATTAACTTCGCGGGAACGAATTTTTATTTCGTAGGAACGAATTTTATTTCGTGTGATCAAATTTTATTTTGTGGAAACAAATTTTTAAAAAAGAATCTTATCCACCTGTCCTAAACCAGACACTACCTTTTGTGTCTGCCGTAAAATGGCTGAAATATTACCAATAAGGCGTAAAACCTTAACAATGAATCAATCATTCGTCGCATGGGCAGAGAGGGGGTCTCTGGCTTCAAGTAGGTCCTGGCGAGAGTTAAGGTAAAATGAAAAGGCTAAGTTAACTGACAGTATTCAGTCTCGTAATTCATATAGAAAATACAAATCAGAGAGATGGGCAAATATGGACCCCTGGACATACCAGAGGTGGGATCAGGTGCCTAGAAGGAGTAAGCATCACCTGTCGATCTGTCACACTCGCCGTGAGCCTTTCATCCCTATCAGGTAAACGGAGCAATCCAAAATCAGAATCAATCTGCTAAGAACGGCCTAACAATTGGTATGAAATATATTAGACAGCATTTGACCTAATGGAAGGTTGTACAGGCAATCTAGATCGTTATAACAACCATACAGTTTGCAAAATGCTGACTTTAGACGAAACCGTACAAACCCCTGTAACATCACCTTTGTCGGTAGCCTGCCTCTATTTAAAAACTGATCATATGCAGAACACGCTCTGGCGCATCGAATCAGTTGGGAGGTATAAACACCATATGCAAGTAATGATGAAATATTGCATTTATTTTCAGTAAAATATATGCAGATGTGGAAGACTCTATCGTGTCTATTATTTCAAGTTCACTGCGATATTTCGAATCGACATATGAATGAGAATTATCATCATTAATAGATAAAACGTTGTCGATATATTTAAATGTCGAATTGAAGGCCACAGCAAGAGATCTTTCTTCTCATGTAGAAGCCTTTGAATCAATTCTGAATTCATAAGCATATAAAAGCAGGTCAGCTAACAAAGGAGCACAATTCGTGCGCATGGGAATTCCAACAGACTATTGGAAGACCTGATTACCACAGACTACGAAAATATTGTCAACGAGGAACTCTAGGATCTTTTTAATATCAACTTCAGAGTACTTGTTGCATGGAGTCAGAATGGTGTTTAACAAAATATTTTTGGGATGACCGATCACTAGATATGAAGATTTCTGTTTATCATTTTTATTGAGGGGCCTCCGTGGCCAAGTGGTTAAAGCATTGCGCTCAAAATCACAAGGCCTCTCACCTCTAGTCGGCGCGGGTTCGAATCCCGCTCGCGCCGATAGATGTGAGAAAGTTTGCCACTTTACTTTAGGAAGGTCGGTGGTCTCTCCCCGGATACACTGTATCTGGGTTCTCTCCTCCACCAATAACATCTGGACATCATTCATAACTGTGGCGGAAAATCGTGTCTATGATGATAAAATGTCTAGTCTTTAATTTATGGTGAGGTATGGTCGTGTAAAATGTTGTAAAATCATCTACTAAAGGTTCCTTAGAATTTTTAAGACTCCACATTTGATTTACACCACTTCTGGCATATATAGTGTCACAGTACGTTTGAAGCTTATCCTTCACAGCTGTTAATATTCTCGTGAGAAGCAAAGACGGGGCTTGCTAAAACATTAACTGGATCCAGCAATGTATCTTTGTAGAGTTTGGGGATCCCGTATAGGTACGGCAACTCATATTCATCCACTGTATTGACTGGGGTATTAAAACTGAACATGATTGTGAAGATTTTCATCTTTTGAAAGAGCAGTTGGGGTATAAGTGCGATTACTAATTGTGGAATTAATGCCGAGTTCGTTTAGAAAGCAGTTGTAATAATGAGCTTTGCAAACAAATATAATGTTGTTACAAGCTTTGTCAGCTGGAGCCAAAACATATTCCTCATGTAACCTATCTAACTATTTTATCACTTCTAGTTTACTAAACACATAAGGACAGGTGGTAGGTTTGTTTTTACATGTCTGATACGGAATTTTAATATTCCTCTTATACTTTTTATCTATTCTGACAAGATATCAGGTTCTTTTTCAGATTAAGCCCATCGTCTGGCATAATCTTGGACAGAATTCATAATAGAGATGAAATTCTGTCGCCAAGGTTCTGACCGAGGTTCTCTGAATTTATGACCTTTTAATATAGGTGATTTTAGGTCTTCATGTTTAACTATATTAACATTACCAGTAATGACATGTCCAGCTGGACTATAGTTAAAAGAAGACGAAGAACAAGAATTGCGGATAAGGTTGTCTATGTCTAGGCATTGCACATATATATATATATATATATATATATATATATATATATATATATATAAGACTTTGGGGGGCCTCCGTGGCCGAGTGATTAGAGCATCGGGCTCAAAATCACAAAGCCTCTGTCGGCGCGTGTTCGAATCTCGGCCGCGGCGTTATGTGAGCAAGTTTGCCAGTTTACTTTCGGAAGGTCGGAGGTCTCTTCCCAGGTACATTGTATCTTGGTTCTCTCCTCCACCAACAAAAACTGGACGCCACCAGATAACTGAAAGATTGTTGAGTGTGGCGGAAAGCATTAAATAATCAATCAATCAAATATAAAGACTTTGAGTATAGATATAATAATGAATTCCAGTATAAACAAGCGTTTTGGGTGTATTGCAGGCAATACCAAGGATAATTCAGCCAAATGTAGATCAAGCGTACGAAACTCATGCTTGATCTGTAACTCATCAAGACAAAGCCGCATATCAAATTTCAATCGAATATCTTCATCCACTGCGTAAAAAGGTCCGTATTCTTTCTATTCATCAAAGGGTATAATCCAGTCAAAAGTAACGTGTAACGAAACTCCAACTTGATCTGTAACTATCCAAGACAAAGCCATGAATAAAACATTCAGGTTAACATCTTCATCCAATGCGGAGAAAAGTCCGGAAAACTTATTCTTGCAATTTATCAAGGGGCATCATTCAGTCACAAATAGGTCAAGCATAATAAAATCTGTAACTATCCAAGACCAAGTCATATATCAAATTCCAGTTGAATAACTTCATCAAATGTTGGGAAAAGTCCGGAAAACCTCAAGCATTCATCAAGTGACATAATTGAGTCAAAAGTAGGTCAATTGTAAAAAAAAAACCAAAAAAAAAACAAAAAAAAAACCAACTCACACTTGAACTGTAACTATTCAAGACAAAGTCATATATAAAATTGCAGTTGAGTGTCTTCATCCAATGCGGGGAAAAGTCCGGAAAACTGATTCGGAACGAATGACAGACAGACGGATGGACAGATGGACAAACAGACGGAAAGACCAAGGGTAAGTTAATAGTCCTCATGGCAAAGCCTATGCTCGGCGCTTACAGTCATTGAGCAGCGAGAGATCTTTATCGTGCCACACAAACTTTCATTGGGTTCGATATATATATATATATATATATATATGTGTGTGTGTGTGTGTGTGTGTGTGTGTGTGTGTGTGTGTGTGTGTGTGTGTGTGTGTGAGAGAGAGTGTGTGTGTGAATATGCAAATTCCGTAAATAAACAAGTGATAACTCTGTAGAACATTGACCACGCGGGGCGCCGAATATAACTAGCCTGCAAATCATGTTCGAAACTGATACAGCGTCTTCCATCACCATATTCTGAGTTAATAGGGAGGTGGAGTACTGGATGGCAAACACAGAAAAAGTGTCTGACAGATAAAGATTGGTAGTAATTGCTCTTGGCCAATTGCTCGGCATTTATAAGAGAGAATTACTGGTCTTTCGGATATGGCATTGAAAACGGAGGTCCCGTGTCTCGGCAGACGTTGGTACGTTAAACAACCCTCACTGAGCGCTAAGCATAGGTCTAAATTTGTGGTGTTTCACCTACAGCTGTTGACGTCTCAATATGAGTGAAAAATTCGCGACGGGACGTAAAATTAATCGATTGATGTAAGTTCATATTACGTACGATTCAGGCATCCGTAGTCTATCAAATACACGAGATTTCCATATTTACACAGGTATCTGAACTTTAATCAATATATAGATATAAACTAAAAAAAAATATCTATCTTTTATACCAAGTGTGCAACAACATTTTAACCACCTTCTTGATTCGGGTCCGATTTTATTAAATTCGCGGAAACAAACTTATTCTCCGACAGCGTTACGCTCAGAAATGATTTTCCTTCTCATCTGTCGCTTCAGAAGTCTAAAGTCCCTCGCATCAATCCCATAACGGACATAATTTAACGATATTTTAAATATTCCCACCAATGCCTGACCACCATCACGTGACGTCACGAAACCACATCTCCGCATCAAATGATGTTATAGATAGGAAATCAAAATTGCACAAGAATTTGCCAATATATTTATTAATTATTTAATAAATAATTAATTAATATCTATTAATTCAGAATCAAAACAAACAATCAACACACAAATATAATTTCTTCATTATTTCTCATTACAATATTATACGTTATCAATTTTAATTTATTTGTAAATTTGATTATTCTGGTACAGCAAGATTTTTTTTTTTATTTATTTTTTTTTTTTTTGGTGAGATGTGACTTCATGACATTACCCCTTTCGATTTTCAGATTTATCGCAGAGTTATGGAACTTATATAAAAATAAATATATTAATAAGGTAATAGCACTCTCTATGACACACAATCACCGGAGATTACTTGAGAATACTTTCACAGAATTTAAAGGTAATGCTATGATGCCAGTAGTAATCATTGAGTGCCCTTCCATCAGTACTTTCTATGACACGCGATAACTGAAAGTTCCCTTGGATTTATTTTCATGAATTTTATACATGATATTTGGATTAGGCAGAGGAGGACCCCTTTCCATTTTCAGATATTTCGCAAGGTCTTTTCTGACTTGCCGGTTTCCTGGAAAGTCAAGTGTTTTAGCGAAGTTTCTGATAGATTCGTTTTTTGTCGTGAAGTTTTCACATTTCAAGAACGACTTGGTTAAATTCCATTTTTAAAGCAATATAAGCTGCCAAAATTGCAATTTTTTATAGGGGCATTAAAAGAGGTGAAATGAACGTTGATATGATTGAAAAAAAGAACTGCATCGAATTTCCTCTCTTATGCATCGTTTACACACCTTTACGTGATGAAAAATATATTCCTCGACATTCCGTTTGACCCTAACAACGGCAGCTGATTAATCGTCGGCGACAATCCCGAAGATAACCGATGTTGACACGAATGATTCTGATGCTGATCGGGGTGGATCGGGTTGTATCCGGGTCATTAAAATATGGACGGCGAGGTGAGATAAAATCTAGTTACCATCATTATTTTGGCATTGTTAACGATGTTATATGTTTTTATATCTTTTTCGTCCCGAATCAGTCAAAGTCGGCTTTCTCCCTCGCTTCGAACCTTTCGTGTCAGACATCTTTCGTGCTTACCGGAAATATTGCGCTTGCGCATTTGATTTTGCCGAATGAGTTCAACTTTAGGTCATTGCATACGGAAATAATGTCGGAAAAATTAAGGTACGGGAAGACTTAATTTCAACTGTCGAACAATTTTTACATTTAATGCAAAAAATACAACATGTCAAAAGTTTAATCGATAAAATCAGGTATTAGAAGGTAGATGTTTACAAAATTTCGATTCAATTTTAGGGATCCCAAAATAACAATTTTGACAGCTTATATTGCTTTAAAGAAACTTGTCACGAAGTATTCATGGTAAGAGATTAATGTTGTTAAAATAAAGTGGATGATCCCATTCAAAAGGGAGATAATTAAGTATCGTTTAAATGAGTTTCTAGAAATGCGCAAAACCAGTAAAACATGAAAGCTATGTTTTATATACCTTAATGAATGCGCTCTGGGGCCAATGTGGGGCAACAATAGTTTTCATGAAAAACTTGAAGATAAGGAACAGTCATTACAGTGACACAGATGTTTTATAATATTTCAAATTGATATACATAATATAGATTGGCGATTTTTCACACATGCACATGTTGGGCCTTGCTTTTGTATGCTTTACTAATCTATATCATGCATATCATATAATGACATTAATGCATTGCGTGTCTTTACTTATCTCCATTTAAATTCCACTGACAATGGTGTACGCATAAATTAATATAAATGTACCCCGATTGTATCAGGACTTGAATGATCGCCAATTCTTTCATTAGGTGAAATCGATTTAATACAGACTTACGTGTTTTTGAATAAGATGTGACTGGAAAGGGAAGAATTACAAGAACAGATAGATAAGTTTCCACTTTTTTGTGACAAAGTATTATATTTTTCTTATATTGTTAGTATTTGTTTATAATTTTCTTTCAATCAATATTGCAGGAACTATTTTCTTTTTATAGATATATTTGCACAACGTTTAGTGTAAGACAGACAGAATACTAGGAGAATTTTCCTTATTGACTGAAACAAATGAAAAGGTGTAATGAAAATATGTTTAATTAATGATCGAATCATGTCTTTTTCTAAATACTTTTATAAATGTTATTTATATTATAAAAAACAGAAACGCATATGAAGATTGGGAAAATATTTTAAACGTAAATTATATTCATCAACGTAATTCTTCAAATTTTTGTTCATATATATTTCCTTAAACTATTCTGTATTCAAATCTTGTCCATTAATCTGCTGATTTAAGTCCTATATATAGAAATGTAAATAATCAATACTTTAACCACCATTGCGCATGTCATGAAATTCAAAAGAAATTGTTTACAATGTATATTTTATGGTACAGGAAATAAATATGCATGCATGATTGTATTGGAAATTTTGATTTCAGACGATTTGAATTAGTATCGGTGAATAAAATATGACCAGAAACAATTCCTGCCAGTTATTTCTAAAATTATTCTAAATCTGAAAAAAAGTTAGATCGTATTTATAATTAACTATTTGATTCTTTATTTATTAACACATTTCTCGCTCTCTATTGTGTAAATCTATAAACAGATTTACAGTAACTCCGTACACCCTTGTATTTAAGCATAAGCTACCATTTTTAAACATTTGCTGCGGAGGAGGCTAAAGGTATCACACCGGTAATTATTTTCACTATATATTACTATAGAGGGGAAAAATCATTAAAAATCAGTTTACTATATTGATGCCAAATAACGCACTTGGACATGTTCTATGTTACCTCTCTCATCTGCTGACACCAGAAAAAAGACACCCTACACGGCATTTTTGAAATAATTTTACACGCAAAGAAGTTTACCCTCAAATCCACGTGTTTTTCACATGTGTGTAAACAGACCAACATCAAATAGTTCCACTGTAAACAACTGATTATTTCTACAAATTACACAAAATTTCCTAATCAGGGGTACAAAAAATAAGAGAAAAGAAGAAGGGGAAATGAGAAAAATCACGCATTACAAAAAATTATTCTTTTAAATATACGGAACTACAATTGACTAAGTTCATTTTGATTGGACAATTACCGATGTGATACCTAAATGTGCACGCTGTATAAAGGACGCCATATTTAAAATTTTCTGAGATGGAAAAAACCAAGAAATTTGAAAGTAATAATTGCATATTATGTGGTCGGTATTTAACATAAATCACCGTAATGTTATTATTATCTATAAAATCTTATTTGTATATTTGTAGATGCTAGCAAAGAAACCCTTAGGGAAGAAATAGAACGTATGAGGGAGAAAGCAATGTGTATACGTTGTCTTTGCAAACTCCGGAGCACCTTATTCCTACCATGTCAGCATATTCTTTACTGCGACACCTGTGGAAAAGATTTTGTTAGGTGTGAGAAATGTCACAGGCCTGTAGAAGACAGAATGAGGTTGACTTTGGTCAGGTGTTGAGCATCATGTAGACTCTTTAATGAAATATTTCATCTTGGGATAGAAGCATGCATGGTGCAATCATAACATCGTGTTTCTGAGAGTATGAGATGACCAATAAATATTACTACTATATATTTATTTTAAACTGAATGTCAACAAACAATCTGCATACTTGTAAATTCTCAAGGACTGGACTAAACTTGCTTACACTTGGAGTTTATGGTAGTATATCTGAAGGGAGGTCTGATCCTTGTCGAGCAAATGAGTTTTTCTGATAGTTTGTCTGTCTGTAACCTTTTTACATAGATACATAATACTCTTGGTAAATGGATATGTCTTTCTCTAATGAATCCTTATGTCTCTTTCCAGGAAATACTAAAAATATGGTTGTTTTTAAAATCTTGTCATCAGAAACATATAAGGAGAAAAGTAGTGTTTTACAAAAGAGCTGTAATGAAAAAGTAAAGATAACGAACAGTGCTCAATCTTGTAATTCTGTAAAGAATACAAAATTAAGAGTGGGACATACACGAATCCCTGGACCCACCAAAGATGGGATCAGTTGCTTAGAAGGACTAAGCATACCCTGCTTAAATATATATACATAGCATATAGAATCTTCGTTTAAATACATCAATAAGATTCAAGTTAGTTGGGTTTTTTTCCCCTTCAAACAATAGTCGCTGGTTTTAGAATTATTCTTCTAACGTACAATGTACCAACGTAATTTGTAAAAACTGATATGCAAGCATCCTCATACAAACCTGAACACATGACGTCAGGGCCGCAATACGGGATTGGGCTATGTAGGAAAGAATTTGTATTCATAATTGTCTTCTCAAAAGCTGCAAGCCCTTGGCAAAACTACATTGCAAGTATACTCATCCAATGTCGGTTAAGTATTATTCACATCACAAAGATCTATAATTTCAAATGGTGTTCACATAAATATATACATAACTCAAATCAACCATCTTTCTCTGAGGAATAAACATGGTTTATCAAATTGTGTTTTCCTGAAACTTAAACATCCTTGTGTACTGTAGATAAATGTTTGTTCATATTTTGATCACTTAGACCAGGGTGGACTGTACTATTAATAAGGTTTAAGGTTTTACTTTGAAATAAATATAATTTTTTCTTCTCAAGAATTACAAGGGTATAATTTTTAAACATGGTTTATCAAATTGTGTTTTCCTGAAACTTAAACATCCTTGTGTACTGTAGATAAATGTTTGTTCATATTTTGATCACTTAGACCAGAGTGGACTGTACTATTAATAGGGTTTAAGGTTTTACTTTGAAATAAATATAATTTTTTTCTCAAGAATTACAAGGGTATAATTTTAAATCAATATGCTAGCATCTTCACGCAATATAGATTTACCTGTATTCACAAAATAACCCCCTGGGTTACGGTTGGGGTCAGGATAGGCGGTTCAAGTTTTACATTTGTCAATCTATCACCTGCATCATTATCACTGTGGCTATTGAAAATAATTTTAAAAGGATGTTTTTATATGCTTCATATTTAATTCTTATAATCGTATTATGGCCATGTTTTGGCCATGTGAACAAAAACAAATCTCCCCTAGGAGATTCTATATAATAATTTATACAGGAGTTATTACCCTTCACATACTCTGTGGATGCATCTACACTTCCTAAATTCGACCCTGTGGTTCCTAAGAAGTGAGTTCTTCACGAACATTCTTTTGGTGTGTCGAGGGGTCCGTGTTTGTCCTATTCTTGATTTTATGATTTTATAGGATTTATGAGATCGCTATCTTCAAGTTTTTTTTCTAGACATCTATGTAAAACTTTAGAGACATATTCATTCAGCATTGTGAGAACAAAAATTATTTTTACACAACATAAAACTGCCTGCATGAAATTTGACAAACGTCTCCTTAGAAATAATTACTACCTACGTCTATGGTTGGCTATCCTACCCAAATTTATTTATTTATACTACCAGTAAAATTAATTTTACTACCAGTAAAAATAAACACTGGCCAAAGCGACCCACATTTAATTATGCATACTACCAGTAAAATTAATTTTACTACCAGTAAAAATAATTTAACTACCAGTAAAAATAAACACTGGACAAAGCTACCCACAATTAATTATTTACACTACCAGTAAAATTAATTTTACTACCAGTAAAAATAAACACTGGCTAAAGCTACCCACATTTAATTATTCATGCTAGTAAAAATTATTTTACCGTTAGTAAAATTAATTTTTATTGATAGTATAATTGTTTATACTTCTAGTAAAAATGAACAATAGTTTTATTACAATAAGAATTCATGAATGGTCACCTAACCTAGAATTATTTATTTATACTACCAGTAAAATTAATTTTACTGGTAGCATAAATAAAACACTGGCCAAAGCGACCCACAATTGAATATTTACACCAGTAGCAAAAATAATTTACATTGCTAGTAGTAAAATTGATTTACTGATAGTATAATATATAACATAAACGGTACCAATTTTGATGCACCAGATGCGCATTCCCAGAAATAATATCTCTTCAGTGATGTTGGAAATCCGAAATAAGAACAAACTTAGAAAAGCTGAATGAACCAAATATACCAAATAGTGGAGCCAAATCCGGCAAAGGATCAGAGCTATGCATGAGGGAGATAGTCCTTAATTTTGAAATGAATTTCTAATTTTATCGCAGCAATTTTTTTTCCGCAATTCATACTAGTACCGAAGTACTTAGCAACTGGGCTGGTGAATACCCTCGGGGATTAACACTCCACCAGAGAGGCATGGACCCAGTGGTTGTAATATAAAACATAAGCCGTACCAATTTTGATGCACCAGATGCGCATTTCGACAAATAATGTCTCTTCAGTGATGCTCAAGTCAAACATGTTGGAAATCCAATAAGAACAAACTTGGAAGAACTGAATGAACCAAAAATACCAAATAGTGGAGCCAAATCCGGCAAATAAATAAATAATTGTGGGTAGGATGGCCAACCATATACGTCCACCTATAATTACCTATCCTATAACTACATATTCGTGAACCTATAGGTCAAAATTGTGGATCGCAATAGCTAAACAAATCAAATTTTAAAGTATTTTTGATATTCTTAAAGTACGCGAGGAGTATGGCAATACATGTAAAAAACTACACGCATCTCCAAACGAGGTATCCCCTGGTGATTCTTCCATTTTCAGTCTCAGTCTGAACTGATCGTTAAACACCATGTTGATTAACCTATC
The DNA here is from genome assembly GCA_024699665.1 of Ostrea denselamellosa. Lineage (NCBI taxonomy): Eukaryota > Metazoa > Mollusca > Bivalvia > Ostreida > Ostreidae > Ostrea > Ostrea denselamellosa. The sequence continues at coordinate 11,723,870 of JAMZEH010000042.1, forward strand.
CCTACCACCCCCTCCCACCCCACCGATCCATGAATACTACAGATTTCCTCTCCTTTTCCAAGTCCATTTGTCAGTCTTGCATATCGATTTCCAGTCTCGATGTTCAAACTCCGTAGGGATCCGGGTTAGAATAGGTCCTCGGTACCCCTTGCTTGTTGTAAGAGGCCACTAAATGGGGCGGTTCTTCGGATGAGACCCTGAAAACCGAGGCCCCGTGTCACAGCAGGTGTGGAACGATAAAGATCCCTCCCTGCTCAAAGACCATAAGCGCTAAGCATAGGTCTCCCACTCCATCGACCCATTTATCAGTCTTGCGTCTTGCATATCAATTTCTTGTTTCGATGCTTTGCGATCTTTTCCGAGAGTTATCGCTCTTTACATATAATAAGACAGTGGGAAGTGAGACTTCTTTCACGAAATATCTGGAGTAGCAATTTTATTTTTCTTATCAAAGATCTTATCAAAATTCTTGAACTATATACAATGACATTCCTGGTGCATTGGAACATTAAGCATTTCTACAGCACCTTATAGTCCTTCTAAATCAACTGAACATGTAAACAAATTAAAATACAGCTAACAATACTGATAGGCTTGAGAAGATATTGTTTAAATTCTGTAAAGAGATATATAGAGAATAATGCATATCCATTTCTATACCACAACCAGTATCGGCCCATGACACAATCTAGGGTATGTATTATTATATATGTTACACATTTAGTAATAAAATGCAGGATATATTTTTTATTGAACCACCAAAAAATATTTTCATAGAGTATCTATAATTTAACACCAAAACTTTGATATAAAATTTGACATTTGCTGCAACAATATAATGGCAACTTAACATAATGACAATAATTTAATGAATCACATATTCATCTCAGTTGTTTTTATCTAGATCAGATATTTAATAACAATAATGTACTGTAATAATGTAGTTTACTTTAAGTACTGTTCCATTCTTTGGATATCACAAATGCAATAGGTAAACAAACATCTAGTCTGTGTACGTTTTGTAAAGATTAATTGATTGATTGATTGTTGTTTCACGTCACACTCAACAATTTTTCAGTTATCTGGTGGCGTCCAGATTTTGAAGGAGGAGGGGAGAACCCAGATACAATGTACCCGGGAAGAGACCACCGACCTTCCAAAAGTAAACTGGCAAACTTTTTCACATATATCGACGCGAGCGAGAATCGAACCCGCGCCAACTAGAGGTGAGAGGTCTTGTGATTTTGAGCGCAATGCTCTAACCACTCGGCCACGGAGGCCCCCATTTTGTAAAGAACTGGAAGAAATAAACATACAATAATAAATAGGTTAATCAGAATCTAAACTTTGTGCATTTTGTAAAGAAGGGGAAGAAATGACACATCATTTAATCTTGAAATACCCAATTGCACAAGCATTTACATCAAATTTTACGAAAATACTGCATTGGATCTACATGATAAAACAATGATTAAGCAACAGTAAGTTATCTCCATTATTCAGTATTTATTGAATAGATGATTGATTGATTGTTTGTTTGTTTGTTATACGTCGCGTCGAGAATTTTTCACTCATATTGAGACGTCACCAGCTGTAGGTGAAGTACCACAAATTTAGATCTACGCTAGCGCTCAGTGTCGTAGCAGTGAGGGTTCTTTAACGTGCCAACGCCTACCGGTTTTAAGGTCATAACTCACGACCATGAATAGATGACTTTACAATTCTGTGGTAACCTTTTTAAACAAGAAACATTGATCGATTGTGTATTGTTTTACGTCCGGTTTGAGAATTTTTCACTCATATGGAGACGTCACCATTGCCGGTGAAGGGCTACAAAATTTAGGCCTATGCTCGGCGCTTACGGCCTTTGAGCAGGGAGGGAACTTTATCGTGCCACATCTGCTGTGACAAGGGCCTTTGTGCTTTGATGGCATACCTTATCATTCTGCCCACGTGGTCCCAATTTGTGGTATATCCAGGTGATGAAAACTCTAGGATATAAATTAAATACCGCATGTAGCAATACTTATACTAGTAAAGAATACAAAGTCATGATTGATTTACTTACCTTCTTCGGTCTCAATACCCTATATTTTCCCATCAGCTTCTGCATCAGTCTGTGATAAGCCCTGTATTGTTGTTGTTGTAGATGTCAGTTCCACAGTTTAAGGATAGTGTACTACTCGCTTAATAAAAGGATGGCATATTCCGCTCCACAAATTTTCGTATCTGCGACTTCTCCTTCAGAATGACCCTCATTGTATATGTTCCTAAAGCATGATAACATTTACATAGAGTATTATAGTGATTATTTTACAAATATAAGATCTTAAGTCGGATTGTCATTTAATTTCATGATATCGTATTTTATTTCTTTGTTACCTCATCTTACTCTTGTAAAGCGCCTTAGAGTTATATTTAATTTTGGAGAAAATTTATTTTGTCACCATGACCTAGAAAAAGAAAAACGTTCACTAAAATTTTTATAGCAAGAACTCACTATTGTGAGATGATTCTCAGGGATGTGCTCAAACTCCAATATCTTAACTTCTTCAAATGACTAACAGCCTGCAAATAGAGTAAAGTAAACCCTATATAAATTGTAATAATAATAACAATAATAAATAATATATATAGCGCCTTATATAAAATAAATTACTCTAAGGCGCTTTACAAGAGTAACATGGCAATCCTGCACCAGGAAGGAATGATTTGTGTTTGATTTTATGATAATGATCTGAAAAAGTAAGATGTATATGACTGCAGTCTTGTGAAGCAATGTTCTATGTTTTAAGTTATTAATCCAATAGTTTGGGGAAAACATTCCAATGAACTATGGAGGAAGTCTTAAAAGTGTACAGTTGATTTTGAAATTCTGTATGCATTAACCTTACTGAAAAGATGTCTCTATTTGACTTGCTAATGTAGCAACTATTGAGGCATGCTATAAGATTGATTGATTATGTACTGTTTAACGTTCCGTTCTCGAGAATCTTTCACTCATATGGAGACGCCTCCATTGCCGATGAAGGGCTGCAAAATTCAGGCCTATGCTCGGCGCTTATGGCCTTTGAGCAGGGAGGGATCGTTAACGTGCCACACCTGCTGTGATACGGGGTCTCGGTTTTTTCGGTCTCATTCGAAGGATCGCCCCATTTAGTCGCCTCTTGCGACAGCCAAGGTGTACTGAGGATCTATTCTAACAACCTGGAACCCCATGGTGATAAGGATACGTCCTACAACAAATCTGTCATGATGAAATCCCACTTGCAATTGAATTCTACTATGTTCTCCATGTTGTACTTCTTAACGGAATAATTTTTGCCTTCCATTGATATATTCTTTATACCCTTTCTGATATTTCCGTAATCAACTCTAGGGAAGTAGTTGTTTGAATGTTATTTTGTGCTGTTAGCTGATCTTTATGTGTTCTCATGAGGCAGAATTTAATCAAAAGCTTCTGAATGAAAAGAAAATATTCTTGATGTAGCCTTAGAATTTGCGAAATGCTGACTTTAGACCAGACTGTAGAAACCCTTTTAACATTAACCTGTTGTCAGTAGCCTGCTTCGATTTAAAAACCGATCATTTGCAGAACAAGCTCTTGAGTATCGAATCAGTTGAGAGATATAAACAATACTAATTTGTATGTTCAAATGCTCAAATGTTCGATATATTTCAGTGAAGTCAAAATAAAAGATACCACAGAGTCTTCCATATCTGCTTCTTATTTTATTGAACATAGATAGCAACGGCAAACTAACAACCCAATATTATGACTTCAAATTCATTTTACAGAAACGCAAACATATACACAAACTTTAGATCTGTATTACAAGAACACTGGACTATCAGAGCATTTGGAAAGTCCGTTGTACATATATCTTCATCACCAAGTGAATATTTTGTCATGTATCATCCACATAACTTAAAGTGGTAAACGCCTTGTCATATGCACATGAAGACGACCCTGTATCTCTGCTTGACACTGGTTACACTTTTTAAAACTTGCACCACAAAGCCAGCAATATAGAAGATTACGACAGGGTAGGAAAAGGCATGCTCGGATCCTTTCTCTACCTAGAATACATGTTGCCATATTTCTAAGCCTCTCTGTTTCCTGTCTTACGGTTTCAATGCTGACATCTGGAAACAAAAGAAAACTTTAGGACCATGCAACACCACAGGATTGTTAAAATGAAATGGAAACAAAGAATTTATATGAAATCAAAACATACTATGCAAATTTTTCTTTTCCGAAACGGAAGGAGACATAGAAAACAGAAGTAGAAATATCTGTCCAATCGGGGGATGAAAAACTTTAAACTTTGCCTAACTTGAGGTTTGAATACTTTATAAAGTTAATGCGGTGAAAAACGAATTGCGAGTTCAAATTATTTATTACAAGAGTACTTCATTTAGAATACATATTTATCATCATGCGTTATTATAATTCATTTAACATAAAAGGAGGAAGTCTGTAATTTTTTTTTAAATTATTTAATTCCAAATAAAACAATGTAGAAATGGTTCAGAATAATATTGAGATAAAAATAAATAAAACCATGCTTTCATAACGTTCTTCCTGTCATGCGCAGTACAAATAGGACAGGGACTGGTGAGAAAGTTAAATCAACCAGATGCTAATTTATTTATCAGTAAAGCATTTTCAATGTTCTTTTTCACCAAATAAAGATTGGTAAATACGAAAAAATACGTAAAATTAAGAAAGAAAGTCCTTCCTTACGAATAATTATTAATTTTAGAAAATTTGTATAAAACTGTTCTAACTTTCAAACCAAAACTTATCTTTAAGTATTCCAGTGAACATTTAGAATCCCTTAATCATGATGAAAGCCGGGAATGACATCCCTACATTGTACGAAGTGGTTGGGGTCTAATAAAGATATATCTAAACACCGGATGGCGATGGTTAGAAAAGTCCAACATTTTGTAAAGTGCATTACAATGACTTCTATCTGGTTACAAGTTAAGGTCATGCGCTTATATCTGTATATATGTAAAGTACACAACGCTACTCACAAGTACAGACGCGTCCAAGTTAGTGCACGTGTGTTCGAATATAGCTATAACATTTATTGTCGATATTTCAGGTTTACATACCCTCATCAAGCATTTAAATGAATACTTGAAATATGATATATATGATAAACTTTGATCAATACCCATAAATTTTCAAAACTTTGTAAACAATAACATATCTCAATATTTGTTTCTTTGCTTACACAACAAATAATAAACTGTCTATAATGAGCTTCTGTCATAATGTATGGCAGTTATTTTTTTTTACCAAACCTTTTAAACACAATAGAGAGAAGCTAAAAGTGAAAAACAAACATTTGGGGGGATCCTGAATTAGATCAGTTTGTGGCAAGTTCTGCAATGAGCTTATCGTTGTTGTAGACAACAGTTCCACGGCGTTTAAGGATGTATCCTCTGGTGATTCTTCCATTTTCAGTCTCAGTCTGAACTGATCGTTAAACACCATGTTGATTAACCTATCCCTACCATCCCCTCCCACCCCACCGATCCATGAATGCTACAGATTTCCTCTCCTTTTCCAAGTCCATTTGTCAGTCTTGCATATCGATTTCCAGTCTTGATGTTCCAAGATCTTTTACGAGAGTTATGGCTCTTTGCATATAAGTGGACTTCTCAATACGCCGAGGATGCTTACTTCCCAAAATATCTGAAGTAACCATTTTATTTTTTTTATCAAAGTTATGACACTATAAACAAGCTCATTTCTGGTGCAATGGAAAATATCGTTGTATACATTTACATATTACAAAAGACAAATATGCACAACAATAACCTTGCAGAAGTATAATACATCAACTCTTGAAACATTAAGCATTTCTGCAGCAATTCTTAGTCATTAAAAGACGTTCTAAGTAAATTGAACATTCAAACAAGTTATGTAACATGCACATTATTACGACCAAAAAATACCAATAGGCTTAAGAAGATATTGTCTAATTTCTAGAAAGGGATCCATAATAAAATAATATATACGCTTTTTCATATCACACCCAGCATCAGGTCGTGATACCAAAATCAGTGCGAGGGCTGTTACAGGGTGTAATATGGAAAAAGGTTTATATTATTCTAGTTATCACAGCCTTAATGTGGCGGAAAACAACAAACAATCAATCAACATACTTAGTAATGAAATATAGAACATATTTTTTTTCATTGAACCAAAAGCATATTTAATTTTCATAAAGCATAAAGGATGAGAGGATACGTGCCCTTGGCATGCTTCAGGTTGGCACAAGACAGGTCGCTGTGGCAAGGGCAATGAATGTTTCCCAGTCTGTTATCAACAGAGTATGGTTCAGATATCGTGCTACAGGGTTTGTTCAGGATAGACCACGACCCGGTCGACCAAGGGTAACAACTCAGGCTCGGAACAGATTCAGGACAGATTCATCCGCACTATTGCCTTGAGAAATCGTCTGGTAACAGCAAATCAGATAAGGTCTCAACTTCAAATGGATACAGGTTTGGTAGTAAGTGACCAGATCATCAGGAATCGACTGCATAGAGTTCACTTACACGCCAGACGTCCTCGTGTCATTCCCTGTTTAAAGGATCGTCACATTAGGGCCCGACTCCAATGGTGTCGTCACCATCAACGCTGGGATAATCGCCGATGGAACCACGTAATGTTCTCAGATGAGTCGAGGTTCACTGTGGACTTCCTGGACAGACGCAGGATGGTTTGGCGCCAACGTAACGAACGTTTCCATGACGTTAACTCATTAGACATGATCGATATGGGGTGGATCTGTAATGGTGTGGGGAGGCATCACTGTTACCGGCAGAATAGACTTGCATTTTGTTGCTGGACGTGTCACAAGGCAGTACTACCGGGACAACATCTTGGCACCCAATGTTGTGCGGTTTGCACGTCGTTATAGCCACCGTTTCATTTTTCAAGATGACAATGTCAGATGCCATAGGGCCAGGATCGTTACATTGTATCTCCAACAGCAGAATATCACCACATTACCATGGCCCGCACTCAGTGCGGACCTTTCCCCCATCGAGCATGTCTGGTACATGCTTGGACAGCGGCTATGCCAACGTCAGCAACCTCCTGCCAATGTCCAAAATGACCTGGGGTGTCTCTGTCACGCCGAACCTGAGCTTTTCTGGCCAACCAAGGGGGTTTTACCCGCTACTGACTCTGTTTCACAATGGTGATAAATTTACTATGTGACCCTGTGTTGGTGTCGACCCTTATTCTGGAGAATCTGTCTTTTTCTAACTGTACACAGGGTTTCGAATAAATTGACAAATGTTTTCTTAATGTTTTTCTGTCATTTTTTCCTTCCTGACCTCATGATCTGCATTCCATTGTCCTTGTAAATCCAATATCTCCTATTTTTTTTAATAATATATAGTTTTAAATAAATGATGTAGGGGCGAATGAGGTAGATTCTTCAATATCACAACTGCATAACTATTACCTTTTTATCAATATATAACTAGTGCATGAAGGTAAGGGTAACATTGAAAATTTTCATCTTGGGAAAACCCCATAAATATCTGAAAAGTCGATCGCCCATTGGGTCGTGATTTTAACACGTTCTGACAAAACCACTCTGGTATAATACTCACTTCAGTTCGTGTCACATACATCGCAGTCCTATAGCTCTCTGTCTCTCAAAAAGAATACTACAATGAAAATAAGCAACTGTTTTCATAACTTCGTTTAAAAGCGTAGAGTATGTATATTTTACATGTACTTTTTACATTGTTACATGTATTTATATTTCATTGCTTCCTTTGCAAATAAAAAAGGAATGAGATATAGCGGATGCTTACTCCTCCTAGGCACCTGATCCCATCTCTGGTATGTCCAGGGATCCGTGTTTGAGATTGAATACTATTAGTTATCTTCACCTTTACATACAGAAAAGTATTTCTATCAAATGATATTAAGGATGTTATTCAGAATGTGACCGGTCAACAGGGAATACTTACTCTTCCTAGGCACTTGATCTCACCTTTGGTGTTTCCAGGGTGCGAGTTTACCTGTTCTCGATTTTTGTATTCTTTACAGCATTTATGAGATTAATTTTATATTAATAAGAACAAAAGATACATGCACAAAAAGCTTTAAGTAATAAGCCTCCCATCTTTACCGAAGTAAGAAACTTTTCATACCTACCGAGTCCGCTAATACTTGTGGGTAGATGCAGAATTAAAACGATTTCAGGAATATACCACATATTTTGTATTATGATACCGTTTGAACTATATTTAAGTATTTTTCCACACGTGAAGAAACTGAACGATGGAAATACACGAAATCTTGTAAAATCGTAAATCAATATCCATCATATTTTACAATTCAACTTTAGAAAATATTCAAAATCCAACTATAACATCAACATTTTCTTGTATGATATTGTGACCTTTATTTCTAATCAGCGCAGAGTCAAAGGACAGGAAAACCATAGTTGTATAAAGAAACTGGAAGGTGGCAATATCCCCTTGAAGAGAAAGTATAATCGTGGATTGGTATAATAATTATTATTAAATATTCTAATACTAAAAGGAGGCCCGTGAACCTTACCGGTCACCGGTAACATACAATATCTCTACGAACAGCTAACAAACAGTAGGCTTTTATTTATTACATTTATTCAAATAAAAATAAATTGTCCTAGGTTTTCTCGATTCCGTTCTTCAAAATCCAAGAGTAAAAGAATTTTCACTATATAGTTGCAACTAAGTAAACCCTCAGTATACTGGTTTTGAATTCCACTTCACGAACATACATACACAGTATATTGTAACAATGCTCCAAAGTAAAGAGGATTTTAACCTAGATTAACTGTATCATCACTCTTTTACCTATTTGGGTCCATCACAGACCTTGAACTTTAATCTAGGCTTAGATTCGGCTCAGCTGGGTAGTTGAGCAGGCATTCATTGTTCTACTTTGAACGGTTCTAGCATGACACTGACGTTCGCTTTCAATAAGTGATTTGACTGTTACACGAACTTTCTATCACTATTGATACTGCATACTTCCTACCGATTAGGTGTGCAAATCCCAAAATAAAAGCAATATCTAAATATTCCGTTGAAATGATGGATTCCATGACGATTTTCTTTTACAGCGCACAGTTAAATGAGAGAGAGTACAGTTAAATGAGAGAGAGGGGGAACAGTCTTCGGAATATCAGTAACACTGATTAATCTTATATTTCATTAAATATTTTGTATAATGCATTATGTTGTATTCATGGTAATTATGTTTCTTATTGTATCTTACTTCCTTCATTTTCCATGAATTCATTGTAAGGATTCATGGTTGCTACTAAAGAGACCAGTGAATGGAACAGTATAGTAAATTTCGTTGGAGGACATGGTAGGAATTTCCCTGTGATCTTGTGAATGAGTTTCTATACAAAAGGTTTAAAAATAAATCCTAATTTGTATCCTCTTGTGTTCTTGCTATGCCTCACAAATATATTCAGTTACTGTGTATTCATTGTCTTTTTCTTTCTCTGTTATTGATATCGTGTAGAATCGTTGAAAGATACTGGACGGAATCTGCCTGAAGATAAGATTTACCGCTACAATCAGTTGGCTGGACTTATAGGGACGATCATCAACGAGATATATTCACCAGCTATGGATGCATTGACTTTATAAAACATTACCAAAGACTTACATTTATTTGCATAATTGCTGCACCCACAGCAACTCTTCGCCAAGTCATTAGGTCGTAGCTACCCATACTTCCATTTTCTGCGGCTATAATCCACAGAAATTAAAACCAAAATTGTCTAGCTCTTTAAAGACTGGAATTGTTTGACTGATCTTTAAATACCGGTACTGATTTTGACTGCAGATTACTCCGTCTACCTAAACAACATATAGGACTCACGGGTAGTAAAATGTCCATCGAAGGATGCCTACTCCTAGATATCTGATCTACTTCTGGTGTTTCCAGGGGTCAATTTTTGACATACTTTTAATTTTGTATTCTTTATGGGATCTTTGATCACTGTTCGTATCGTCACTTTTTTCCTCAAAAAAATAAAGAGATGTACTACATCATCAGTTACATAAGCTTTCGTAATGGCTTGGTGTTCAGAGGAATTAAAGACACATATTTAAGTGTGTAAATAAAATAACTAGTTAATATTGAACTTTTACAATGCACAATGCAGTCTTGTCCTTCTTCAGTTGTAAATGAACAATATGTGCAACAAATAAAAACATCAAAGTAAATTATATTTAAAACGGAGGCCCCGTGTCGCGGCAGGCTACCGCCTTGCGCTCTAAGCATAGATTTAAATTTGCTATGCCTCACCTAGAGCTGGTGGCGACTTGATTTGAGTGACAAATTGTCAGAGGAACATAAAACAAAGAAAACAAAACGCTGCAGCCAGCTGGTGTTAGTCTGATGAAATAAGGATTACATGGATTTTGCTATACTAAATCTACAACTTTCCTGGATACCTCACAGATATACGAATTGACATCGATATTAGGAGATTTTCATGGGGTTGTTCATCTATATCGTTCATGCCACACACCTCAAGGATAGCGAACAGTATATACGCACGCGTTAACAACCTTTATAAAACCTTCAGAATACCTTTTCCCCATATACTATTTCACGGATCCAAAGACATTTCTAAGGTGGAAAATGATTCCTTTCTTCAGCTGCATGAAAAGTCTAAGATAACGAACAGTATTCAAATCTCGTAATTCCTATAGAAAATACAAATCAGAGAGATGGGCAAACACTTACCCCTGGACATGCCAGATGTCTAAGAGGAATAAGAATCCCCTGTCGACCGGTCACACAATGGAAAAATGTACACATAACATCCCGTAATTTAGAAATAAAAATAAGTACATTGTAACATTATAGTTTTATCACATCAACCCAATGCACCTGCATAAGCAGTTTCCTTATAAAATCCTTGCATCTGGGTTTGTAGACCCTGCGACCTATCAGTCAGTCTCTCTGTTGGATCTACTCATGTGGGCATCATTATGTCGCTCACACAAGAGACCATCCCCAAAGCAGAGTATCTGATGAACTTTGGTCCTCATGCGTTTGCACATACCTTTCCTAGATATTAAAGAACCTTTACGGTTCCTGCAGCTTCGGATAGGTTTTCTTGACACACCCGACGAGATTGAAGACTTTATAAAATACGCATTTAAATCACTGTGAACTAAAGTGCATAGAATCTTAATTTGAGCATTATTATCTTCCACTTTCAATGGAGAAGCTTGTATCTATTGTCTTGTTTCTGAAAATATGGATTAAGTCAGTGTAATACACGTTCTGTAATTTCTCCAACAATATTTCTAGTCAGTTCTGTATGTTGGACAAGTATACCAAACATTATCTTTTTTGAATAATTAACAATATGAGAGAATTACCATGATGATTATAAACATTCTTTTTGGAGACTTCTAAAGACAAAGCATCCCACAGCAAGAATTCACCTTGGCACAATATATTGAGGAGATGAAAGAGTATCAAAGATTTAATGAGGTTGAATAGATGCGTCATCGAAGTATTTCATAAGTGAAACCATTATTTGAAATCTTATACTTTGCGCTTTTTATTTGATTCCCTCGGTATCTGTGTCTTATGTGTGTTATATCTTTGATACTGGTAAAATAATGAACATTTTGCTGTATCATTCTCATCAAAATGAGAAATATTTCCTGTAGGTAATGCTTCATAGGCATAAACTTTTTCATTAAAATCTCAACAGCCGTTAGAAACTCTTCATTGTGATCCATGTTGTCAAGATGCGATTTTCTGTGCAATAGGATAAGGTTCATAGCATTATCTTGTTCTGTTTGTGCTTTGATAGCATGCCTTTGTCATTCTGTCCCACTTCGTGGTATATCCAGGTGATGAAAAATCTCAGATACAAATCTTAAATACTGCATGAAAAGGCTAAAATAAGTATTCAATTACGTAATTGCTATAGAAAATACAAATCAGGGACCCCTGAATATACCAGAGGTGGGATCGGGTGCCTAGGAAGAGTAAGTATCCCCTTTCGACTTCCTTTATCTATGTGGCAATATTCCATCATCGCCTGCATACGGTTTTTATATCTCCCAACTGATTCGATACGCAAGAGATTGTTCTGCATATGATCAGTTTTTAAATTGAGGTAGGCTACTGACAAAAAAGTTGATGTTACAGGGGTTTCTACAGTCTCGTCTAAAATCAGCATTTCGTATATTTTATGGTCGTTATAACGATCTAGTTTGCCAGTACAACTTTTCATTGCGTCAAATGCTGTCTGACGTGTTTCATACCAATTGTTAGGCCGTTCTTGGCACAATGATTCTGAATACGGATTGGTCTGTTTTCCTGATCGGGATGTAGGGCTCACGGCGGCTGTGACCGCTCAATAGAGGATGTTTACTCTTCCTAGGCACTTGATCCCACCTCTGGTATATCCAGGGGTCCGTGTTTGTCCATCTCTCTGTATTATTGTATAGGAATTACGAGATTGTATACTGTTAGTTATCTTAGCCTTTTCACTAGGAAGCAGAAATTTGTATTTTCTTTATTGATAATGATCTGGAAAATTAAGGTGATACACAAAGAATGTAATCTTGTAAAACAATGTTCTACTCTTTATTAATCCAATAATTTCGAATAAAATTCGAAATCTGACCGCAAATGGTAGCAAGTATTGAGGCATGCAATAAGGGTAGATCCTTTAGCACATCTGTCATGATGAAATCCCACTCGCAATTGAATCCTAATATGTTCTCCATGTTGTATTTCTTAACAAAAGAATTCTTACTTTTCTTTAACTTATTCTTTATACTATTTCTGATCTCTTTCTTGATTGATTAAGTTACTAATTGCTTTCTTTACCCCAGGAAAGTTATTGTACAAATATAGGAAAGCGAATTATTTTATTAGCTGACCTTTTCTCATGTGACAGAATTTATCAAAAGTTTCTGCATGAAAAGAAAAAAGCCCTGCTGTGGTCTTCATGTCGACAGTTAGATATGTCGACGTTATCTCATTTAATGATACTCATTTTATTGATATGTCGATTCGATATATCCCTGTGAACTCAAAATAAAAGACACCACTGAGTCTTCCATATCTGTTTCTTATTTGTATATTTATTTAACATAGATGTCAACGTCAAACTAAGAACTCAACTTTGAGACGAACGAGGTGACTTAAGCTTTCCTATAGTCAACTACCAATTTTCGTGTAGCAATATTCCATTGTCACCAGCATATGATGTTTATGTCTCTCAACTTTTTCAAAACACAATAGTGGGGCCTCCGTGGCCGAGTGGTTAGAGCACTGCGCTCAGAATCACAAGGCCTCTCACTTCTAGTCGGCGCGGGTTCGATTCTCGCTCGCACCGATATATGTGAGTAAGTTTGCCAGTTTACTTTCGGAAGGTCGGTGGTCTCTTCCCGGGTACATTGTATCTGGGTTCTCTCCTCCACCTACAAAAACTGGACGCCACCAGATAACTGAAAAATTGTTGAGTGTGGCGAAAACCAACAATCAATCAATCAAAACACAATATAATTCTGATTCGAGGTGGGCTACTGCAATTTAAATGTTGAATTGATGCCACAAGATCTCTTTCTTCTCAACAAGAAGCTTTTAAATGAGTTTTATCTTAAAACAATATATAAACAGATCTTCTAATAAAGGAGTAGAATTCTTGTCCATTGGAAATCAATCAGACTGTCAGAAATTTGATTACCAAAAACCACGTATGTATTGTTAATGAGGAACAAGCCTCTTATAGCGCAAACTACTAGTAAAGTCCACAGCTATAGTTGGTGCCACATCCACCTCCCAACTTTGAGCAGAACATTGAGAGACAATTCACAACAAACATGTCAAATCAATTTAGATTTCTCAGTCTTTTATTTGATTACAAAAGCACATGAAAATAAGTTTTTAAAAAAAAAAAGAAAAGAAAACAGAGTTTGCCCACTGCACAAATCATCAAATTGAATCTATTCCATACATGTCCCTGTACAGGAATATCTATAATATAGAATTCAAAATCCATTTTTAGAGAAAAGCAAAACATGTAAACAAACTTTAGATCTCTGTTATAAAAACATTTATTTGACTATCAGAGTACTTTGAAAACTCCAGATATCCTCATGATCATTGATCCCTTTACCATGCCTCATCCACCTAAAGATTTAAAGTGGTAAACGCCTTGTCATATGCACATGAAGACGACCCTGTATCTCTGCTTGTTTACTATAAAAGCACATGAAAAGGGGTTTTGTTTTTTGTTTTTTTAAAAAAAAGAACTGTCCACAGAACAAATCATCCAATCAACGTTTTTCTAAAGATACCCTTATATAGGAATATTTATTGAATAAAATTCATTTTACAGAAACGCAAACATTTACACAAACTTTAGAGCTGTATTACAAGAACACTGGACTATCAGAGCATTTGGAAAGTCCGTTGTACATATATCTTCATAACCATGTGAGTTCTTTGTCATGCATCATCCACATAACTTAAAGTGGTAAACGCCTTGTCATATGCACATGAAGACGACCCTGTATTTCTCCTTGGCATTGGTTACACTTTTGAAAACTTGCACCACAAAGCCAGCAATATAGAAGATGGCAACAAGGTAGGAAAAGGCATGCTCGGATCCTTTCTCTGCACAGAATACATGTTGCCATATTTCTAAGCCTTTCTGTTTCCTCTCTTAATGTTTCAATGCTGACGTCTGAAAACAAAAGAAAATTTTAGAAGCATGCGACATCATAAGATTGTTAAAATGAAATGGGAACAACGAATTCATACGAAATCAAAACGATATACTTTGCATTGTTTCCATTTTCGTGTCAAAACAATATGGCGTTCTATAATTGGAGGAAGCGAAAGGAAACGTATATGACAGAAATGAAACAGAAATTTAAATAAAGTATTTCCAATCAACGGATGACAAATTCTAAACTTTGCCTAACTTTAGTTTGGAATACTTCATAAAATCAACGTGGTGAAAAACGAATTACAAGTTCAGATTATTTATTACAAGAGTAATTTATTTCAATCGCGGATGAATATATATGTGTATAACATCATGCGTTCTTATAATTTATTTAGTATGAAAGGAAGAATGTCTGCAGTTTCTTTTTTTAAATTTGATTTGATTTCAATTAAAACAATTTAGAAATGATTCAGAATAATACTGAGATGAAAATAAATAAATAAATAAAGCCATGCTTTCTTAAGCTCTTCCTGTCATGCGCAATAAACATTTGATAGGGACTGGTTACAAAGTTAAATTAACCAGAGTGCTAATTTATTAATTATTAAAGCGTTTTCAATGTTCTACTTCACAAAATAAAAATGGGTAAATAAAATCAAGAAATAAAGTTCCTTTTCATGAACAATCATTAATATTAGAAAGTTTGTATAAAACTGTTCTAACTAACTTACAACCCAAAACTTATCTTTAAGAATCCCAGTGGATACTTAGAATTCCTTCATCATGATCAGTGTATACATTCATGATCGTAAATTTGGGATCCATTAAAATCACGTTGAAAGCCAGGAATGACATCACTTCATTCTATGAACTGCCTGGGGTCCAAACAATATATTTCTAGACCCCGGATGGCGATGGTTGGAAAAAGGATATAAGCAATAAAATGACGTGTACGTGGTTAGATGTTGAGATCATGTGCTTATATTTGTATATAATTCAAGTTTAAATATCCGCTGTAGCTTTTGGACTTCTTCCAAACTGTTCCATAAACCCTCATCAAGATAAAAATGCAGTACATATATTCTTCTCTTTTTCGGGGATCGCCAATGCACAATGAAGAAAGACATGGATGGAATATGAAGAGGAGATTCTAAAGATTTTGTTGGAATTTTGAAAGATAAGATTTGGAGTTACCTCAGTTAAAAGAAATCTTTTGGTATAATCGTGTTTGATATTTCATTTTGAAATGATATTAGCTTTTCAACCCCATGGCAATTTACATTTTTTAAAATTTATTAAAGTAGGATTCCCTTTTTTTACCTTTATTAGTGATAAAATTGTGTTAATGACTTGATTCTTGTAGTTATTTATTGTTGAAAGGCGTATTTTGAATTTTAACATCTACTGGTAATTTTCCGAACTTTAAATATATCATTTTGTTGTTATGTTGTTTTACGGCCCATTCAAGAATTGTTCACTAATAAAAACGTCACCAGCTTAAACGTGAAGGACAAGGACAATATTTAGGATAGTTTTAAACTTTTATAACAAGTTCCTGTGCTGTTTAAACTACGCATGACAGGAAGAGTTTTGTTAAAGCATGCTTTTTCTATTTTCATTTCATTTTTATTTTTTATTTATCGTTCTTTTATACTTATTCCGATTCAGATAAAATTTGATCAAAGGGAATTTCTTAGTTTCTTTAATTAATTATGATTATACTTTACGATGACACATACTGATAAAAATAATATCCATCAGCAATTGAAAGAACTACTTTTGTAATAAGTTATTCAATTCGTGATTCATCTTTTACCCGTATCAAATTCTTGAATTTACAAATCAATTATTCTGTCTAGAATATATATATATATATATATATATATATATATATATATATATATATATAGTTTATTTTCACTTCTCCTTCATTCATTATTCATTTCTTGTTGGATGTAGCCCTGTCCTTTGGGGACTCGCTTTGTTGCTTTCTCAGTTGCTCGGCATTGGGAGTAAAACTCATGGATCTTTCGGCTAATATTTGGAATATTAATTTGTAGAAAATGATACAGGCCGATGGAACCACGTAATGTTCTCAGATGAGTCGAGGTTCACTGTGGACTTCCTGGACAGACGCAGAATGGTTTGGCGCCAACGTAACGAACGTTTCCATGACGTTAACTCATTAGACATGATCGGTATGGGGTTGATCTGTAATGGTGTGGGGAGGCATCACTGCCGGCAGAACAGACTTGCATTTTGTTGATGGACGTGTCACAGGGCTGTACTACCGGGACAACATCTTGGCACACAATGTTGTGCGGTTTGCACGTCGTTATAGCCACCGTTTCATTTTTCAAAATGACAATGCTAGATGTCATAGGGCCAGGATCGTTACATTGTATCTCCAACAGCAGAATATCACCACATTACCATGGCCCGTACTCAGTGTGGACCTTTCCCCATCGAGCATATCTGGTACATGCTTGGACAGCGGCTATGCCAACGTCAGCAACCTCCTGCCAATGTCCAAAATGACCTGGGATGTCTCGTTATGGGTATGTCACGCCGAACCTGAGCTTTTCTGGCCAACTTAGAGGGTTTTACCCGCTACTGACTCTGTTTCACAATGGTGATAAATTTACTATGTGACCCTGTGTTGGTGTCGACCCTTATTCTGGAGAATCTGTCCTTTTCTGACTGTACACAGGGTTTCGAATAAATTGACAAATGTTTTCTTAATGTTTTTCTGTCATTTTTTCCTTCCTGACCTCATGATCTGCATTCCATTGTCCTTGTAAATCCAATATCTCCTATTTTTTAATAATATATAGTTTTAAATAAATGATGTAGGGGCGAATGAGGTAGATTCTTCAATATCATAACTGCATAACCATTACCTTTTTATCAATATATAACTAGTGCATGAAGGTAAGGGTAACATTGAAAATTTTCATCTTGGGAAAACCCCATAAATATCTGAAAAGTCAATCATCCATTGGGTCATGATTTTAACACTTTCTGACAAAACCACTCTGATATAATACCCACCTCAGTTCGTGTCATAAACATCACAGTCCTATAGCTCTCTGTCTCTGAAAAAGAATGCTAGAATGAAAATAAGCAACTGTATTCCTAACTTCGTTTAAAAGCGTAGAGTATGTATATTTTACATGTACTTTTTTACATTGTTACATGTATTTATATTTCATTGCTTCCTTTGCAAATAAAAAAGGAATGAGATATAGGGGATGCTTACTCCTCCTAGGTACCTGATCCCATCTCTGGTATGTTCAGGGGTCCGTGTTTGAGATTGAATACTGTTAGTTATCTTCACCTTTACATACAGAAAAGTATTTCTATCAAATGATATTAAGGATGTTATTCAGAATGTGACCGGTCAACTAGGCACTTGATCTCACCTTTGGTGTTTCCAGGGTGCGAGTTTACCTGTTCTCGATTTTTGTATTCTTTACAGCATTTATGAGATTAATTTTATATTAATAAGAACAGCAGATACATGCACAAAAAGCTTTAAGTAATAAGCCTCCCATCTTTACCGAAGTAAGAAACTTTTCATACCTACCGAGTCCGCTAATACTTGTGGGTATTTTGTATCATGATACCGTTTGAACTATATTTAAATATTTTTCCACACGTGAAGAAACTGAACGATGGAAATACACGAAATCTTGTAAAATCGTAAATCAATATCCATCATATTTTACAATTCAACTTTAGAAAATATTCAAAATACAACTATAACATCAACATTTTCTTGTATGATATTGTGACCTTTATTTCTAATCAGCGCAGAGTCAAAGGACAGGAAAACCATAGTTGTATAAAGAAACTGGAAGGTGGCAATATCCCCTTGAAGAGAAAGTGTGATCGTGGATTGGTATAATAATTATTATTAAATATTCTAATACTAAAAGGAGGCCCGTGAACCTTACCGGTCACCGGTCACCGGTAACATACAATATCTCTACGAACAGCTAACAAACAGTAGGCTTTTATTTATTACATTTATTCAAATAAAAATAAATTATCCTAGGCTTTCTAGATTCCGTTCTTCAAAGTCTAAGAGTAAAAGAATTTTCACTATATAGTTGCAACTAAGTAAACCCTCAGTATAGGGGTTTTGAATTCCACTTCGCGAACATACACATACAGTATATTGTAACAATGCTCCGAAGTAAAGAGGATTTTAACCTAGATGAACTGTATCATCACTCTTTTACTTATTTGGGTCCATCATAGACCTTGAACCTTAATCTAGGCTTAGATTCGGCTCAGCTGGGTACTTGAGCAGTCATTCATTGTTCTACTTTGATCGGGTCTAGCATGACACTGCCGTTCGCTTTAAATAAGTGATTTGACTGTTACACGAACTTTCTATCACTATTGATACTGCATACTTCCTACCGATTAGGTGTGCAAATCCCAAAATAAAAGCAATATCTAAATATTCCGTTGAAATGATGGATTCCATGACGATTTTCTTTTACAGCGCACAGTTAAATGAGAGAGAGTACAGTTAAATGAGAGAGAGGGGGAACAGTCTTCGGAATATCAATAACACTGATTAATCTTATATTTCATTAAATATTTTGTATAATGCATTATGTTGTATTCATGGTAATTATGTTTCTTATTGTATCTTACTTCCTTCATTTTCCATGAATTCATTGTAAGGATTCATGGTTGCTACTAAAGAGACCAGTGAATGGAACAGTATAGTAAATTTCGTTGGAGGACATGGTAGGAATTTCCCTGTGATGTTGTGAATGAGTTTCTATACAAAAGGTTTAAAAATAAATCCTAATTTGTATCCTCTTGTGTTCTTGCTATGCCTCACAAATATATTCAGTTACTGTGTATTCATTGTCTATTTCTTTCTCTGTTATTGATATCGTGTAGAATCGTTGAAAGATACTGGACGGAATCTGCCTGAAGATAAGATTTACCGCTACAATCAGTTGGCTGGACTTATAGGGACGATCATCAACGAGATATATTCACCAGCTATGGATGCATTGACTTTATAAAACATTACCAAAGACTTACATTTATTTGCATAATTGCTGCACCCACAGCAACTCTTCGCCAAGTCATTAGGTCGTAGCTACCCATACTTCCATTTTCTGCGGCTATAATCCACAGAAATTAAAACCAAAATTGTCTAGCTCTTTAAAGACTGGAATTGTTTGACTGATCTTTAAATACCGGTACTGATTTTGACTGCAGATTACTCCGTCTACCTAAACAACATATAGGACTCACGGGTAGTAAAATGTCCATCGAAGGATGCCTACTCCTAGATATCTGATCCACTTCTGGTGTTTCCAGGGGTCAATTTTTGACATACTTTTAATTTTGTATTCTTTATGGGATCTTTGATCACTGTTCGTATCGTCACTTTTTTCTTCAAAAAAATAAAGAGATGTACTACATCATCAGTTACATAAGCTTTCGTAATGGCTTGGTGTTCAGAGGAATTAAAGACACATATCTAAGTGTGTAAATAAAATAACTAGTTAATATTGAACTTTTACAATGCACAATACAGTCTTGTCCTTCTTCAGTTGTAAATGAACAATATGTGCAACAAATAAAAACATCAAAGTAAATTATATTTAAAACGGAGGCCCCGTGTCGCGGCAGGCTACCGCCTTGCGCTCTAAGCATAGATTTAAATTTGTTATGCCTCACCTAGAGCTGGTGGCGACTTGATTTGACTGACGAATTGTCAGAGGAACATAAAACAAAGAAAACAAAACGCTGCAGCCAGCTGGTGTTAGTCTGATGAAATAAGGATTACATGGATTTTGCTATACTAAATCTACAACTTTCCTGGATACCTCACAGATATACGAATTGACATCGATATTAGGAGATTTTCATGGGGTTGTTCATCTATATCGTTCATGCCACACACCTCAAGGATAGCGAACAGTATATACGCACGCGTTAACAACCTTTATAAAACCTTCAGAATACCTTTTCCCCATATACTATTTCACGGATCCAAAGACATTTCTAAGGTGGAAAATGATTCCTTTCTTCAGCTGCATGAAAAGTCTAAGATAACGAACAGTATTCAAATCTCGTAATTCCTATAGAAAATACAAATCAGAGAGATGGGCAAACACTTACCCCTGGACATGCCAGAGGTGGGATCAGATGTCTAAGAGGAATAAGAATCCCCTGTCGACCGGTCACACAATGGAAAAATATACACATAATATCCCGTAATTTAGAAATAAAAATAAGTACATTGTAACATTATAGTTTTATCACATCAACCCAATGCACCTGCATAAGCAGTTTCCTTATAAAATCCTTGCATCTGGGTTTGTAGACCCTGCGACCTATCAGTCAGTCTCTCTGTTGGATCTACTCATGTGGGCATCATTATGTCGCTCACACAAGAGACCATCCCCAAAGCAGAGTATCTGATGAACTTTGGTCCTCATGCGTTTGCACATACCTTTCCTAGATATTAAAGAACCTTTACGGTTCCTGCAGCTTCGAATGGGTTTTCTTGACACACCCGACGAGATTGAAGACTTTATAAAATACGCATTTAAATCACTGTGAACTAAAGTGCATAGAATCTTAATTTGAGCATTATTATCTTCCACTTTCAATGGAGAAGCTTGTATCTATTGTCTTGTTTCTGAAAATATGGATTAAGTCAGTGTAATACACGTTCTGTAATTTCTCCAACAATATTTCTAGTCAGTTCTGTATGTTGGACAAGTATACCAAACATTATCTTTTTTGACTAATTAACAATATGAGAGAATTACCATGATGTTTATAAACATTCTTTTTGGAGACTTCTAAAGACAAAGCATCCCACAGCAAGAATTCACTTGGTACAATATATTGAGGAGATGAAAGAGTATCAAAGATTTAATGAGGTTGAATAGATGCGTCATCGAAGTATTTCATAAGTGAAACCATTATTTGAAATCTTATACTTTGCGCTTTTTATTTGATTCCCTCGGTATCTGTGTCTTATGTGTGATATATCTTTGATACTGGTAAAATAATGAACATTTTGCTGGATTATTCTCATCAAAATGAGAAATATTTCCTGAAGGTAATGCTTCATAGGCATAAACTTTTTCATTAAAATCTCAACAGCCGTTAGAAACTCTTCATTGTGATCCATGTTGTCAAGATGCGATTTTCTGTGCAATAGGATAAGGTTCATAGCATTATCTTGTTCTGTTTGTGCTTTGATAGCATGCCTTTGTCATTCTGTCCCACTTCGTGGTATATCCAGGTGATGAAAAATCTCAGATACAAATCTTAAAGGCTGAAATAAGTATTCAATCTCGTAATTGCTCTAGAAAATACAAATCAGGGACCCCTGGACATACCAGAGGTGGAATCAGGTGCCTAGGAGGAGTAAGTATCCCCTGTCAACTTCCTTTATCTATGTGGCAATATTCCATCATCACCTGCATACGGTTTTTATATCTCCCAACTGATTCGATATGCAAGAGATTGTTCTGCATATGATCAGTATTTAAATTGAGGCAGGCTGCTGACAAAAACGTTGATGTTACAGGGGTTTCTACAGTCTCGTCTAAATTCAGCATTTCGCATATTTTATGGTCGTTATAACGATCTAGTTTGCCAGTACAACTTTTCATTGCGTCAAATGCTGTCTGACGTGTTTCATACCAATTGTTAGGTCGTTCTTGGCACAATGATTCTGACTACGGATTGCTCTGTTTTCCTCATCGGGATGTAGGGCTCACGGCGGGTGCGACCGGTCAATAGGGGATGTTTACTCTTCCTAGGCACTTGATCCCACCTCTGGTATGTCCAGTGGTCCGTGTTTGTCCATCTCTCTGTATTATTGTATAGGAATTACGAGATTGTATACTGTTAGTTA
Source organism: Ostrea denselamellosa (assembly GCA_024699665.1). Taxonomy (NCBI): domain Eukaryota; kingdom Metazoa; phylum Mollusca; class Bivalvia; order Ostreida; family Ostreidae; genus Ostrea; species Ostrea denselamellosa. The sequence continues at coordinate 11,746,553 of JAMZEH010000042.1, forward strand.
TCTTAGCCTTTTCACTAGGAAGCAGAAATTCGTATTATCTTTATTGATAATGATCTGGAAAATTAAGTTGATACACAAAGAATGTAGTCTTGTAAAACAATGTTCTACTCTTTATTAATCCATTAATTTCGAATAAAATATTCGTTTTAAAAGTTCACAGTTAATTGTGAAATTCTGCATGCATTACTGTTACTGAAGGGATGGTTGCCTCTGTATGACCGCAAATGGTAGCAAGTATTGAGGCATGCAATAAGGGTAGATCCTTTAGCACATCTGTCATGATGAAATCCCACTCGCAATTAAATCCTACTATGTTCTCCATGTTGTATTTCTTAACAAAAGAAATTCTTACTTTTCTTTAACTTATTCTTTATACTATTTCTGATCTCTTTCTTGATTAAGTTATTGATTGCTTTCTTTACCCCAGGAAAGTTATTGTACAAATATAGGAAAGCGATATTATTTTATTAGCTGACCTTTTTCTCATGTGACAGAATTTCTCAAAAGTTTCTACATGAAACGAAAAAAGTCCTGCTGTGGTCTTCATGTCGACAGTTAGATATGTCGACGTTATCTCATTTAATGATACTCATTTTATTGATATGTCGATTCGATATATCCCTGTGAACTCAAAATAAAAGACACCACTGAGTCTTTCATATCTGTTTCTTATTTGGATATTTATTTAACATAGATGTCAACGTCAAACTAAGAACTCAACTTTGAGACGAACGAGGTGACTTCAGCTTTCCTATGGTCAACTACCAATTTTCGTGTAGCAATATTCCATTGTCACTAGCATATGATGTTTATGTCTCTCAACTTATTCAAAACACAATAGTGGGGCCTCCGTGGCCGAATGGTTAGAGCACTGCGTTCAGAATCACAAGGCCTCTCACCTCTAGTCGGCGCGGGTTCGATTCTCGCTCGCGTCGATATATGTGAGTAAGTTTGGCAGTTTACTTTCGGAAGGTCGGTGGTCTCTTCCCAGGTACATTGTATCTGGGTTCTCTCCTCCACCTACAAAAACTGGACGCCACCAGATAACTGAAAAATTGTTGAGTGTGGCGAAAACCAACAATCAATCAATCAAAACACAATATAATTCTGATTCGAGGTGGGCTACTGCAATTTAAATGTTGAATTGATGCCACAAGATCTCTTTCTTCTCAACAAGAAGCTTTTAAATGAGTTTTATCTTAAAACAATATATAAACAGATCTTCTAATAAAGGAGTAGAATTCTTGTCCATTGGAAATCAATCAGACTGTCAGAAATTTGATTACCAAAAACCACGTATGTATTGTTAATGAGGAACAAGCCTCTTATAGCGCAAACTACTAGTAAAGTCCACAGCTATAGTTGGTGCCACATCCACCTCCCAACTTTGAGCAGAACATTGAGAGACAATTCACAACAAACATGTCAAATCAATTTAGATTCTCAGTCTTTTATTTGATTACAAAAGCACATGAAAATAAGTTTTTAAAAAAAGAAAAGAAAAGAAAACAGAGTTTGCCCACTGCACAAATCATCAAATTGAATCTATTCCATACATGTCCCTGTACAGGAATATCTATAATATAGAATTCAAAATCCATTTTTAGAGAAAAGCAAAACATGTAAACAAACTTTAGATCTCTGTTATAAAAACATTTATTTGACTATCAGAGTACTTTGAAAACTCCAGATATCCTCATGATCATTGATCCCTTTACCATGCCTCATCCACCTAAAGATTTAAAGTGGTAAACGCCTTGTCATATGCACATGAAGACGACCCTGTATCTCTGCTTGTTTACTATAAAAGCACATGAAAAGGGTTTGTTTTTTTTTGGGTTTTTTTTTAAAAAAGAACTGTCCACAGAACAAATCATCCAATCAACGTTTTTCTAAAGATACCCTTATATAGGAATATTTATTGAATAAAATTCATTTTACAGAAACGCAAACATTTACACAAACTTTAGAGCTGTATTACAAGAACACTGGACTATCAGAGCATTTGGAAAGTCCGTTGTACATATATCTTCATAACCATGTGAGTTCTTTGTCATGCATCATCCACATAACTTAAAGTGGTAAACGCCTTGTCATATGCACATGAAGACGACCCTGTATTTCTCCTTGGCATTGGTTACACTTTTGAAAACTTGCACCACAAAGCCAGCAATATAGAAGATGGCAACAAGGTAGGAAAAGGCATGCTCGGATCCTTTCTCTGCACAGAATACATGTTGCCATATTTCTAAGCCTTTCTGTTTCCTCTCTTAATGTTTCAATGCTGACGTCTGAAAACAAAAGAAAATTTTAGAAGCATGCGACATCATAAGATTGTTAAAATGAAATGGGAACAACGAATTCATACGAAATCAAAACGATATACTTTGCATTGTTTCCATTTTCGTGTCAAAACAATATGGCGTTCTATAATTGGAGGAAGCGAAAGGAAACGTATATGACAGAAATGAAACAGAAATTTAAATAAAGTATTTCCAATCAACGGATGACAAATTCTAAACCTTGCCTAACTTTAGTTTGGAATACTTCATAAAATCAACGTGGTGAAAAACGAATTACAAGTTCAGATTATTTATTACAAGAGTAATTTATTTCAATCGCGGATGAATATATATGTGTATAACATCATGCGTTCTTATAATTTATTTAGTATGAAAGGAAGAATGTCTGCAGTTTCTTTTTTTAAATTTGATTTGATTTCAATTAAAACAATTTAGAAATGATTCAGAATAATACTGAGATGAAAACAAATAAATAAATAAATAAAGCCATGCTTTCTTAAGCTCTTCCTGTCATGCGCAATAAACATTTGATAGGGACTGGTTACAAAGTTAAATTAACCAGAGTGCTAATTTATTAATTATTAAAGCGTTTTCAATGTTCTACTTCACAAAATAAAAATGGGTAAATAAAATCAAGAAATAAAGTTCCTTTTCATGAACAATCATTAATATTAGAAAGTTTGTATAAAACTGTCCTAACTTACAACCCAAAACTTATCTTTAAGAATCCCAGTGGATACTTAGAATTCCTTCATCATGATCAGTGTATACATTCATGATCGTAAATTTGGGATCCATTAAAATCACGTTGAAAGCCAGGAATGACATCACTTAATTCTATGAACTGCCTGGGGTCCAAACAATATATTTCTAGACCCCGGATGGCGATGGTTGGAAAAAGGATATAAGCAATAAAATGACGTGTACGTGGTTAGATGTTGAGATCATGTGCTTATATTTGTATATAATTCAAGTTTAAATATCCGCTGTAGCTTTTGGACTTCTTCCAAACTGTTCCATAAACACTCATCAAGATAAAAATGCAGTACATATATTCTTCCCTTTTTCGGGGATCGCCAATGCACAATGAAGAAAGACATGGATGGAATATGAAGAGGAGATTCTAAAGATTTTGTGGGAATTTTGAAAGATAAGATTTGGAGTTACCTCAGTTAAAAGAAATCTTTTGGTATAATCGTGTTTGATATTTCATTTTGAAATGATATTAGCTTTTCAACCCCATGGCAATTTACATTTTTTAAAATTTATTAAAGTAGGATTCCCTTTTTTTACCTTTATTAGTGATAAAATTGTGTTAATGAGTTGATTCTTGTAGTTATTTATTGTTGAAAGGCGTATTTTGAATTTTAACATCTACTGGTAATTTTCCGAACTTTAAATATATCATTTTGTTGTTATGTTGTTTTACGGCCCATTCAAGAATTGTTCACTCATAAAAACGTCACCAGCTTAAACGTGAAGGACAAGGGCAATGTTTAGGATAGTTTTAAACTTTTATAACAAGTTCCTGTGCTGTTTAAACTACGCATGACAGGAAGAGTTTTGTTAAAGCATGCTTTTTCTATTTTCACTTCATTTTTATTTTTTATTTATCGTTCTTTTATACTTATTCCGATTCAGATAAAATTTGATCAAAGGGAATTTCTTAGTTTCTTTAATTAATTATGATTATACTTTACGATGACACATACTGATAAAAATAATATCCATCAGCAATTGAAAGAACTACTTTTGTAATAAGTTATTCAATTCGTGATTCATCTTTTACCCGTATCAAATTCTTGAATTTACAAATCAATTATTCTGTCTAGAATATATATATATATATATATATATATATATATATATATATAGTTTATTTTCACTTCTGCTTCATTCATTATTCATTTCTTGTTGGATGTAGCCCTGTCCTTTGGGGACTCGCTTTGTTGCTTTCTCAGTTGCTCGGCATTGGGAGTAAAACCCATGGATCTTTCGGCTAATATTTGGAATATTAATTTGTAGAAAATGATACACGCCGATGGAACCACGTAATGTTCTCAGATGAGTCGAGGTTCACTGTGGACTTCCTGGACAGACGCAGATTGGTTTGGCGCCAACGTAACGAACGTTTCCATGACGTTAACTCATTAGACATGATCGGTATGGGGTTGATCTGTAATGGTGTGGCGAGGCATCACTGTTGCCGGCAGAACAGACTTGCATTTTGTTGATGGACGTGTCACAGGGCTGTACTACCGGGACAACATCTTGGCACTCAATGTTGTGCGGTTTGCACGTCGTTATAGCCACCGTTTCATTTTTCAAAATGACAATGCTAGATGTCATAGGGCCAGGATCGTTACATTGTATCTCCAACAGCAGAATATCACCACATTACCATGGCCCGTACTCAGTGTGGACCTTTCCCCATCGAGCATATCTGGTACATGCTTGGACAGCGGCTATGCCAACGTCAGCAACCTCCTGCCAATGTCCAAAATGACCTGGGATGTCTCGTTATGGGTATGTCACGCCGAACCTGAGCTTTTCTGGCCAACCTAGAGGGTTTTACCCGCTACTGCCTCTGTTTCACAATGGTGATAAATTTACTATGTGACCCTGTGTTGGTGTCGACCCTTATTCTGGAGAATCTGTCCTTTTCTGACTGTACAAATTGACAAATGTTTTCTTAATGTTTTTCTGTCATTTTTTCCTTCCTGACCTCATGATCTGCATTCCATTGTCCTTGTAAATCCAATATCTCCTATTTTTTAATAATATATAGTTTTAAATAAATGATGTAGGGGCGAATGAGGTAGATTCTTCAATATCATAACTGCATAACTATTACCTTTTTATCAATATATAACTAGTGCATGAAGGTAAGGGTAACATTGAAAATTTTCATCTTGGGAAAACCCCATAAATATCTGAAAAGTCAATCATCCATTGGGTCATGATTTTAACACTTTCTGACAAAACCACTCTGATATAATACCCACCTCAGTTCGTGTCATAAACATCACAGTCCTATAGCTCTCTGTCTCTGAAAAAGAATGCTAGAATGAAAATAAGAAACTGTATTCCTAACTTCGTTTAAAAGCGTAGAGTATGTATATTTTACATGTACTTTTTTACATTGTTACATGTATTTATATTTCATTGCTTCCTTTGCAAATAAAAAAGGAATGAGATATAGGGGATGCTTACTCCTCCTAGGTACCTGATCGCATCTCTGGTATGTTCAGGGGTCCGTGTTTGAGATTGAATACTGTTAGTTATCTTCACCTTTACATACAGAAAAGTATTTCTATCAAATGATATTAAGGATGTTATTCAGAATGTGACCGGTCAACTAGGCACTTGATCTCACCTTTGGTGTTTCCAGGGTGCGAGTTTACCTGTTCTCGATTTTTGTATTCTTTACAGGATTTATGAGATTAATTTTATATTAATAAGAACAGCAGATACATGCACAAAAAGCTTTAAGTAATAAGCCTCCCATCTTTACCGAAGTAAGAAACTTTTCATACCTACCGAGTCCGCTAATACTTGTGGGTATTTTGTATCATGATACCGTTTGAACTATACTTAAATATTTTTCCACACGTGAAGAAACTGAACGATGGAAATACACGAAATCTTGTAAAATCGTAAATCAATATCCATCATATTTTACAATTCAACTTTAGAAAATATTAAAAATACAACTATAACATCAACATTTTCTTGTATGATATTGTGACCTTTATTTCTAATCAGCGCAGAGTCAAAGGACAGGAAAACCATAGTTGTATAAAGAAACTGGAAGGTGGCAATATCCCCTTGAAGAGAAAGTGTGATCGTGGATTGGTATAATAATTATTATTAAATATTCTAATACTAAAAGGAGGCCCGTGAACCTTACCGGTCACCGGTCACCGGTAACATACAATATCTCTACGAACAGCTAACAAACAGTAGGCTTTTATTTATTACATTTATTCAAATAAAAATAAATTATCCTAGGCTTTCTAGATTCCGTTCTTCAAAGTCTAAGAGTAAAAGAATTTTCACTATATAGTTGCAACTAAGTAAACCCTCAGTATAGGGGTTTTGAATTCCACTTCGCGAACATACACATACAGTATATTGTAACAATGCTCCGAAGTAAAGAGGATTTTAACCTAGATGAACTGTATCATCACTCTTTTACTTATTTGGGTCCATCATAGACCTTGAACCTTAATCTAGGCTTAGATTCGGCTCAGCTGGGTACTTGAGCAGTCATTCATTGTTCTACTTTGATCGGGTCTAGCATGACACTGCCGTTCGCTTTAAATAAGTGATTTGACTGTTACACGAACTTTCTATCACTATTGATACTGCATACTTCCTACCGATTAGGTGTGCAAATCCCAAAATAAAAGCAATATCTAAATATTCCGTTGAAATGATGGATTCCATGACGATTTTCTTTTACAGCGCACAGTTAAATGAGAGAGAGTACAGTTAAATGAGAGAGAGGGGGAACAGTCTTCGGAATATCAATAACACTGATTAATCTTATATTTCATTAAATATTTTGTATAATGCATTATGTTGTATTCATGGTAATTATGTTTCTTATTGTATCTTACTTCCTTCATTTTCCATGAATTCATTGTAAGGATTCATGGTTGCTACTAAAGAGACCAGTGAATGGAACAGTATAGTAAATTTCGTTGGAGGACATGGTAGGAATTTCCCTGTGATCTTGTGAATGAGTTTCTATACAAAAGGTTTAAAAATAAATCCTAATTTGTATCCTCTTGTGTTCTTGCTATGCCTCACAAATATATTCAGTTACTGTGTATTCATTGTCTTTTTCTTTCTCTGTTATTGATATCGTGTAGAATCGTTGAAAGATACTGGACGGAATCTGCCTGAAGATAAGATTTACCGCTACAATCAGTTGGCTGGACTTATAGGGACGATCATCAACGAGATATATTCACCAGCTATGGATGCATTGACTTTATAAAACATTACCAAAGACTTACATTTATTTGCATAATTGCTGCACCCACAGCAACTCTTCGCCAAGTCATTAGGTCGTAGCTACCCATACTTCCATTTTCTGCGGCTATAATCCACAGAAATTAAAACCAAAATTGTCTAGCTCTTTAAAGACTGGAATTGTTTGACTGATCTTTAAATACCGGTACTGATTTTGACTGCAGATTACTCCGTCTACCTAAACAACATATAGGACTCACGGGTAGTAAAATGTCCATCGAAGGATGCCTACTCCTAGATATCTGATCCACTTCTGGTGTTTCCAGGGGTCAATTTTTGACATACTTTTAATTTTGTATTCTTTATGGGATCTTTGATCACTGTTCGTATCGTCACTTTTTTCTTCAAAAAAATAAAGAGATGTACTACATCATCAGTTACATAAGCTTTCGTAATGGCTTGGTGTTCAGAGGAATTAAAGACACATATTTAAGTGTGTAAATAAAATAACTAGTTAATATTGAACTTTTACAATGCACAATGCAGTCTTGTCCTTCTTCAGTTGTAAATGAACAATATGTGCAACAAATAAAAACATCAAAGTAAATTATATTTAAAACGGAGGCCCCGTGTCGCGGCAGGCTACCGCCTTGCGCTCTAAGCATAGATTTAAATTTGTTATGCTTCACCTAGAGCTGGTGGCGACTTGATTTGAGTGACAAATTGTCAGAGGAACATAAAACAAAGAAAACAAAACGCTGCAGCCAGCTGGTGTTAGTCTGATGAAATAAGGATTACATGGATTTTGCTATACTAAATCTACAACTTTCCTGGATACCTCACAGATATACGAATTGACATCGATATTAGGAGATTTTCATGGGGTTGTTCATCTATATCGTTCATGCCACACACCTCAAGGATAGCGAACAGTATATACGCACGCGTTAACAACCTTTATAAAACCTTCAGAATACCTTTTCCCCATATACTATTTCACGGATCCAAAGACATTTCTAAGGTGGAAAATGATTCCTTTCTTCAGCTGCATGAAAAGTCTAAGATAACGAACAGTGTTCAAATCTTGTAATTCCTATAGAAAATACAAATCAGAGAGATGGGCAAACACTTACCCCTGGACATGCCAGAGGTGGGATCAGATGTCTAAGAGGAATAAGAATCCCCTGTCGACCGGTCACACAATGGAAAAATGTACACATAATATCCCGTAATTTAGAAATAAAAATAAGTACATTGTAACATTATAGTTTTATCACATCAACCCAATGCACCTGCATAAGCAGTTTCCTTATAAAATCCTTGCATCTGGGTTTGTAGACCCTGCGACCTATCAGTCAGTCTCTCTGTTGGATCTACTCATGTGGGCATCATTATGTCGCTCACACAAGAGACCATCCCCAAAGCAGAGTATCTGATGAACTTTGGTCCTCATGCGTTTGCACATACCTTTCCTAGATATTAAAGAACCTTTACGGTTCCTGCAGCTTCGGATGGGTTTTCTTGACACACCCGACGAGATTGAAGACTTTATAAAATACGCATTTAAATCACTGTGAACTAAAGTGCACAGAATCTTAATTTGAGCATTATTATCTTCCACTTTCAATGGAGAAGCTTGTATCTATTGTCTTGTTTCTGAAAATATGGATTAAGTCAGTGTAATACACGTTCTGTAATTTCTCCAACAATATTTCTAGTCAGTTCTGTATGTTGGACAAGTATACCAAACATTATCTCTTTTGACTAATTAACAATATGAGAGAATTACCATGATGTTTATAAACATTCTTTTTGGAGACTTCTAAAGACAAAGCATCCCACAGCAAGAATTCACCTTGGTACAATATATTGAGGAGATGAAAGAGTATCAAAGATTTAATGAGGTTGAATAGATGCGTTATCGAAGTATTTCATAAGTGAAACCATTATTTGAAATCTTATACTTTGCGCTTTTTATTTGATTCCCTCGGTATCTGTGTCTTATGTGTGTTATATCTTTGATACTGGTAAAATAATGAACATTTTGCTGGATTATTCTCATCAAAATGAGAAATATTTCCTGAAGGTAATGCTTCATAGGCATAAACTTTTTCATTAAAATGTCAACAGCCGTTAGAAACTCTTCATTGTGATCCATGTTGTCAAGATGCGATTTTCTGTGCAATAGGATAAGGTTCATAGCATTATCTTGTTCTGTTTGTGCTTTGATAGCATGCCTTTGTCATTCTGTCCCACTTCGTGGTATATCCAGGTGATGAAAAATCTCAGATACAAATCTTAAAGGCTGAAATAAGTATTCAATCTCGTAATTGCTATAGAAAATACAAATCAGGGACCCCTGGACATACCAGAGGTGGGATCAGGTGCCTAGGAGGAGTAAGTATCCCCTGTCGACTTCCTTTATCTATGTGGCAATATTCCATCATCACCTGCATACGGTTTTTATATCTCCCAACTGATTCGATATGCAAGAGATTGTTCTGCATATGATCAGTATTTAAATTGAGGCAGGCTGCTGACAAAAACGTTGATGTTACAGGGGTTTCTACAGTCTCGTCTAAATTCAGCATTTCGCATATTTTATGGTCGTTATAACGATCTAGTTTGCCAGTACAACTTTTCATTGCGTCAAATGCTGTCTGACGTGTTTCATACCAATTGTTAGGTCGTTCTTGGCACAATGATTCTGACTACGGATTGCTCTGTTTTCCTCATCGGGATGTAGGGCTCACGGCGGGTGCGACCGGTCAATAGGGGATGTTTACTCTTCCTAGGCACTTGATCCCACCTCTGGTATGTCCAGTGGTCCGTGTTTGTCCATCTCTCTGTATTATTGTATAGGAATTACGAGATTGTATACTGTTAGTTATCTTAGCCTTTTCACTAGAAAGCAGAAATTCGTATTATCTTTATTGATAATGATCTGGAACATTAAGTTGATACACAAAGAATGTAGTCTTGTAAAACAATGTTCTACTCTTTATTAATCCATTAATTTCGAATAAAATATTCGTTTTAAAAGTTCACAGTTAATTGTGAAATTCTGCATGCATTACTGTTACTGAAGGGATGGTTGCCTCTGTATGACCGCAAATGGTAGCAAGTATTGAGGCATGCAATAAGGGTAGATCCTTTAGCACATCTGTCATGATGAAATCCCACTCGCAATTAAATCCTACTATGTTCTCCATGTTGTATTTCTTAACAAAAGAAATTCTTACTTTTCTTTAACTTATTCTTTATACTATTTCTGATCTCTTTCTTGATTAAGTTATTGATTGCTTTCTTTACCCCAGGAAAGTTATTGTACAAATATAGGAAAGCGATATTATTTTATTAGCTGACCTTTTTCTCATGTGACAGAATTTCTCAAAAGTTTCTACATGAAACGAAAAAAGTCCTGCTGTGGTCTTCATGTCGACAGTTAGATATGTCGACGTTATCTCATTTAATGATACTCATTTTATTGATATGTCGATTCGATATATCCCTGTGAACTCAAAATAAAAGACACCACTGAGTCTTTCATATCTGTTTCTTATTTGGATATTTATTTAACATAGATGTCAACGTCAAACTAAGAACTCAACTTTGAGACGAACGAGGTGACTTCAGCTTTCCTATGGTCAACTACCAATTTTCGTGTAGCAATATTCCATTGTCACTAGCATATGATGTTTATGTCTCTCAACTTATTCAAAACGCAATAGTGGGGCCTCCGTGGCCGAATGGTTAGAGCACTGCGTTCAGAATCACAAGGCCTCTCACCTCTAGTCGGCGCGGGTTCGATTCTCGCTCGCGTCGATATATGTGAGTAAGTTTGGCAGTTTACTTTCGGAAGGTCGGTGGTCTCTTCCCAGGTACATTGTATCTGGGTTCTCTCCTCCACCTACAAAAACTGGACGCCACCAGATAACTGAAAAATTGTTGAGTGTGGCGAAAACCAACAATCAATCAATCAAAACACAATATAATTCTGATTCGAGGTGGGCTACTGCAATTTAAATGTTGAATTGATGCCACAAGATCTCTTTCTTCTCAACAAGAAGCTTTTAAATGAGTTTTATCTTAAAACAATATATAAACAGATCTTCTAATAAAGGAGTAGAATTCTTGTCCATTGGAAATCAATCAGACTGTCAGAAATTTGATTACCAAAAACCACGTATGTATTGTTAATGAGGAACAAGCCTCTTATAGCGCAAACTACTAGTAAAGTCCACAGCTATAGTTGGTGCCACATCCACCTCCCAACTTTGAGCAGAACATTGAGAGACAATTCACAACAAACATGTCAAATCAATTTAGATTTCTCAGTCTTTTATTTGATTACAAAAGCACATGAAAATAAGTTTTTAAAAAAAAAAAAGAAAAGAAAACAGAGTTTGCCCACTGCACAAATCATCAAATTGAATCTATTCCATACATGTCCCTGTACAGGAATATCTATAATATAGAATTCAAAATCCATTTTTAGAGAAAAGCAAAACATGTAAACAAACTTTAGATCTCTGTTATAAAAACATTTATTTGACTATCAGAGTACTTTGAAAACTCCAGATATCCTCATGATCATTGATCCCTTTACCATGCCTCATCCACCTAAAGATTTAAAGTGGTAAACGCCTTGTCATATGCACATGAAGACGACCCTGTATCTCTGCTTGTTTACTATAAAAGCACATGAAAAGGGTTTGGTTTTTTTTGGGGTTTTTTTTAAAAAAGAACTGTCCACAGAACAAATCATCCAATCAACGTTTTTCTAAAGATACCCTTATATAGGAATATTTATTGAATAAAATTCATTTTACAGAAACGCAAACATTTACACAAACTTTAGAGCTGTATTACAAGAACACTGGACTATCAGAGCATTTGGAAAGTCCGTTGTACATATATCTTCATAACCATGTGAGTTCTTTGTCATGCATCATCCACATAACTTAAAGTGGTAAACGCCTTGTCATATGCACATGAAGACGACCCTGTATTTCTCCTTGGCATTGGTTACACTTTTGAAAACTTGCACCACAAAGCCAGCAATATAGAAGATGGCAACAAGGTAGGAAAAGGCATGCTCGGATCCTTTCTCTGCACAGAATACATGTTGCCATATTTCTAAGCCTTTCTGTTTCCTCTCTTAATGTTTCAATGCTGACGTCTGAAAACAAAAGAAAATTTTAGAAGCATGCGACATCATAAGATTGTTAAAATGAAATGGGAACAACGAATTCATACGAAATCAAAACGATATACTTTGCATTGTTTCCATTTTCGTGTCAAAACAATATGGCGTTCTATAATTGGAGGAAGCGAAAGGAAACGTATATGACAGAAATGAAACAGAAATTTAAATAAAGTATTTCCAATCAACGGATGACAAATTCTAAACCTTGCCTAACTTTAGTTTGGAATACTTCATAAAATCAACGTGGTGAAAAACGAATTACAAGTTCAGATTATTTATTACAAGAGTAATTTATTTCAATCGCGGATGAATATATATGTGTATAACATCATGCGTTCTTATAATTTATTTAGTATGAAAGGAAGAATGTCTGCAGTTTCTTTTTTTAAATTTGATTTGATTTCAATTAAAACAATTTAGAAATGATTCAGAATAATACTGAGATGAAAACAAATAAATAAATAAATAAAGCCATGCTTTCTTAAGCTCTTCCTGTCATGCGCAATAAACATATGATAGGGACTGGTTACAAAGTTAAATTAACCAGAGTGCTAATTTATTAACTATTAAAGCGTTTTCATAACCAGAGTGCTAATTTATTAACTATTAAAGCGTTTTCAATGTTCTACTTCACAAAATAAAAATGGGTAAATAAAATCAAGAAATAAAGTCCCTTTTCATGAACAATCATTAATATTAGAAAGTTTGTATAAAACTGCTCTAACTAACTTACAACCCAAAACTTATCTTTAAGAATCCCAGTGGATACTTAGAATTCCTTCATCATGATCAGTGTATACATTCATGATCGTAAATTTGGGATCCATAAAATCACGTTGAAAGCCAGGAATGACGTCACTTCATTGTATGAACTGCCTGGGTCCAATAGATATATTTCTAAACCCCAGATGGCGATGGTTGGAAAAAGGATATAAGCAATATAATGACTTGTACGTTGTTAGATTTTGAGATCATGTGCTTATATGTGTATATAATTAAAGTACACAACGATAAAACAAGTACAGACACGTTATTGTTAGTATGTTCAACATATCTTACCCTTATCTATATTCAAGTTTAAATATCCGCTGTAGCTTTTGGACTTCTTCCAAACTGTTCCATAAACCCTCATCAAGATAAAAATGCAGTACAGATATTCTTCCCTTTTTTCGGGGATCGCAAATGCACAATGAAGAAAGACATGGATGGAATATGAAGAGGAGATTCTAAAGATTTTGTGGGAATTTTGAAAGATAAGATTTGGAGTTACCTTAGTTAAAAGAAATCTTTTGGTATAATCGTGTTTTGATATTTCATTTTGAATGATATTAGCTTTTCAACCCCATCGCAATTTACATTTTTTTAAATTTATTGAAGTAGGATTCCCTTTTTTTACCTTTATTAGTGATAAAATTGTGTTAATGACTTGATTCTTGTAATTATTATTTTTGAAAGGCGCATTTTGAATTTTAACATTTACTGGTGATTTTCCGAACTTTAAATATATCATTTTGTTGCTATGTTGTTTTACGGCCCATTCAAGAATTGTTCACTCATCAAAACGTCACCAGCTTAAACGTGAAGGACAAAGGCAATGTTTTAGGATAGTTTTAAACTTTTATAACAAGTCCCTGTGCTGTTTAAACTACGCATGACAGGAAGAGGTTTGTTAAAGCATGCTTTTTCTATTTTCATTTCATTTTTATTTTTTATTTATCGTCCTTTTATACTTATTCCGATTCAGATAAAATTTGATCAAAGGGAATTTCTTAGTTTCTTTAATTAATTATGATTATACTTTAAGATGACATATACTGATAAAAATAATATCCATTCGCAATTGAAAGCACTACTTTTGTAATAAGTTATTCAATTCGTGATTCATCTTTTACCCCGTATCAAATTCTTGAATTTACAAATCAATTATTCTTTCTAGAATATATATATATATATATATATATATATATATATATATAATAAGTAGTTTATTTTCAATTCTGCTTCATTCATTATTCATTTCTTGGTGGATGTAGCCCTGTGCTTTGGGGACTCGCTTTGTTGCAACTTGGAGATTCTGGATTCCATTTCCAGTGCGTCACCGCGTCAGACTTAACACGTTTATCATAGATAGTAACTGTTCCTTTCTCAGTTGCTCGGCATTGGGAGTAAAACTCATGGATCTTTCGGCTAATATTTGGAATATCAATTTATAGAAAATGATACACAAGACACAGTCACGATTTTCCTGACAGTAAATTTATATCTAAAATATGAAGCTTTATTGTGAATGTCATTTTAAGAACAATGACTCTGCAAAGATGTTGTCAGAATACTACTGTCGTTTTTGGTTTGATGTTGGAAGAGATTTTAAAATGTTTATATAACATATGTTTGTTCTCGAATTTCATCCAGCTGGTATCTTCTTTCATTTCAAAAAACTTAAAATTCTTTTTTATCCAATGTTTGTTGTCAAAAAAAAAAAAAAAAGAAAGTGAAAAAAAGCTACATTCAATTTACGTTTTTGCTTGTATTCTGTATGTGTATAACTCTGTAGAAAAAAATCTGGTGGAAATACGAACGTTCTTTTGATGCAACTTTCACTAACAAATTATAAGGTACGGCATCTCCGTCAAGTCCGTTGGCTGTAGTTCACTTTTATGAAATTCCAAAAACATTTTTTCTAACAGATATACGTGTAGTTCTGACAGGCTGCAGAGAGTTTAGCAACTGGAACATCGTGGATACAACATAAGGAAAACGTTTTTGAAAGCTATATTAATGAATATATTGATGCAGACCGTCATGAGAATAACAGTGTACTTGGAGCGATGACTTGTGAGACCAGAAAGCAACAAGAAATGTTGTAAATGGGAAAGTTCTGTATCGAAGGAAGTTGGAAAGCCCAGGCTTACTATGGACATGGATTTGATTTTCGTTATAATTCGTCGTGAGGATATCCATTTAACTCCTCTGCAAAAGATAGAGACAGACAATTATGATAATTCAAATAGAAAGTATAGGAAAACATATTTATCAAATATCAGTGAAAACCTTGAAAATCTGCATACAAATTATAATATACATGTCCGATATCATCCGAACCGGGAGACGAAAAATACCTTGGATCTCTTGTTTTTCTTTAGTATCTACTCCTTACTCTTCTTTTTGATCTGAAGGGTCAAAAATATAGATGCAACCTAAGTTATACTATAATTATTATATGAAAAGGCCAAGATAACTAACAGTATTCAATCTCGTAATTATATATGTATTAAATTTGTTTAATTTCATTTATGTTACATATATACAAAACATGGGATGAAACAGAAACTTACATTTTGTGAAGAAAATGGGTGGATCTTTGACCACTGTCCTGCAATCTTGAAATTATTCAGCTGCAAACAATTTCAAAGATTCCAGTACTTCAAATGTTTAATTGATTAGAGTATTTTGTTCTCTATACAATATATCTCTTTTCACCATGAAATGGATTGTTCATCATACCAATTATATCCATCCCCTTTTCGATTTCTTTGTTACAAACAGTTGTAGTGCTGTCCTCTTGTTTCTGCTATTCCATACACAACTTTATTGGGTACAAATAATAACAACTGAAACATCTAATTCAATGCGCACGAGCATGTTCTATGTACGATTAATTTTTAAATCGAGGTTGGCCAATGACAAATAAGTTGATGTTACAGGAGTTTCAAAAGTCATGTGTAAAGTCAGCATTTCGCGAATTTTATAGTCATTATAATGATCCTATGTACAAATACAACCTGTCATTTGGTCGATTGCTCTTCAACGTGAAGCATACCAATTGTTGGGCCGTTCTTTACATCTGATTTTAACTACGGATTATTCACTGATCAAGATATACGGCTCACGGTGGGTGTGACCGGTCAGCAGAGGATGCTTACTCCTCCTAGGCACTTAATCCCATCCCTAGTGTGTCCAGGGGTCCGTATTTACTCTACTCCTATGTGGGAATTAAGGGATTGATAATCGTTCATTATCTTTACTTTATCATTGCATAGTCTCTTTTTGAGGTACTTTAAAGTTATAGATTACCTTTAAGAAACAGTCTTCTAGAATCATGGAACGTGCCATCATTCTGATATATGGATGAATATAACTATTTTCCTAAAAAGAAAAAAAATAAGCAGAGTAGGCAATCTAACTAAATGGTGAAAATGTACTTATCAAAGTGCCAATGGGCTATCAAAAGAGTTTGATGTATCCCCTGTTGCCAGAATTGACTGTTTATTTCATGTGATGACATTGTCACGTGATTCCAAGGTGTAAGTGAAGCTTGCGTAACCCTGTGAACTTTGCCTTGGAGTTTTACCCAAATTACTAAGCTTTAATGTTTGAACGGTGAGTGATACATCTTTCATATTCCATGTATGCGTTCCTTGTGACAAAGCCTTTCTTTTGGCTACCAAAGTTTTCGTCCTTATAATCTTATAACCTTGATCTTGAGTTTTTTACCTACATCTAAGAAGAAAAGTCAACTTAAGCGACATTTCCTAAACTGTTTAATGTAGGGATTTTATATTTTGTATATATATATACCTTATATTTGCTACCGTGATATTTGAGCTTGTGATCTTGTATCAGGAGTATGTTGGGGCCATAATGTGGGTTAAAATATTTCTTAGGAACAAAGATTGGAAAAAATCACAACTGAACATCAGCATGGCCAAGGTGACACATGTGAGCAATGTGGCCCATGAGCCTTTTGTTTATTCACAACTTAAACCATATCGCGTATAGAGAGAGAGAGAGCACATTTTGTTTTACGAATTTGCGACAAATAAATTTATGATTTTAAATACAGTTGTTTATTTCAAATTACGTTCTGTCTAAAATCAAAATTGCCTCGGACTGCTTGGGACTCCATATTCAGCCTCCACACTTGTATGAATTTGTTTCTGTTTGAAAATTGTAAGCTCATTAGTTTTCCAGAGATCCACAACTGTTGTACCCTTTTACCATCACCACTGCACCTCACGAAGAAGACATGTACGTGTATGCCCCCCTACGCATATGATCTGTTGGCCCTTAGGCCTACTGTATATATCAAAGTCTTGTATGACCTTGACAATTTGGTGGGAAAGACCTCTTAACCTTGGGTAAGAGTTTAACCACAAAACAATTTTCAATAGTAGTGTACATGTGTGTATGGCATACAAAGAAGTATTTTTGGGTAAAGGTTTTGTACATTGACAATACGTGTGTGAGTACGAACACAAGGTCGATCAAGGGTTACCGTTAAAATAGTTTCGGCGTCGGTCAGCCAGCAAATGTATGGTTAATACGATTGGCGACCAATGAAATTAATTTGACCAAGGGTTAACTATTTGTAAATATTATGTGTAATAGTTTTGTGAATTTTCGGTGCCAATATATATAAGCATGGGCAGTGGATAACCAATGCAAAACCAGGTCCTAAGGTCAGTTGTTTGAGTATACTAGTGATCTAAAAAAAAAAAAAAAAAAAAAAAAGACTTACTATTGTGCAAGAACTGCAAGATAAATTTGAATGTGCAAGGACAGAATCGAAACTTTCAAATGAAAGGATTAAAGTGCTTTTTAAGTTCAAATTCAAAATTAATGCCAACAATGCATATTTCGGAAAAATTACAAATAACGCAAGGAATTTTGAGAACAGCTCAATGATGCTTGTTGGTATATAAAACCCGGTTCTGCGAGAGGTTGGCCAGTGGCATTTATACCTGGCTAACTCACAACTCGCATTGGTTTTATATTTCATTTAGGTAAGTCGTAGGCATTCAAATTTAACATTTTAAGGAATTTTTGGTTAATAATGTAGCGTGTATTACTTTTAATTTTTGAAATTTGGCGGTTGAGATCCCTCAGATAACTTGCTGAGGATTCTAACAGTTCAATATATACATATAAATGATTCGAGTAACGTATTTACAATATTTACAATCAAGTATGTACAATTCCCGACGTTTGACTACTGGCTCTGTTTGGCTCCCGGCGCAATACAACTATTAGCTCAATCCGGCTCTCGGCTCCTATAGCTCGGCTCACTCCGGCTCTTACAGCTCGGCTCACTTTGACTTCCAACTCTTACAGCTCGGGTATCGATTATTCCAAATAATTAAAACAGAAAAGACTTATTCAGTCACATCTGACTTCTAATTCAAAGAAATAAACGATCTAAATTACCTTTTTATTACTGTCACCGGTCTTCTCACTCTAGAGCCAGTGGTAATAATGCTCTTGAATCCACCGCCTCGCTTCCTTATATACCCTTTAGTGGGACTAACGCCACCTATCGGTCATACACTAAAGTTCAATTTTACATGATCGGAATATCTTTTTCCGGATTGACTCATTACCCACGCCTCAAAATTTATGCGACCTCATGCTTGATGCAGAAATTTTTTTTATTTAATTTTTTTTTAAATAAGGCATAAGACAAAGTCAGCTCAACTGGTCGCGGTAGCTCAGTGGTTAGAGCGTTCGCTTCGTAACCAGGGGTCGTGAGTTCGAGCCCCACTCGTGCCATGGCCGCGTCAAACCTAAGACGAAAAATAGGTAGCGATTTCTCCTTCGCCAAACGCTCGGCATTTAGAAGTGAGAATCACGAGTCTTTCGGATATGACCTTAAAAACGTGTCACGGTAGGCATTAGCACGTTAAAGAACCCTCACTGCTACCCTGAGCGCTAAGCATACGTCTAAACTTGTGGTACTTCACCTACAGCAGGTGACGTCTCAATATGAGTGAAAAATTCTCGACGGGACGCAAGACAAACAAACAAACAAACAAAAAGTTTTCATCCCCTCTATCAATCCGATACCAGCAGTTATTTGTTCTTTATTATAGGTGCACACATCGCAGCTAGTTGCAAAGTCTGATCTGGGTGGTATATGGACTGTAGCTGCTGTAGCAATACAGTAGCATCCTATATATCCTCTCTTTATGAGTGGAATGGGTGTTCCATCTATGCGTAATTCCATGGCATTCATGTCAACGACACATTTATCCTTTATCAGAAAATCTAACCCAAGTACTGCATCAACTGACAGATCCGTACCAATGGTCATTGTGTTGTATATGACATCCTTGATCATAAACGAGGTTTTCAACTGTCTGTGCGTAATCAGGGGATCTGAATTCGCTTGAAGTACAGGCGCATTTACATCTTGCAGCATATTTGTCGAGCCGTTTCCGTGAATTCTATCAAATGCCTGTTTTGATATGAGAGACAGCGTAGCTCCTGAATTAACTAAACGGTGAAGTTCGAGCTCATTGATAGATCCTTTAACGAATATCCCTCCTTCTCCACAAACACCAACTTTCCATGAGGATTTGTGGATTTGCCTGCACTATATTGCTAGATGTGCTCTGCAAAGAGATTGGTGCTGCAGAACTGTTCGGTCTTGCTATCTTAGAACGGCAATCTTTCTGTATGTGACCTTTCTTACCACATTTATAGCATTCTATTTCTTTTCGGGAATTCTCTGTTCAGTTTTCAAGAATACCTCTAATTCGATGGCATGTCTTAATGCTTCATTCAAATTCTTTGTTCGTGCTTGTTTAATACGCAGTCGCATATCTGAAATAGCTAGTGCCTCGATGAAATGATCTTTGGTAAGTCTCTTTTACATCTGTAGGAACTGTAGGGTATGCCAAATTTTACAAGACGTCTAATATGCTGTCCTAACTCTGGAATGGATTCTGAAGCTCTCTGTCTGCGCTCCCTCAACTGTGTCCTGTATAGATCCATTTGATCTGGTGGAGCGAATCTGTCATCCAAAGTAAATACAAAATCATCGTAGCGTATTTCCCTTCCATCGGTTATGTTTCCGAGAACGCCTTGCACACTTCCTCTTAATGATACCTGAAAGGTATAGACCTTTTGGTGTTTCCTCCCACTGGCACAGCTTCGCACACGCTTCAAAATGTGATTTGTAATCTAGCCAGGATGTAGAGCCATCTTAAGCCACTGGCTTTACATTACAGATGTTCTGTCGTTCCCCAGCTGCAGATGAGCAGTGCGTCTCATGTTTTGGCCTTATCCTAGTACTGGACTGCGACTAATGAGCCTGAGGTTTTCTCTGTGAAACATTTATGCCTTCCATAGTAAGATAAGGGCTAAGGTCGTCTTTTGTGTTTGTATTGCAAATATCGCGAGGAAAATCTTCAAATCTCGCCGATTTCCTTCTGGCTCCTGCTTGCTCTTCTGGCTCACTGGCAGTAACTGTGCGAGTTGTTCCAAACCCCGAATCCATTGTGATTTGGCTGGGTAAATTAACGGCTTTTAAGGGTGTGGAGTGGCTATGCCTTGAGAGCTCCATGCCTTGAGAGGCAATTTGCTCTCTTTTAGTTCCTTTATTGTGGCATTTATATCCTCCATGATATAAGAATGATTAACACTGCTAGAAGGAATCCCACCGCTGCCACCAAAATTTGCAGCGTGTATTACTTTTGATTCTTGAAATTTGGCGGTTGAAATCCCTCAAATAACTTGCTGAGGATTCTAACAGTTCAATATACACATATAAATGACTCGAGTAACATATTTACAATTTTTACAATCAAGTATGTACAATTCCCGACCCTTGACTACTGGCTCTGTTTGGCTGTATTGTTATAACAACCTGAGAATGTGCAAATAGCTGACTTTAAATGATCATTGAAACCTCTGAAATATCAACTTATTTGTTTGATCTCTATCTTCATAAATGCAATCATTCTGTGAAGAATATATGTCTAAGTTGTTTGTATATTTTTTTTTTATTTCAGTATCTGTACATTGCATATACATGAATACCTGAAAACTGTTTTTGTTATTAAAGTTTACACAATAGGTTGAGATTTAATTAAAACTTTTATTACAAGTACAATAATTCAAAACATGTCCCAAATTCACACACACATACTTTCATGATCAATTTCCTTGTGCAACTTCCTGCTATTCAACATCCTCTGCTTGTATAACAAAAAGAATGAAGATGAAATACAAGCATGCACATAATAACACAATATGTACTCCTTACATACTTCAAAATCAAAACACTCAATGCATATTGCACATTAACATCAATATCCTCCAAAAATGCACACTCTCTAATAAAACACTCTTTCACTTTGTGATCACTGTTAACAATCCAATCATCAATGTGCACAGTTTACAATTGTCTTGCAACAGAAGAGATTGGAGCTGAGATTTATGATGGCCACAGTGATTTGTTCAGTAGTGGGAGTTTGCTGTCTGTACAGAGAGTCCCAGGAAGATCTGCAGACCAACCACGCTCACTGTTGTTGTAAACAGAGCCTTAGCCAGAAGGAGGGTCCATGATCCCAGACCAACTGCATGTATCAGAATCCTGGAAAATGAACTTCATTTAAAAAACTTGACAGAACAAAAACTTATCACACAGATATACAATACAGAGTAACACATGTCTTAAAATCTTTCCAAAATCAATATTGAAAGCAGTATGCAAGCCTTTTCTTTCAAAGCCACAAACAAACAGAATAAAATGGTAACTGCTTCAAACAATTCTTTGTCATATACAGGTGAACTGATAATGTGCAGTTCAATCAATCAGTTTGAAGTTTTATACTAAACAAATATACTCTGTTATATCACATAAGGGTGGTGAAATTTTATAATTTTATTTTCCACAAGAAATATACCTCATCTTTTAAAAAAAAAACTTTACTTCATCCAAAATACATAAAAAGGAATGAAATATTTATGTGTTTATTTATTCTTCATTTGTTGCAGCAATTTATATGCTTTAAAAATTAATGTCATGTCTCATAATTATTGTTTAACATTCAAAATACAGTAATTGATAAGTGCAGTATATTTCATTTAACAGATCAATTAATCCTTGATTATGATACCTAGCAAAAAGCCATTGAAATCAGTCATCCCAAAGGTCCGTCAGACATTGACATAGTTCCTGTTATTTTTGCATTGGTCATATTCAAAAGATGCAGTTGGATCAAATACTTGTAAATTTGTCCTAGGAATTTTCATTTGGTTCTGTGAAGATTGTAATTTTACAGGACCAAATGTCCTGTAAAGATTTGGGAGACCTTTGGCGTGACTGTATTTGCTAATTTGGCCCTACTAAGCTGTCAAGCCATGTTTTCATAACCATGGCCATCTTACAGTTATGATCCACCCACTTACGAGAGTCCAATGGCTGGTGTAAACAGTAAGTACTTTGAGGCATTGAGAGTCAATTTTTAAGGATTATTTTTAATGGAACTTTAGCTTTACTTGAAGAGTTCAAGAATTTGGAGAGCACAGGAGTAAATGCTTACATGTATTTATATAGGGGGGAAAAATCAAGACCAGATCATTTCCTATGATCATGAATCTTGAGATATCAAATTTCAAACCATCAATAGTCAACTGTATCATTAATTTTACATATGGTTGTCATTTAAAAAATATTATGAACTACTTATTTTACAGATTAATTACATACTCAACAATCAGTGGCCTGTAACAGCTTAAAGCCAGCAAGGTCATAACAACTGGTATGAAAGACTTCTGAAGGTCGTGTCTGCTACGTAACCACACAAGCATGGCTGTTGTAATGTGATGCACCTACAAATGGACATGTAATTATCAGAACAATAGTAAAACAAGGAAAGCAGTATTAAAATAAAGCTGCTTTTCTCTATAAAATTTATCACTTTTCAGACACAGATTCAAAAATTTTAAACAATTTTCCTACATGAAAACAAAGAAAAGTAACTATATCACTAGAAATACACAAACTAAGCTAAAGTTCTGTCTTTTTAAACAGTTGGATAACAGAATTTTTACACATTTCCAAGCGGATGTAAATAAATGAGCAACTAAAATTATTTTTCAAATTCATTGTTCAGTTGTTACAAGATATACCAAGAGAGATAACTCATACACATTTTTCTGTGCTAATCAACTTACTAAATTAATGTTGGATTCAAAACACATTTGGATGTATTTCCAATCAAATTCAACACCTCTGGCTCCAACCCAAAGTGGAATCAACCTGAAATAACAGCATGTTTATACAGCCCATATTTAGGAAAGGTTACAACTTACTTATTTCAAGTCTGGTGGTCATTCTTATGAATCATAATGAAGTCAATACAAGATATAAAATATCTGGGTATGTACATGCACATATATTTACATTATCAAGGTTTTGTTCATAATAAACCTGATGTTTCATTGTTTAAAATAGTGACCTTTTAACTTGGAATAAAAACTGCATATGTATATCTCAAAATGAAACAAGTCATATTACAAAATTTAAGGAATAAATGTCCTCTTTGTGTTATGATGGTATAAAATATTGAAGCAGGACATACATACAAATTATCCCCATCATGCCCAGGTTATCATTATACTCAAATAACACAAACTGGACATTGGTACACTTGAGACTTTGATGTTTGACACCTCCCCCCCTTTAAAAAAAAAATACATACACATCACGATTTAATGAAGTTATGACAAAAACTAGGGAATAAGGCTGCAATGATTGAAAATGAGACAGTATATCACGGTACATTTAAGCTACGGTTCGATTCATGATACTTTACAGTATATTGCAGTTCAGTATTCTCAGTCCACATTAATTTGAACTCTCCAATTGGCTTTAAAATTATATTTAAAAAATGGCTTCCATTAGTGTTAAACGTGGTGCCGACCATGCCACTGAATACATGTATCAACACTTTGTTGTGAGTTATGTCCCTTTGTGGGGTCAGCCAAAGGCCAATCTGTAAAAAATCAAGTTTTCCTTCTTCACCCTACCAAATGTAAGAGGTTACTTCTGTGAATTATAGTTAATTATTAAGTTTTCATATAAATTTATGGGTTGCCTTATCATGGGGCATTATTGTTATTGACCGCAATTGATGGAAAAATATAAAAATATTACAAAGGCCAATGTAGGGAAATATGACATTTTATCCGAAAAATGACAGACAAGGGATGCAACTTATGTGAAGTGTTGATACATGTGTTAATTTCTCCCCTGTGACTCACAAATTTCCAATATAGGAGCATTTTGGATTCTGTGCAACAGAAGAAAATGGTAGATCATTTAGATATTTTGATCTTTTTACAGAAAAACATGCAATTGTCACAGTAAGGTGCAATTAATTGATACCAAAATCAGTGCAATTGTTCATTTGTTATTATTCATAGCATCTAACAGTATCTGTGATACATATCATATTGTCAGGTCTGTATTATGATACATACCATATCATGAGGCAAGTGTATCATTGCACCTCTAAGTCCTGTAAATATATTTTGATCATATGAGTATTTCATTAAAATTAACCATTATTACCTTGTCATCAGTAGCTCTGCAGTGGCCCATCCTAGCCCTGCCACCATAAATTTCAGTTGACCCTTTCCTGCTATTTTCGACATCACCAAGTGAATTCCCACCAAGTCTGCCAAGTCAACAGTGCACTTCAAAAATTCCTGTCCAAAAAAAAAAATTTTTTAAATTTTGGATCAATTTCTCATGTAAAGGTGGTGGTAAATCCAATAAAGACATTTGATAGTTTTCTTCAGTCCCTGTTTTGGTTATCATTGTTTTTCAACAAGCATCATGGTATAAGGATGAGTCAATTAGTATCCAGCTATCCCATTTCCGATTGACTGAGACAGTCATGATTTTCGTGCCTTGTTTCAATACATGTTTTATACCTGGGTACAAAATTGCATGTGTATCAAGTCATTCTCTTTAAAATAAGATACTGAATGTCAAACATGGCTAGTGATTCAAAGGCATGCTTTTCATCTAAAGTGAGTACCATGCTGTGACTCAGTACTTGTATTAAAAGGTAAAACAGGCAAGGAAATACACAGCGAGTTAGCCAATGTTTATGGGTCTTCTGCACCATCTTATGCTCCAGATAAACTCTGGTAAGGGAATTCAAATGCAGTAGAAAGTCTTTAGAAGATGAAGCCAGGTCTGGATGCCCACTGGATGCCACCGACGAAGAAACGTGTAACAAAGTTCAGGATCTGGTATACGCTGATAGGTGAATTCAGATGGATGAAATAGCACAGTCATTATGCATTTCACATGATAGTGTTTCAACAACCTTACATGATTATTTAAGTATGCAGAAGCTTACAGCCCATTGGGTTCCCAATGAGCAAATGGCAACCACAGCATTAGTATGCAGCGCCTTGTTGAAGCATATTAGGTCAAAAGATGATTTTCTTTTGCATCTAATGACTGTAGATGTGACTTGGGTTCATTATTATAAGCCAGAGAATAAAGCTCAGAATCGACAGTGGATAGGGCTGGTGTCCCTGAGGCCAAAGAAGTTCAAGACACAACCATCTGCTGGCAAGGTAATGGCCAGAGTATTTTGCAATGCAAAAGGCATTACTATGTTGGAATTTTTTACCCAAGACAAGTACAGTAACTGGAGTGCACTATGCAAACTTGCTACACCAGCTGAGAACCATCATCCGTGAAAAACTCCGAGGTAAACTCTTTAAAGGTATTTTGCTGCAACAGGACAATGCGAGAGTCCACACTTGCAAAGTTGCAATGGATGCTGTAGAGCAGAATGGGTATGAATCAATAACACATCCTGCCTATTCACCCGACCTAGTTCCTATGACTTCTTCCAAATCCCAAACTTGAAAAAGGATATCCATGGATGCCATTTCCAGTCTGATAAAGAAGTCGTGAGGGTAGTTGAGGAATGGGTCAATGAAAAGGACCCTGACTTTTTGAGTTCTGGGCTGATGGCACTTTTAAAACTGTTGGTCTAAGTGCACCACACTAGAGGGCAATTACATCGAAAAAGAAGAGGTGGATCTCAACCGGAAATAAGTTTGGTTGGTTACTTATTGACTCACCCTTGTAGCAAAAATTTAGGGTTTTATAATTTGAAGCACTATTTCATGAAAACCTATAGACTTACTCCTAGAACATCAACTCCTCCTGTTGAAAATTCTGTTGATGGGAAAAATGTTGCCAATACCAGCATTTTACAGAGCTGTGTAAAAAGGTATGCTGCTCCTGCTTGTACACATTTCCAAAAAGCACTGTATTCAGCCCTATCAAAAGATAAGAATTTCATCTTGTTATTAACTTTGACAAAAATGTACAAACGTAATGAATATCACACCTCTAACATTTATTAATTTTGATGGATGTTGTAATATATACTTCAAATATACAACCTCACATATGTCAAAGTATGTCATAGTGATTGGACATTGGTTAATTCTCATAATCGATCATCGGTTGGAATCAGTTGCTGCTTCCTAAGCGATTTTACTTATTACAATCGGAAGACATGTTTTATCTTAAAAAGCATATTTATAATTAGTACTGCATGATTTTTTTTTTAATATGTATATTCATATATTTACACACATATATAACTATATATAAAGATATGTTTGTTCAAAAGTTCATTGCAATCTTTTACTTTATATAGAATATTGCAAATGCAGCATGCATCTAAATTTATGTCAAATATCCATTCTCAATGACCATATAGTGAGTGACAACATGGTGAAAATTCTATCATCATTAAAAGCAAGTTTTAATGACTTGCCTCTAGAAATGGTCTAGCACGGTGGCCACACGCTCTTAAAAGATTTGGTTCTGCAGGTTGCAAGTTCAAAACCGGGCAGGGGCAGAAGTAGGTATCCAAAATATAGTTAATTTTTCTGTGCTTTACATTAAATATTTCTTTACTTAGGGCAGTTATGTATGTTTAGGAGTTCATTTACAAAGATTCATAATGCAATCTTTGTGCTTTGTAGAAATAGAAACGGGCTAATTTTTTAATGAATACTATGTATATACAATCAATGATCAATTTTGGAAAAAAAATAATAAAAAATAATCAATCATCAATATCAACAGCTTTACTTCATCAACAATCAATGTTTTCTGATTATCGGTACAACGCTAGTATTTCAATTTGAAAATGACTTCTGCTGCAAAAAAAAATAAAAAATCGTTGGTTACCTACCCAGTTGATTTTTATGTAAATGGTGCACCTTGGTTTACATGTCTTCTGCTACATGTATTGCATATAGTCAACACTAACAATCAAGACAGGCAGGCAAGTAAAAGAGTTGACTAAGGATCAAAAACATATCATCAATAAAACTTCTCAAAAATTACTTCTTCAACAATATGCCATTTTTGAAGCAATTTAGAAAAAGAGATGCAATGGAAAACAAGCACTGAAGTGGGTAATATAATTTTTGACTGTTCACTGTGTGTCCAAACTTTCTCAAATCATCAGAAAACATTAATGGAGATTATGACTAAATATAATAATTCAGTTTCCACTACAGCATCTGAAATTAAGTTACATCATTAGGAATACTGGAAGGGGACTGTAGCAAAGATACTTGGAATCTGTGAGTAGAAAGTAATTTAATACCAAATTGTACCTTATTGTTGATAGATACTGCAAAAATGTTATTTTCAATGATGAAATAACAATCGTGATTATGCTTGATGAGAAAGTTAAAGTGTGGAGAAATTGTTATGGATGTGTTATACATTAAACGGTCATCTTGACGTTAACAACAACGTGAAAATTGCGTTTGACTAAAATATTAATTTAGATTTCTGCTTCTACTAATTGCAATATGTAATTTGTAAACAAATATCACCTTTTCGGGCATAACTGATCGTCATCTGATTTCGAGAAAATTCGGAAAATGTCAGTCGCACCGGTGGTTTAATTAAGCTAAGAACCCTTTATCAATATAATACCTATCTTTCGTTAAATATATATATATGTTTATATTTACATTGAATACTTACAGTCCGGAACATTTGTAAACGATAGCATACGGCACGTACGCTAAGGCAACACAATTTCCGAAGTGAAAAAGCGTCATCTTTCGTTGCACTTGACTTGCAAAGAAAAAACTCTCGTGTCGTTCAACCGGAAGTAATAGTCATACCGCAGAAAATAAAATGATAATGATTAAAAAGAAGTAGCAACAGATCATCAGAATCAATTACTTATATATTCAGTCAAGAAAGTAATAAATATTATTAAATAAAACTCTTGATACTTTTTTCGAAGTTTGCTGCGAAACTGTCATCCTTAGCAACCTGACAGCTTGTTATGGTAGTGACTCGGAACAAGAGGAGTCTGTTCTCATTGACGAAGTAGCGTGTGTCAGCTTTTAATCACTCAGTGTTATCGTGAAATCTACCGTTATGTCTTTACATTTCAGCGCAAACCAGGTAAGCAGAGTAAATGATATCTTAGAACATCATTGTAATAAAGTTGTGATGCGAGAATTGATCACTGCAATTCAACATACTAAGCTCAATATTCATACATTATTGTAGCTTGAGTAGATGGGTTCAGGAGTGACAGTGATATATCCTACAATTTTTTTTTAATAAGAATCTACATATGGGAAATAATTTTTAGAAAAGACTTCACATAAAAATCCAACTGTTATATTACATAAGTTAAACATATTCCTGACAGTTTTATCACTACACCGGCATTTTCGTGACAAGTCTCTATGATCTAAGCACGGTAAATTTTATTGTTATATGTTCCTAGATTGAAGTCTTGAATTTTAGCATTTATTGATATTTCTTAATCCACAAATTGATATGCACTGCATTTGACAACAATGGGTCTGTTTTTCATTTTAGTACGATCAAGCTTTTGATCCCAAGATTCTACAAAATTGGGAGGTTCCTTCAGAGTTCCGACAGGTAAGAGACAATATACATAATTAAAAATGCATACATTTAAATATTCCTTATGTGAAAATATTTTAATTTTAACTGAAAAATATACATGTATATGTATGTTACCAACAGTAAAGAATTGCTAAACTGCTGATATTTTCAGAGACCAAGAGCCTTTGATGGATTTACTCAAATTGTGGCTAACAACAGAGGACATCTTCTACCTGGAGTAAAAAGGTCAAGACAATCTCCTTGGGGAAACTTTGTCGGAACATGGGACATGCCACTGCACATTCCAGGTACTGATTTTTGTTTGTTTAATTTTGAAAAGGGGAGTGGGTCATTTGACACATTTTACAGCCACCATGATATTCAGTAAGTTAAACACCCTGAGAACTTATGTCCTCATTATTATGCTCATCATTAGATTTTTTTCTTCAAATTATGATACGAGATTGCTATTGAGAATGTTGCTTACTGAATTTATAGGAAATAAGATGTTGAACAGCACTGCCAGAACTTTTCATGCACAAGTGAGATTAGAAAGATGCAAGACCGATGGGGACATCATCATAAGTGGCAAACTTAAGCGACCTCATGTGAGTCCAAATTTAGTTTGTACATTTGCATTCAGAAGCATAGAGTGCATTTAGCTGCAGAACTGTAGTGTTATGGTTTTATATTTTAGTCTTGAACCATAACACTACAGTTCCCGTACTGGAAATATGGTGCAATTTATGGTGCAAGATTTTCTGCGCATGGTTGGGGATGCATTTCTGCACTTTCCAGCACTGGTCACTCTAGCATAATGCAGGAAATAATAAGAGGCTTGAATGAGTAGTTAGTCAACACATTCCATATATATGCGGGACGTTTTAATAGCGAGATCTCGTCAGTTGGTCAACATGGCTGTTGGATGGCAGAAAATTCAAAACAAGCAAGTTTATTGGTTTATAGAAACAGCTATAAAGGGTTAAGAGGTGGAGAAAATATACAGGTTGGTAATGGAATATGTCTAGAATTAGGGAATGAAAGGTATTTGATTGACCAATGCTGGAAAGTGGAGAAATACATCCCAACCATGCGCAGAAAATCTTGCACAATAAATTGCAGCATATTTGCATTAAGGGAACTGTAGCATTATGGTCAAAGACTAAAATATAAAACCATAACGCTACAGTTCTGCAGCTAAGAGTGCATTATACATGTAATTCAAAGGACTGCACAAATTCAGGAACATTGATAGTATAAATTTTTCAAACTTGACAGGTACCAGACCCATTACCAGTGAAAGCTGACAAAGAAGCAGACAAAAATCTTGCAGGTGTGCCTCCCAAACCTTTGGACCCTATTCCTTCTTCACCACCACTTGCTCCAATAGATCCTATGCCTGTAACTTCCAATGCAGCCGTAAATGGTTCAAGGTCAGGGGCCAAAAACCCTGAACCAATCACAAGAGCCAGTCCCAAGCTCGCTCCAATCAAGACACCAATAGACTGGCCCAGACCAGCTTCTAGGGTGAAATCAGCAAGTCCAAAAATTGGATCTCCAGAACCAGAGTTACAACGATTGACTGCAGCCAAGTCCCCCATTAACTGGCCATCACCCAAGTCTGTAGAACCAGAAAAATTAGCAGCATAAGCCAATGAAAATACAATTAGATTGAAAATAATTTCATTGGAAGAATGGAGGTATAATGTTTCCGAACAGTTTGGATTGTCTAGTATTTAGACAAATTGAGATTTCAAAGTAAGGATGATGTAAATTTGATTTTTTAATCTGAATGAAATATTTAAAAGGCATTTAATTACTACCTTTTGTGATTTTCCTGCACAAATGTTTGATACCAAGTATTGCTTTATCTATAGTACTGGTAATTTATTTAACACTCAAGTTGTGTGATCTAGGTGTATGCAAGTGTGAGTCTGTTGTGTACAGATATGTACATGTGTACACATTTCTCTTTGGTTTTATGGGGAAGTAGAATGACCAGCTGTAACTATTCCTATAATTATGTGTGATAGTTATTGCTGTATAGGAAATATTAATTTGATATCTATGGGGAAATTGATATTATGTCCCATTAAGCCATATTCTTACCAGTTCAAGATTTATGAACTTTAAGGACATATGCAATGTTTCTGACACTCTCCAAAATTATTTTTACATCTCCTCGGTATGAAGAGTTCTTGTATGATTTCCAAAATGGGTTTAAATTTCATATTGTAGTAATATTGTAGTATATTGGCTTGGGTAGGTCAGTGGTTAGATCACTTAACTGTTCCGGGTTCGGTACCAAATTGTTCCAAACATTTTTCTCTTTGCAACAGTAATGTCCATTCATATAACTTACTGCAATATACATAAAAGCTTACTTTAACAGTTTTATCAAAATAATTTAAACTCTAAAACAGACTTGATACTACACCCCAAACGTTTTTGTAGAAACAAGATAGAATGTATTTGAAATTCATATGAAATGTTGCGAAAAACTATACGATTGAGAAATGTCGCACATGTCCTTAAGAAAAATAATTTAACTCTTTGTGGCAAGAGTCAACACTTTGAAATATTGGAGGGATTTCTTTTTAATTCATATATGGTACTTTTATTGCTTTTTGTTACATGAAAGTTTATTTATTTCTTTGTTGAATAAAATGTTCCGA
Source organism: Ostrea denselamellosa (assembly GCA_024699665.1). Lineage (NCBI taxonomy): Eukaryota > Metazoa > Mollusca > Bivalvia > Ostreida > Ostreidae > Ostrea > Ostrea denselamellosa. The sequence goes on from JAMZEH010000042.1 coordinate 11,778,443, forward strand.
CATTTTTTAGTTTCTATATGTACATGTTGAACTTTGATGTTTACACTCAAAGAAGCATATAGTGCTTTATCATCAATTCTGCATATTGAAGATGTATATTATAACTGTATTGAAAGCACTCAATGTTCCAATATATATGATGTTTGTTATCAAGTATAAGAGTACTGCATGTATTGCCTATTGTCTTTTTTGTCAGTCATCGTTATAAATCACTGAATTTCAAGACATTGAAATAAATAATAGTTTTAAAATATGATTATTTTTTTTTATCCTAATCAGTACCTCTTCCTATCTTATGGATGGTTTAGTAGTCCCCTACAGCTTTGCCAAAGGGGACTATTATTTTACCCTCAGACTGTCTGTCTGTCATTCCACTTCCGGTTTTCCGGACTTTTCTTCGCATTGGATGTAGGTATTCAAATGAAATTTTATACATGGCTTTGTCTTGGATAGTTACAGGTCAAGTTTGAGTTTGGTTATGGTTGACCTACTTTTGACTGAATTATCCTACCAGTAAGGGCTTTGTATTGCCTGCAATACACTCAGAATGCTCTTTATATTGAGAAATGCAAGATACGTTAAAAGCAATGTACGCTCTGTAAGACTTGTAAGGATATAAAACGGTGTAGCCCACTAAGTTTTCTTCATTCTTGAGGATTCTGCAAATACCACATCAGTACTTGTGCAAAAAATAAAGTTCTTACAGATTTCCATACCCTATATTTCACTACGCACAAAAATGGTACAGATTCTGGTGATATGTCCTCATCAGTGACTCCAAAGAGTGCATGTCCATTTCCACACATTTGCATTCCAACATGATTTTATTATTGAAAACTATTAAAATATGGCAGCCACCATAATGTTGAAACTATCAACTTCATGGACTATTTTTAAGAGGGTACTGGTCCATTCAAAATATAATTTGTTTAAAAGTTAATATAATTCTGTTAAAAACAAATGTCTACCCAGTTCCCCAAACTAAAAGTGCTCCAAATTACCCCTCCCCTTAATGGTATGGAGGAGAAAGCATGAGCAGGAACACTTCACTTTGTGCATTGAGGAAAAAGATGGAGAAAAGCACATCAATGTCATTGTTGTACACGATACTGTTATTTTGAAATACATGTACCAATAGGAAAAAGAACATACCCTTGTACATGAAAAAAAGCTCTAGAACACTCCTCTTTGATCCACTGTAAACTGTAGGAAAATATTAGATCCTTGGATCAGAGCAATGTCAACATCATTAAATGATAAATTAATGAAATATTGTACAGAAATTCAAGGCTATTGAATAAGCCATATAGAAGGAGAAGTGTTCATAAGCTAATTTACATCCTCCACCAGACTCATAGATCCACTATAATTGAAGGATAACAATTGGATTCTCCTGGTCCAACAACATGCACATTTGCAATTGACAAAATGAAGTATTGTACAAAGTTTCAAGTCTATCAAATAAGCCATACAGGAGAAGTGTTCATAAGCTATTTTACATCCTCAACCCCTCCTAGACTTAGGAAAATAATTGGATCCTCGCATTCCAACAAAATGCACATCTGAATATGGCAATGAAGCACTGTGCAATATATATATATTAAAAGTATCGCAATATAAAAATAGATTTTCTAAACTTATTTCTGGATTAATTATATATGGCTTTATACCCAAGAATGGGTCTTGAATGACAATTTTGTTTAAAGTTAACAAAGAACCTATATTTTTGTGATTTGAACTAAATAGGCTTTTTTAGCAGAATTTATTTCGCGGTTGAAATGTGTTATTCTTTACAGAAGATCTGCAGTTTTCATTTGTGGAGGATTTTGTATGACTTGTCCATGCCACAAAAATTTACCCCTACAAAAATTACTGAAGTTACAGAAACTAGAAAAAATTGAAAAGGTGAATAATATTAACTTTTTATAATACACATATCATCAAATGGGGACAGTGGAAGTGTATTCAACCAATGACAATTGATTTTATCAATAGAAATGCTTACACCACCATGTTTTATATGGTTTTAAATAAAGGACAGAACATTTTATTTATTAAACGAAGTGATCAATTTAACTAATAACCTAGTAATATGTACATCAATGTACCATATATATGTTATGAGAAGTCATGTATATTATTGAATATATCCTTGTATTCAATTAATAATCATGCATATTATGAAACACTTTATGTTCAAACATGTATATAGGGAGAGGGCGGTCTAAGTTGTTAGAACTTGGGCCTGATTCCTTTGTATTTATATTAAAATAAAATACATTTAAACCAAATCAAATCAACATTTTATTGTTAAAATTTCTTGTTGTACTTTGATATTTTATCTTTAAATATAGCACACAACTTAATTTAGTGTAATCGTACGTCTGCACTAAAATAAATTGTGTGCTAAATATTTTCATTTTACAGTATGACAACATGAGAATACTTATAACTTGTCACTAGAAATTTTAAAAATACACTGTACTTCTGTTCCTATTATGATGTCATGAGTTATCATTGTGATGTAAACAAAACATTGAAATAGTTTGCATCATTAGATGCAGATAAGACAGATAAAAAAAAACAGCTGATCAATTCAGAGGAAACTCTCAAAGTTACAAAATGACCTGCATTTATTTCTATCACCATTGTGCTGTATCATTTTAATCATAGGTAAGTTTTGACTTTGTTGTTCTTACAAATATTTATATGTTCACTTCTTGTCAACTTTATTGTTTAATGTTAATTTTGTGGTGGGGTAAAGTCATTACATAATCATTTATGGACTACAGGATAACATCTGGTTTTTAAATTTCATCACCAGTTTGCCTTGAAATTTACTAACCAAGTATTACCCTGTATCCAGTCAATAAATGACTATGGAACTAACAGTATCACCCTGTATTCAGTCAATAAATGACTATGGAACTAACAGTATCACCCTGTATTCAGTCAATAAATGACTATGGAACTAACAGTATCACCCTGTATTCAGTCAATAAATGACTATGGAACTAACAGTATCACCCTGTATCCAGTCAATAAATGACTATATAACTAACAGTATCACCATGTATTCAGTCAATAAATGACTATGGAACTAATAGTATCACCCTGTATCCAGTCAATAAATGACTATGGAACTAACAGTATCACCCTGTATTCAGTCAATTAATGACTATGGAACTAACAGTATCACCCTGTATTCAGTCAATAAATGACTATGGAACTAACAGTATCACCCTGTATCCAGTCAATAAATGACTATGGAACTAACAGTATCACCCTGTATCCAGTCAATAAATGACTATGGAACTAACAGTATCACCCTGTATTCAGTCAATTAATGACTATGGAACTAACAGTATCACCCTGTATTCAGTCAATAAATGACTATGGAACTAACAGTATCACCCTGTATTCAGTCAATAAATGACTATGGAACTAACAGTATCACCCTGTATTCAGTCAATAAATGACTATGGAACTAACAGTATCACCCTGTATCCAGTCAATAAATGACTATATAACTAACAGTATCACCCTGTATCCAGTCAATAAATGACTATGGAACTAACAGTATCACCATGTATTCATTCAATAAATGACTATGGAACTAACAGTATCACCCTGTATTCAGTCAATAAATGACTATGGAACTAACAGTATCACCCTGTATTCAGTCAATAAATGACTATGGAACTAACAGTATCACCCTGTATTCAGTCAATAAATGACTATGGAACTAACAGTATCACCCTGTATTCAGTCAATAAATGACTATGGAACTAACAGTATCACCCTGTATCCAGTCAATAAATGACTATGGAACTAACAGTATCACCCTGTATCCAGTCAATAAATGACTATGGAACTAACAGTATCACCCTGTATCCAGTCAATAAATGACTATGGAACTAACAGTATCACCCTGTATTCAGTCAATAAATGACTATGGAACTAACAGTATCACCCTGTATCCAGTCAATAAATGACTATGGAACTAACAGTATCACCCTGTATTCAGTCAATTAATGACTATGGAACTAACAGTATCACCCTGTATTCAGTCAATAAATGACTAAGGAACTAACAGTATCACCCTGTATCCAGTCAATAAATGACTATGGAACTAACAGTATCACCCTGTATCCAGTCAATAAATGACTATGGAACTAACAGTATCACCCTGTATTCAGTCAATAAATGACTAAGGAACTAACAGTATCACCCTGTATTCAGTCAATAAATGACTATGGAACTAACAGTATCACCCTGTATCCAGTCAATAAATGACTATGGAACTAACAGTATCACCCTGTATCCAGTCAATAAATGACTATGGAACTAACAGTATCACCCTGTATCCAGTCAATAAATGACTATGGAACTAACAGTATCACCCTGTATTCAGTCAATAAATGACTATGGAACTAACAGTATCACCCTGTATCCAGTCAATAAATGACTATGGAACTAACAGTATCACCCTGTATTCAGTCAATTAATGACTATGGAACTAACAGTATCACCCTGTATTCAGTCAATAAATGACTAAGGAACTAACAGTATCACCCTGTATCCAGTCAATAAATGACTATGGAACTAACAGTATCACCCTGTATCCAGTCAATAAATGACTATGGAACTAACAGTATCACCCTGTATTCAGTCAATTAATGACTAAGGAACTAACAGTATCACCCTGTATTCAGTCAATAAATGACTATGGAACTAACAGTATCACCCTGTATCTAGTCAATAAATGACTATATAAATAACAGTATCTTTTTTTATGCGATTCATGACAATGTTCATAGTAAACAAAGTAAAATGGAAGGATAGGTTCCAATTCATTTTTTTTACTCGAGTATTTGTAAATCTAACATAAAATCAAAAGAGACAAAATGCACCTTTGATATGTATTCATTGTAAAAGACATGTGATGGAACTCATTCCTGGACAACAGTTTTCAATTACCAGTACATATTTTTGCCGGTTTGTAGGTAACAATTTCTTTTACCTTGGATCAAAATACAATACTATAAGGTGAAAACAAAAATAGTCGTTGCTGTATAGTTAGGGGTGCAAAAGCTGCCAAAATATCAGTTCATTCACAAAATATGAACTGCCATTGAGTAGACACAGCTTTCAGCATTGTACGTTCATGAAAATGGGTCTCTTTCAGACTTAATAGTAGAAAACTTCCAAACAAAACAGCCTTAAAATCACCATTTAACACAATACAAATGTACAAAATCAATCAATCTCAAATAAAAACAACAGATGTGTAAAAATTAAATCCTAATATTATTATGTATCTACCAAAATCACGAGAAATAGTTATTTTCATTTGCACAGTTAAAATGTAAAGCAATATATTATGTAAAGAAAATATCTAAATCAGGAGACCAAGTAAAAAGTACCTCTACACGTATTTGGGATTTGGCACCACAGAGTACATGCAGTACATAAACAAAATAGTATATCATTTTATCACAGTTACAGCATTACCACAGACTGAACCCTTTTCCACCACCACTTTTAAATTCATAGGCAATTATACACCAATCAAAATGTTTTGGAAAAGTTGTATCTTGCATATATTAAGTATACATCAAAATATAGATTGTCTCCACTTTGTGACCTAGAGCTAAGTAATTAAGATAAAAATTTTAGTCTAAGGCAATTAATAAAAAATAATGACAGCCAAGGCGCAGATTGCTAAGTGCACCAATATCAATATTCCCAAGAGAAAGAGCAATAATTTTTTTTCCTTGGGGACTTTTTTCAGCATCAGTTGGAGAGAGGTGGGGGGGGGGGGGGGGATTAATCAAGGACTAACTAGGGAGACTGTTTTTTCATGTAGTACATCAATTTTTGTAGTACATCAATTTTTGTAAGTGCATATGTAACAAATGTAAAATGCATGAATTTCCCAACCCGAATTTTATACCAGATTATATGTGAATGTCCATATACCATATCAGAGTCTTATGGATTACATGAATAATACAACTATCAACCATTTATAAATACATACCAAATTTCTCACCCACCAACCCAATTTATTGTGCCATCTAACATGAATAATTTATACGATGTGTACTTTAATACAGTTTCATACTTTCCCATATTGTAGATATTTAAAATAAGTTTCATGTATTAACACAAAACAAACTAAAGAAAGTGTTGTTTCTTTCTTTCTTTTTTTTCATTTAAAATTATATCTCTTGAATGCATTGATACATAACAAAAAATTCCCAGTTTGTGTGGTGGTGGATTTTTTTTTTTTTTTTTTTTTTTTGGTTCTTTGGTTTTTTTTTTGTTTCCACATACAAACTTGACCTCTGCACTCAGTAATAATAAATTGTATAAATTGTATGCATTCAAAAGTTTATTAAAGCTACTGAATGTTTATCATCAATTGTTAAATTGATATGTCTTTATGATTAAGTTAATTGAACTTTCTTAATTCAATGTTACTGTAAAGCTCTACACATCTTTCAACAGCCCCAATACATCAAAAAAAATTTAATTAGTGATCACACAAGTATTTCATATTCATTCATAAATCTTTCATTCTGCGTCATTCCATTCATGAAAAAGAATTAAGTTGAATAGGGCCCTACATGAAAAATTCAATCTTTTAAGAATAATGTTGACTATGAATTCTTTGATTTCATCTGAAGTCTTCGTTGTCAGAATCAATTTTAATGTGTCCATTCTGAGGTTCAGAATACATTGGGTCTATATACTGGTTATCTCCTCCTTGTCTGTACGAACCACTCTCACTATGTGGTACTGAAGATTTGAACCCTGACCCCATCAGTGGTGGCAATGACCTAGGTTCTCTGCTAGGTGATGCATTCTTCTTCTTCTTTTTCCTTCTCTTTTTAGGTTTCTCATAATTCTCCTCAACAGCATGTGACAGAGGTGGTAAATGTCTTGGTGTTCTGCAAGAATAACATCATTTCATGCATGAACTTTCATGCCAATTTTGACATCTTTTTGGAGAATGTGTACAAGTTACCTCCCTTTTAACAAGAGGCTCACAGACCTTAATGGTCACCTGAATATCATAGCCCATACATATCGGGGAGTCTCATATTTGCATTTAAGCCTCATTTTTGGAGTTTTTTGTTCCCAGCCTTATCATCTTTCTAAAATATGCATACAAGTGCTATTCAATTACAATACAAGAGAAGTCTGAAGCATTTAAATCAGCAAATATTTTCCTGACCAAGGTGCATGATTTTCAGAATTTAGGTAAACAGCATCATTGGACACAATAACCATGTATTTGGTTTTTCTCCCACATGTGTAGGAGTAGAGAAGATTTTTAAACTTTTGCTGTTGTTTATATATATATATATATATATATATATATATATATATATATATATATATATATATATATATAATTTGCAGTTTTTCCCCCAACCATGAGGTCCTTAGGAGCTATGATCACAAATTTCACAATATACATTCCTCTTATCATAAGAGATCCTCCTAGGGTATCCCACTTGTCCCAAAGATGCCTCATACAAAATTTTGGAGGAATTGGAATATGGTAATTATCAAGAAGTTAAAAATGTTCACTTGTTAACACATTTAGTCACTGATCATTATGGAACCAGCCTTATATCAAAATCCCTACCCTTGGGATCACCAAATTTACAATTTTGGTAAAGGGCTACCTACTCATTCTAAATATCCATTTAGTTTCAATTTGGTATCAACATCATTAAAGATATTTTTAAAACATGTTTTACACTACTACATACCAAGTTTGGCCCTTTCCTGGGGTCTGAACCTGTACCCTGAGGATCATGAAATTTACAATTTTGGTAGAGGCCTTCCTGCTCTACATTACTATGCATTTATTTTTCTTACAAATGTGCTGTTTTAGAGAAGAAAATTTTTGAAAATTGATCACCTTTTGGCAGTTTTGGCCCCAACCCTAGGGCCCTAGGGAGGCAAGAGTCCTGGAATTTACAATTTATATCCCATTTGTCCCACAGATGCCTCATACCAAATTTGAAAAGACTTGGAATGGTAGTTATCAAGAAGTTAAAAATGTTCCATTGTTAACACATGACAGATGCAGGCAATGCAAGACGACAGACGAAACCCAACTGCAATTGGTCACCCGAGTTTACTCATCAGACCTTAAACTTTTAACTTTGGAAATTTATCATACTGTTCAACTTTTCTTCTAGTAGACTTTTTGTATTAATATCTATGCTAACAAAGGAAAATAATAATTTCAATACATAGATAAAAGTTTGTGCATACAAAGTCTCTGGCGCATCCCTGAAGTTGATAGAGTCCTCAGTGTTGTACCCTAAAGCCACCTCTGGTCCATATGGAACTTCCAATTTACTTAATCGATGCTCCCCTCGTCTACGCTGCTTACGTTCCCTCACATCCTGCAGTCTGTAATTTATGAACTTTAGATTGGTTTCTCCATATCTGTTGACGTATTTCCACGGTGTTGTTCCTTCTGGTATGACTTCATTTTGACCAAAACAAGGCACTGAAAACAATGTGAAATCTCATGTACAAGCTAATCTTTTAAACTACATTTAGTCTCCAGTTAACATCTTAATTATCACTCCCCACCTATTCTGTTCCATTTCCATGCTAACAATGAAAATAATCCGTATTCAAATTTAGATAGCTAACATGAAAAACTCAAGACACATACACTGTCAGAATTACCCTTGTAAACTGTGCATATTTCTTGTAATAAATAATCGATATAATCACTTGCTATTGATCTCATGAACTTTCAAATTAGAATTAAGGAAAAGCATATGAACAGAGTCTGGTAAAAAGCACAAGAAATCCGGTCTCTACTTAAAGCTAGTCTGCTACTTAAATTTATATGCTGCAAGAGGTTGTTCAATATAGAACTAAAGGAACTTTCTAGCTACAAATACCAAGGCTGTATATTAATCACCGTCTCAGAAGGTAACCTCAAGTCATTTATTGAAAAAATAAGAATTTTTATTATACATCTGCATGATGAGAAGAATTTGGAATACCTTATATCTGTACGTAATTATATGCTGTATACACAGCATAATGCATACCTTTCTAAACACACATATATGAAAGCAGTTGAAAATTCATGATTCCATAGATTAATAGCAACTTTATTAAACAGTTATTAAAAACCCATAATCAATAAAGTGACTAATTAAATTAAACTATGATTGAACTCTTTCCCAACTTTGTCTCTCGTTTCTAAAACACCCATGTTGACTTAGACACAGCAAAGTTTGCACTTGTGATTTATATCTTCTGTGCTGGATTTGGAGTTTAAAACACATTTACGTTAACCCCAAACTGCATTCACAGGTAATTGTACATGCAAACACTGAGGGTGATCCTTTTTTTTCCCCTCCTCAGAGATACTTTTACTACATCATAAATGTTTTTATTAGAGAACCTAAATAAGCTGAATTTTATTAAGCTCCTTCAAATAGAAGTCGGTATGAAATATAAACTACCATGAGAAAACTGACAAGTCAGAAAGTCTGAAAATCTAAAGGGGTTGTCCTTTGCCTAATCCAAGTATTATGTATAAAAAGTAAATATTCCCAAGAAAACTTAAGTTATCATGTGACATAAAAAGTGTTGACCAACAAACTCAGAGACAGAGTGATTACTATAGAAATCTGAGAATTACCTTTAAACTGAATGAAAATCTTTTCAGGTAATTTCAAGTTATAGTGTGCCATAGAAAGTGCTATTATTGATATTGTGGTAAAAAAAAAAATTCCAAGTCCCATAACTCTGTTAAGACACAGTCGATAAATCTGAAAATCGAAAGTGGTCTTCCTCTATCTAATTCATTTATCATGTATAAAAATTTTTCCAAGGAAACTTTAATTACTGTGTGTCATAGAAACTGCTGATGGATGGACATACAGACAAAGTGAATACTGAAGGGCACCTGCCGTATGGTGGGGCCCTAATAACTACAAAATTCTATGAAAGTAACTTGCATAATTTTTGTTTTCTACTTTCTACACTACCAGTTTTACCTTTCCGAAGACATAATAGAACTAAATACAAAAATGTGCTTCTACATATATGTGCTTAAAAAACATAAATCATTAAATATAAACAAAATCGAACTTCATTCAAGCTTTCATTTCACAAATATATGAGTTTCAAAAAAATTATTGTAAAGTAGAAGAAACCATACCTTTTTCTTTGCAAAAGAATAGAAACAAGACAACAAATGCAAGGATGAAGATGAGAATGCCAATGACAATAGCAATGATAACTGCTGCCGAGAACCCCTCCTCCATGTTAGTGCTCTGTCCTACATCTACAATCAAACAAAAATGTTCAATATTATGCTATATATAAAAATAATCAATTTCTAAATAAACAAGATATATTTGTGAAACACGGATGCCCTTGGATTACAACAAAATGAAACTGTAAGATTTGTAAAGGTCACCAGGTCAAAGATTTGGTGTCAATGGAAAGGTTTTGCCACAAGGAATACACATACCAAATATGAAAGGTCTACCTCTTATGGTGTAAAAGATATGACGAAAGTTAAAGTTTGTTTTTGTTTTGTTTTTTAAATCTAAAAACTAGGTGAAAGGGCAAGGGCAATAAATCTGGAATCACTGAAAAGTTCTTCACACAATAAAAGCACATGCTAAATATACAAGCAGTACCTCTTATGATTTGAAAAATATGACTTACACTAAAATTTCCTAAAAGTATGTAAAGGTCACCAGGTCAAAGGTTTTGGTGTCAAAGGTCTTGCCACAAGGAATATACATACCAAATATGAAAGCTTTACTTCTTAAGGTGTAAAAGATATGACCAAGGTTAAAGTTTTTTGCCACAGACAGATGAACAGGTCAAAAACTATATGTCCCGAAACTTCAATTCCAGGGGGATAATAAAAATGATCAGTAGTTTTCTGGTTTTTTTAATCATATTCTTCTTAGAGTCTGACTTCACTGATGAATTGTTACCAACTTTGCATAAACTATATGCATGCATAAAGAAAATAGTGCAAAAAAGAATGTATATATTCAACTAACAAATTTAACTTATCATTTCATACACTCACTCTGTCCACTTTAAATGCTATATTTCCATTCATAGAATTGATGGACAGAGAGTCACTCCTTAAATTTTGATAATTCCAATTTCAATTAAACCATAACATTTTGCTTCTACGAGACTGCTCCCTAAAAAACCAATCTGTCATTTATCTTCGTTTTCATATAAATCTTTACTTCAGCAATATGACATATATCAACTTACTTGTTGGTGTTTCTGCTGTTGTTATAGCCTTGGAATAAACTGGAAAGAAGAAAAATAATTGCAAATGCAGATATAAGATTCACAGACATATTTCATGATTATTGATTACAAAGATTTTTTTTGGCTAAAGTTACTTATGTCTCAAAATGCCTTGCAAGCTCACTAATGCTCGTTTTCACTGAATTAGATGATTACATAAAACCGAACGCTTTCTGAGATGATATTGTCATTTATAATAAATGACATGAACGATAATAACAACATAAATACAAAGGGATCTGACATCATACAAACTGTATAGAGAGATTACCTAACTATATCAACAAATGTCTTATGCCCTAAAAACAAAATATAAAAATGTATATCAACGACATGTAAAAAGATGACACAACAAACTTGGTCACAAGCTGGGATCAACCTATTACAGCTATGTAGTTTAGCCATTAGACAATTGAAAGACATTTTCATCCCATTTTAAATTCTCCCAGAGCCAATTTTTGCGAAATATGAGTTTAGAGCCAATTTAAATTAGCCAATGTGGAATGAGGGCAAAATGGGCGAAAATTAAACCAGGGCAAAAAATTCCTTGTATAAATTCTACTTATTGTAAGGACACATGAGTCATCTTAAACTCTATGGAAAAGTTATAGCAGCTTGAGCATGTCTTTCAAATTCATTGTAATATTATAAATACAACTTTGATATATTTAATGTTAACTATTTGCATCATTCACTTGACAAGGTGCAACAAAAGCTTTTTTACCATAATATTCCAAAGGCTGTTTAAAATCATATATCCATTTCAAGGACGTTCTAGACAATCATGGTGATCGAGTTGAAGCCAGATCTCCATTTAAGAATGCATGTACAGAATGCTGAAGTGGGTTAGTATCAACACAGTATTGAATGGCACTGAATGACAAGATGATGTGTTCCTATGTTGTGAAGTTAACTTAAGATGAATTTTATGCAGATTTTGTATTAATTCTGTTGATACCGTGTCATATCATTAAAAAACTTTTGAGATTCAAATTATCACAGTAATTAAAATTTAACAGATCTAACTGTATATCAAAAATGCATTCATTTGTCTCCAAGTTTTCACATATCATTATCAGGGACAGTGTAAACATGTGAAGCATATACCTGTAATGGAATTGATTATTTCCAACCTGACTGTACCAGCTAAACATGACTGCATCTTATTTGAAATAATATACAAAAAAATTTTTACCTACCCATATATGAAAATATGCCATAGATTATTAATGTTTAATTTCAGCACGATTTGATTGACAGCTATCCTCTAATCTCCATGGACCTTTACTTAAATCAATAAAAATACACACATTACCATGGTTATTGTGTCAACAATGGTCTTTTAAATGTTTTGTTGGCGCTTTTAAGCTATCATTCCTGTCACAGTAGCTGTAGAAATAAGTGACTAGACATACAATTACAAACCTCTTAGATTACAGATCAGTTATAAACAAACTTTCATAATACAGTGCACATACCTTCATAATATCACACATGGAAATTATGCCCGTGGTTTTTAATAATAATATATCACTTTAATTTTCCAAGCACTTGCTCAAATCCAAAAAATTAACTATATAATTTTAATCTTTTAATTCATAATACTTTTATCCTCTATGCTATGTGAATGTTGATAGTTCACAATAACACACAGAGATCCAAACATTGCTGTTAAGCAAATCAAGCATGATTAAACATGTCACCTGGTTATGCTTCATTGACCACATGAAGGCCATGGCTGAATTCATAATTATTAAAGGTTGTCTGTATATTGATCTTGTACTACTTTGGGTACATAAGCCATTGTCTGGATGTTGGATTTTAAAGTTCCCTTGTTTGTTCATACAGAATTTTGTATGGAACTTTTGAGTAGTGGGATGGCAGACCAGTCTTTCTGGTTTCATAGCTTTCTATACTTGTATGTTCAAACCTAAATTCTATTGTGCAACACTGAGCACAAATTAATGCAAATTTAATTATATCACATAGAAAATGGATATATATGGGGTGTTTTTTCTCACACTTATTACAACTAGATCACAAGATAATTATGGTAATTATGTCATTATTTTTTAACAAGAGGCCCACGGGCCAGGTCACTTACCCGAGTCACCTTGACTTGATTTTTAATGATTTTTTGCAATCTTTCTCCCCATGAAAATCAAAAATTCTAACCCCACACTGTGGAGTATGTGTAAGTCAAGTGTCCACTCTGCTTACTCTCATATCCCCCTTAGCATATTTAGTCCTGTTCATATGTTTACCATCACAGCCCTCTAGTGGATTTCCAGAGTTATTGTTCTTTGTGGGTGAAATCATCAACCAGATGGAGTAAATGTTGCACAAGTGACAGTGTGAATGTTTACAATAAACATGTGTTACAATAAAAATGGATGAATTCAAAGTGAAGGAAATAATGGAGAGTTTTAACGTTGAATGCTTAATAGATAATCAGGTAAAGGATTACAAGCCATGTGCACATTAAGCGATGTGTTCGTAGGCGCTAAAACCAGTAGTAATAATACATCAATGTTTTACAAAAATGAACCGATCAATTTGAAATTTTCACAGATGCAACTGTTGTTATTGCTCCACTGACATCTATCATGAGAGAACAAACTGATATGCAGTTTTGGTCAATTAAAACCATAAATGTTTCACCAAATGTTGCCCGTCTTCAATTCTTTTTTTTTTTTTGGTGGCAAAATTTCATTACAAAGCAACAAGACAGGGCAAAATCTCATTACAAAGCACAAAACAGGGCAAAATCTCATTACAAAGCAACAAGACAGGGCAAAATTCCATTACAAAGCAACAAGACAGGGCAAAATCTCATTACAAAGCACAAGACAGGGCAAAATTTCATTACAAAGCAACAAGACAGCTCTCATCACATGAACACCACCATTACTATACATAATCAATTACAAGTTACTTACAAATAGCGTTTTGATTGGATGCCCTGGAAACCCAGGGTACTTTAAATTGAATGTTTACAAAATACAACTAAATCTGCCAAGAGGGAGGTGAAAGAATGTGAATTGGACATTGGACTTACAAAGATGACATTGTGGACACCACCTAACCTCAAAGGGTCATGACATAACTGATACAAGGTCAAAGGTCATGGTATGACTTGTAATAAGGATTCAGTATACAAAATATGTAAACCCTATCTTAAACAGTTCATGTGATTTTGCCTAGATTGACGTTTCTTAAAAGTAGGTCAAAATCCATGGTCACGGTTACAAGGTCAAAACTTTTGTTACCAAACAAAACATCTTGTCACAAGGAATGCATACATGAAATTCAAAAAATGTATCACTTCACCATTCAGAAGTTATGAGCAAGGTTTTGAGATTTGGGTTTTGTTATTGAAAAGAAGATTTTTAGAAATTTTCCCTATATATTTTGATTCCCCATTGTGGCCCCCACCTACCCATAAGGACCACAATTTAAACAAAATTGAATGTGCACTATCTGGAGATACTTGCATATTAATATGAGTAATTATTGCCCTGTTGTTCTTGTGAAGAGTTTTGAAGATTTTCCTACATATTTCCATATAAAACTTCAATAATCTAAGTGGCCCCACACTACCCAAGTGGGTCATGATCTGAACAAACTTGAATCTACATTATGTCAGAAAGCTTTCATGTAAATTTCAACTTTTCTGTCCAGGTCATTCATGACAAGAGTTTTAAAAGATCCCATTCTAATTTTGCCTTTTCTTGAGTATCTCCTCCTTGGAAGGAGCAGAGCCCTTCGCTAAAAACTGCTGTTAGGTGCCAGACAAAGAGTGATCAGAAAAGTTCATTTGAGCTTTCAGCTCAGATGAGCAAATAAATATATTTAGATGCAACATTTAGAACAAAACAAAAATTGTGTTTTTCCTAGTATGACAAAACTAAGCAGTTTATTTGCTGTTTAAAGTATGTGTACAGCTTTAAAATTATTACTTTAAGTAAAATCATTCTAGCATGGGTAATATTGAAATCAGTATGAATGGTTTCATTTCAATAAATTCATTTGGCTCAGACAGTGCATGTCGGTGTCTAAGGACAAAATTGCTGATATATTTTAGCAAAAATTAATTTAGTTTAAAGATTTAGTACCTTTTTTAGAGGAACACACATATTTCATCAGCTTCCATTTTATGCAAGTGTTGTTTCTAACTGGTTAGAAGTATCCAACCACAATCAAAGTATTTAACCACAATCAAATGATTAAAGAAAATGTGTTCTAATTTTTATTCCCCTTCAAATTTCATTCAACCTGAAGAGTTTTTAACTTGATGAGGATTTCTTATTTTATTACAATAAAATATCTGCTGTTCTTTAAATATCACAATATCAAAACCTGTGCTAGTGATAGTTCTCAATTACTCAATGCATACATGTGGAAATGGCAAACATGAACCATTCTCCAAGCAATCAACAAGACTAATGAAGAGGTCCTATTACCAAACATTGAGTTTTCTTAAGATTCATTCTTATTTAAGTTTTTTTTTTTTAATATTGCCATAGTTATATACCGCCTTTCTTTCATCCATTTCATAGAGTTCAAAAGATCTAAGCATAAATATCTTCAATAGTATCTATACATTTTCTCAAAACATCTTCTTTTGTGTCATCTGCATATATATTTGCTAAATACCATGCAGAATTTTTACATTTTACAACCTACATAAAAGACCTACACCAATAATGGCATCTTACTGTATAGGAATCATTGTTAACAGGAACTTACTTCAAACAGACAGTATGATTTATCCACATCATTCTGAAATTTATCCTAAAATTGAACATCCATTAAAATATTGTTTCAATACTGAGATAATATTGATCAAAATATTACATCTGTTGCAAACTTCATAACATTTCTTTAATCAAAGACTCACTGTATAATATTATTTCACTGAACATAAATAGGCCTACCCAATTTCTTGAAAAAATTGTGAATTCTATATCTCGCTAAAACAAACACTAACGTTTAAATAGGCCTCTCAAGGAGATTTCTGTAAATTTTCGGTAGTTTACCTTGAGATCCTTCAATGAAACACAGGAAAAGTCAAAAACATTTCTTTTTTAAAGATAGCTTTAACCAGTCTTCAAAATTGTTTAGTCCAATGTCAAACAGCTATAGAACAAATTATCAAGAGACAGGCCCCTGTACAATTTATCAAGAGACAGGCCCCTGTACAATGCTCAAATGTGTGATGACAAAAGTCATATCGTATTTGGGGGCCTCCGTGGCCGAGTGGTTAGAGCATCGGGCTCAAAATCACAAAGCCTCTCACCTCTGTCGGCGCGTGTTCGAATCTCGGCCGCGGCGTTATGTGAGAAAGTTTGCCAGTTTACTTGCGGAAGGTCGGTAGTCTCTTCCCAGGTACATTGTATCTGGGTTCTCTCCTCCACCAACAAAAACTGGATGCCACCAGATAACTGAAAAATTGTTGAGTGTGGCGGAAAGCAATAAATAATCATTAATCATATCATATTTACTACAAGAAAATGCAGTCTGATGTTGTTTACTTTCATTCAGTGTACTTCTAGTCAAACTAATGTTGAACACATGTATGTAAATCAAAATATTTTTTTTACAAATTATTTTGTCCTAATAAAATATTTGTCAAATTGTTACCTATACCATGTTGACAAATTAATAAGCTAATGATTTAACATTGGTCACCAATGTCTCATTTAAAGTCAGCATTTTGTAAATCCTATGACTGTTATAATGATCTCATTTGTAAATACAACCTATCATTAGGTTGAATGCTGTCCAACATTTTTCATATCAATTGTTAGACCATTTTTACATAATGATTTTGACCCTGGATTACACTCCATTTACCTGATTTAGATACAGAGTTCAGAGGTGTGTGTGACTGGTCAACAGGGGATGCTTACTCCTCCTATCCCACCTCTGGTGTTTCCAGAGGTCCCTGTCTGCCCTCCTACACTCAATTTTGTATTCTTTGTGACATTTACAAGATTGATCACTATTCACTATTTTCACTTTCTCACACTACATTTCTTCTTTACAAAATTTGTAATATTTCTCATTAATCAAGTCAATCTTATATTGAAAACAATTGAATAAATGAATTTGTCATGAATATCAATTAGTTGTTTAGACACCTTAAACAGTCATACAACAACATGTCACCTACCTGTATTACAGTGCATTGGAGTGTTACTTCAGGGAATTAAAAGAAATGTACACACCACAGTGATTTAAATAATTTTCTTTTTTTAGGTTTCCAAAATTAAAATGCATGAAAAACTGTGTATCATTGAGTGGTTGAGAGACAAGCCCTCAAAACCTGGCAAGACCAGGAGAGTTAACATGTTGGTTAACATAATGTCCTATATGGAAAGGTAGGTTGGGTGGAAGGGATTAAAAGGACAAGTAAGTTGTTCACTTCTAACAGCATTATCATAGTGGGCGTGTAATATACACTGAACTTATAATAAAAAAAAATTCAGTTCAAATATTGTAAAACTGCCATACGTACGAGGATAAATCAATAAGTAACCAGTCTAACTTATTTCTGGTTGAGATCCACCTCTTCTTTTTTTGATGTAATTGCTTCTAGTGTGATGCACTTTGACCAATGATGTTCAAGTGCCATCAACCAGAACTGAAAAAGTCAGGATCCTTTCCACTGACCCACTCCTCAACTGCTGACATGACTTCATCAGACCGTAAATGACGTGCATGGATATCCTTTTTCAAGTTTGGGATTTGGAAGAAGTCACTAGGATCTAAGTCAGGTGAATAGGCAGGATGTGGTATTAATTCATACCCATTTCACACTACAGCATCCATTGCAACTTTGCAATTGTAGACTCTCACATTGTCCTGTTGCAGCAAAACACCTTTAAAGAGTTTACCTCGGAGTTTTTGACGGATAACAGTTCTCAGCTGTTCTAGCAAGTTTGCATAGTACACTCCAGTTATTGTAATTCTTTTGGGTAAAAAGTCCAACATAATAACACCTTTTGCATCCAAAATTACCATGGCCATCACTTGCCACCAGATGGTTGCGTCTTGAACTCCTTTGGCCTCAGGGAAGCCAGCCCTACCCATTGACCACTCTGACTTTATTCTCTGGCTCATAATAATGAACCCAAGTCTCATCTACAGTCATCAGATGCAAAAGAAAGTCACCTTTTGACCTAATATGCTTCAATAAGGTGTTGCATACTGATGCTCTGGTAACTATTTGCTCATCACTAATTGATTTGGGGACCCAATTGGCTGTTAGCTTCCGCATACCTAAACAACCATGTAAGATTGTTGGAATGCTACCATGTGAAATGCCTAATGCCTGTGCTATTTCTTCCACCTGAATTTGCCTATCAAAGTATACCAGATCCTGAACTTTGTTACACATTTCTTTGTTGGTGGCATCCAGTGGGCATCCAGACCTGGCTTCATCTTCTAAAGACGTTCTACCTTGTTTGAATTCCCTTACCCAGAGTTTAAACTGAACGTAAGATGGTGCAGAAGACCCATAAACATCAGCTAACTCACTGTGTATTTCCTTGCCTGTTTTACTTTTTAAATACACGCACTGGATTACAGCACAGTACTCAACTTTGTATGAAAAGCTTGCCTTTGCATCACTAGCCATGTTTGACATTCAATATCGTATTAACGAATGACTCAATACATGTGTAATTTTGTACCCAGGTATAAAACATGTATTGAAACAAGGTCTGATCATCTCAGTCAATTGGAAATGGGATAGCGTGGTTACTTATTGACTTGCCCTCGTACATCAGGTATAGGAAACTCAGAAGACTGTTCAAATTTCCTAAAACATTTCACTACAAAATATCATGTAAATTTTACTTACCCACACACAATGACTGTAGTTTGGAACCAGCATATGCTGTAGTTTTATCAACATCACATGGAAGGCAATGGAAGTTCCCAGCATTGTTCTGGTAATATCCTAGAGGGCACTGCTGGCAGTTACTGGTGCTCAGATTGTAGAAGGTGCCACTGGCACAGATACCTAAAAAAAAAAAACTATATTCAGCAATGTCTATGATACATGCATATTCATGAAAAATGAAAATATACAGAGGTGGGACATTACCTGAATGTATTAAATTAGATTTATTAAATTTTATTCACAATGTGCATCATGGTAATTTTTCTTTATTCCTTTATACCTTTCATCACTCATCATAACATAGCATATTTATGTTGTGTAACTACAACATACTTGAAGACTAAACTTGCAATACTCAGCAAATAGTTTTTCTACACATTCATATAGATAGTGAGCATAAACATGGTATAAGGTTAACAGATTTTAGCTTGGAACAAAATTCTGATGAGCATTAATTGCAATTACTAACTTAAGGTATATTTGTTCTCTAACTTTCAGGAACAGTGTAACCTATGCATTTACTAACATATAGATATACATTCATACTTATAATTACAGCTAGACATATTTTGTTTTTGTTATTAACAGTCTATGTACGTGTGCATTTTTTCTCACGTATTCTTGTACTAATACTTTTCACAGTAAATACTCTAACTAGCTGGCTTACTCACTTTTACAACTGAGGACCCCATCAGCCCCTGGTTGGTAGGTGGTGGTCTCCCGGGGGAAAGTAGGACAGGATTTGCAGGAGTACTGTCCCTCCTGATCCTGGTACTGCCCTACAGGACAGGGCTGACAGAGTCTGCTGGACGTGTTATAGAAAGTCCCCACACTGCACTCAACTACAGAGAGGGAATAGAGAAAGTCAAATATAGAATATCAAGCTAATGGAGTTTCAACTTTTGTTTTACATTGAAAAAAAATTAAAATGAAATGCTCTTATTTATCTTATTCTAATATGGACTGTAACTAGATGTTATATATCGTGTAGCATTGATGATTCTACATTTCAAAAAATCGTAGATTTTTTAGAAGAAATGCAAGGATTGCTTATTTACCACAGAAGTTTCCCACCAGCTCATGTCCATTAGAACAAACAGGAACAAAGTCAAATTGTAAAGAGGAGAGGACTGGCATGGAAGCCTGCAATAACAAATATAGATATTAGATGGCTGTGAAAAAAAAATCACTTTTCAGATAAATATGCATTTATTAGTTTCTTTACCACAGAAATTTCCAATCAACTATTATAGTTATGAAATTATCTACCTGGAAGTCGAATGTCTGCTTGTCTGCAAATTCAGTTAACAGGATGTCATTTACATGCATGGTTACTAACTGTTCATTTGTTAAATATTCCCTACAAAGAAATAGGCTAAATAATGATATGCATCATGCACAAAATTGAATTGAATGTCTTTAATACTTGAAATAACTGTTGTGCTTTACCTGATTGATGAGAATACTGCTGTGAGATATGGGGCACCTGCTGATCCAGATAGACAGGTAATACTAACATTAGAACACACTTCATAGCCACACAACCCCCTCTGCCAGAGTGCACTGATCGTCGAGAAGCGGGACCGAGATAGAGAAGTCATGCTGTCTCGGATCTGGTGGCACTCCTCAGTCAGCACTAACTCTACCCTCAATGTCAGGTCTACTAGTCTCCTGGTGGAAGCTGGAAATAATTCAAATTAAATGAAGCTATCAATCTGATACAGTGCCTTGGGAGTCAGTTGGAACAACATTATTTTGATCAGTTCTAATTTACTGCTATTTTATTGTTATTTTCAATAATATTTTTGCATTTTAAAGGAAGTGATGTCATGATTGTCTAGAATCTGTCATGGAATGTATGTGACAAAAAGGTTATCTAAGATGCTGCCAATATATCAGATGGATATTCATAACATAGTGCATTGCTGTCAGTTTTCAATCAATTTTATTATTTTGAAATTTTGAATTATATCTGAACGAACTATACACACACACACACACACAGATATATATATATATATATATATATATATATATATATATATATATATATATATAATAACAGCCTTTCAAGGCCCCCACAATACACAAAAGTTTAAAGCTATAAAGAAAGCACATTTCTTCTTTTATTTCATAAACAAGAGGCCCACAGGCCTCAACAGTCACCTGAGTATTAGTTTAAAGTATCACTAACCCCAAGGGCTATGAAATCTATGAAAAAAATCCTGTTCTGCATATCTAAGCTATATTCTAATATTCAGCAACGGTATAAAACAACTTAAATACTGCTGAAAGTGCCTATACTGATGAAAATTTTATATGAATACTCCTCAATATTTGGCAGTTTTTACTCCATCCCTAAGGCCTCAGGGGTGCAGAAGCCTTGAAATCCACATTTTGTGTCACCCTTATCCCACAGATGCTTCAATCCAAGAAAAAAGAAAAAAAATGGAATGGTGGTTATCAAGAAGTTAAAAATGTTCAACTGTTAACAATTCAATCACTTACCATTTTGGCCCCACCTTATACCAAACCGCTTATCCCTGGGATCATAAAATTTACAATTTTGGTAGAGCTTCATGTTTAATCTAGATATCTATTTAGTATCAATAGCATTAAAGATGTTTTCTACATGTTTTACACATATAAAACATGTATACCAAGTTTTCCTTCACCCTGAAGTCAGAACCTCCGCTTCAAGGATCATGAAATTTACAATTTTAGTAGAGGCCTGTCTGCTCTACATCACTATATATTTAGATTTTCTTACACATGTTCAGTTGTAGAGAAGAAGATTTTTGAAAATTGGTAAACTTTCAGCAGTTCTTGTCCCATCCCTAAGGCCCCAGGGGTGCAGGAGTCCTGAAATTGACAGTTTATGTCCTCCTTGTCCCAAAGATGCATCAATCAAAATTTGAAAAGAATTGAAAGTGTAATTATCAGGAAGAAGTTAAAACTGTTTAATTGTTAATGCAAAGTGATGGATGCTGATCAGTTGCAGTAGATCACCTAAGTTTATGTCCAATAGAGTTTTATCTAATTTGTTTCTGATATTTACACTTATATGTACTTTGTGTACACAGTATCAAAGTGATGAAATTTCTCAATTTTACTATATAAAATACTGAATTTTGTCAAACTATTTCTTTAAGAAAACATGGAAATTTGAAAATTTTCAACTCAAATCGTGTCCACTTAAAATTTGTGATGTAAACTGCAACATTAGTTTATACAATTTTCCCATAAGTCCCAGTATTTGTATTTCCTTTTTGTACTAACCAGCACAGGGAGGTAAAACAAATGGCTGTAGACGACTGACGGAATCAAATAAGTTATACATGCTGCAGCTGTAGTACTTAGGTCCAGGTTTACTGGTCTCATGGCCAAATATTAGACATACAGGAGAACATCTCTCTCCAGCATTCAGCAAAGTGCAGGATTTAGCTCCCTTGTATGGAGCACTGGGCAGAACATCTGCACATGTAACTCCTATAGAAAGGCAAAGGTATTAAAAATCAGATATATTGATGGTTAAAATTATTACATTGAGCAGCTCCAATACCTTTTCACTTTCAACTACACATTGATAGACATCTATGAAACATACTGTGATTATATAGTACAAATGAGCAGACGGCAGCATTTCCACTGGCATCAAATGCTGCAGATGAAATCTCATAGAATCCCCAAGGTAGCCTTTCAGCTACAACAAAAGAAAGTGAATCTGATTTTCTACTCCAGATTATTTCCATGCACATGCCTACACACCCTCTAAATTTCTGTCATTTTGAAATTATAAAATTTAAAAAGGGTTTTACCGCCTGATCGATGAGTGTATTTGGTCTGTGTAGCATTTGTAAAAGAGGCCTCTGCCCATGCGAGTAAAGCAGCCCTTTCTGTCACCATTAGCTGATCATCAGGACACTTCATTACAGACACGTAGCGAGAACCTGGCAATAGTAATTGAAATTTTAGAACAAAACTTCTTATCCCATCAAAACAGACTACATGCAAGTATTCACAAAATGTTGGATACCATCAAATTCCTTGACACAACTGCCAGGTCCCCTGCACACTGAAGTACGTAACTGACTCTGGTAATCGACAAAGGCTCTGCCATTTTCTATGATGTCAATGATGGGTTTTTGAATCAGCTGAATAGGTACATAACCTATGTTACTATATAAACTAAAAATCTCTGCGCTTATTTCCGACTTTGTCAGGTACAGCTGACTCATACGACCAATGAAAGCATTCTCTCTGGAAAACGTGTTGCTGGAGTGGTCAAATCTTCCTCCCAACACAAGCCAGCCCCTGATAATGGAAGCAGTCAAGAAAAATTAAGTATTTATGCATGACTGAATCAATGAGAATTCACGACTTGAATTGGAGAGGTTTTATGACCCATATTGAAGAGAAGAAACTTACCATGGCGGGAGCTGTTTTCCTGTGGCAAAATCCTCCCGTTTTGCTACCACTTGGTTATCAATGTAAACAGTGACTACACCTTTCTGGTTGGTTGGATCTGATTCATCCAAAGCAGTCCAAGATATTGCCACATGATGCCATAATCCATCCATAATATTCTAACAAATTAATTTGCATTTTCATTATCATGTACAATGTATTTGATACAGTATTTGATTTGAATTAGAACATGCATAGTTTTTCAAAGATAGGTTATTGACTGAATATAAGGAATATGCCCCCCTTCCTAATATTTCCACAGTAAAGCAGACTGCACCCTAAAATTCTGCACCTATGTAAAGAAACAGGGCAAGCATATTTCTCCATATTCAGTCAAAAATCTACATGTATTTCTAATGCTAGAAGTGCACATTTCTTTACAATTTTCAGGAGCATAGTGTTTACATCAGTTATTATTATCATTTACTGAACAGATGTGACATCATAATACAGCATGTCAGTAAAAGCAGTCCCCAGCCATTTACAGTGATGGCTCTCATGCCTCAGAAAAAACAGTCACTAGGCATTTACAGTGACGGCTCTCATGCCTCAGAAAAAGCAGTCCCCAGCCATTTACAGTGAAGGCTCTCATGCCTCAGAAAAAACAGTCACCAGGCATTTACAGGGAAGGCTCTCATGCCTCAGAAAAAGCAGTCCCCAACCATTTACAGGGAAGGCGCTCATGCCTCAGAAAAAGCAGTCCCCAGCCATTTACAGTGAAGGCTCTCATGCCTCAGAAAAAACAGTCACCAGGCATTTACAGGGAAGGCTCTCATGCCTCAGAAAAAGCAGTCCCCAGCCATTTACAGTGAAGTCTCTCATGCCTCAGAAAAAGCAGTCCCCAGCCATTTACAGTGAAGGCTCTCATGCCTCAGAAAAAGCAGTCCCCAACCATTTACAGGGAAGGCGCTCATGCCTCAGAAAAAGCAGTCCCCAGCCATTTACAGTGAAGGCTCTCATGCCTCAGAAAAAACAGTCACCAGGCATTTACAGGGAAGGCTCTCATGCCTCAGAAAAAGCAGTCCCCAACCATTTACAGGGAAGGCGCTCATGCCTCAGAAAAAGCAGTCCCCAGCCATTTACAGTGAAGGCTCTCATGCCTCAGAAAAAACAGTCACCAGGCATTTACAGGGAAGGCTCTCATGCCTCAGAAAAAGCAGTCACCAGGCATTTACAGTGAAGGCTCTCATGCCTCAGAAAAAACAGTCACCAGGCATTTACAGGGAAGGCTCTCATGCCTCAGAAAAAGCAGTCCCCAGCCATTTACAATGAAGGCTCTCATGCCTCAGAAAAAACAGTCCCCAGCCATTTACAGGGAAGGCTCTCATGGCTCAGTAAAAACAGTCCCCAGCCATTTACAGGGAAGGCTCTCATGCCTCAGAAAAAGCAGTCCCCAGCCATTTACAGTGAAGGCTCTCATGCCTCAGAAAAAGCAGTCCCCAGCCATTTACAGGGAAGGCTCTCATGCCTCAGAAAAAGCAGTCCCCAGCCATTTACAGGGAAGGCTCTCATGCCTCAGAAAAAGCAGTCCCCAGCCATTTACAGGGAAGGCTCTCATGCCTCAGAAAATGCAGTCCCCAGCCATTTACATTGAAGGCTCTCATGCCTTGGAAAAAGCCAGAGCACTCTCTATAAAATTTACGAATTTCTTGCATTTTTTTTTCTTGGTGATGACACCATTTGCTGTTATATTAGATGTCTGAGAAGTCTGGGTACCTTAGATGCATGAGAGAGGTAAACTGCAGTAAATCCAATAGTTACAGCTGTGCCACTGGATCTCATCTCAATAAACTCAACTGGTGATGAACCTTTATCCCTTAAATATAAAAGAACAAAGTGTACTTGTGAGACATGTGTTTCCTCTGGTGCTTCTCTATTGTTATTGTTATTGTTTGACCTCTGTGCACAGATGTCCGACCTTCATCAAACATGAATCCTTCACAATGGTCAGTTATTAAAAATTTCTTTTGCTTTATTATTTGTTCTGTAGGTCAAAAAAAATTCACAAATGTACTCAGGTTAAAATATAAACAAACATACAATTACCAGTAGAAAATCAAATTACTATTTTCAATTTTGGGGTACAAAAAAATTTATGCATAGTTATCTGTAAAATGAAGATACACATGTATTAAAAACTTGCTGGTGAGGGTGGTATCTCACCGTATCTGACTTACTGGAGAGTATACAATGAGAGAATTGATCCAGGTCTGGATTTATCTGTGTATCGAAGCCACAATGAGATGGAGAATTTGGTTGAACTCAGAGAAAATAAAGAAGATTCTGGTTTAACTTCTTCCCTAGTACCACAGTCAGAGTTTGGTTCAATCACTAAGTCAAAAGTGTATGTTACATCTGGAAAATAAAGTAGGTGTAAGTTAGCAAAATAAAAAAAATCAAATTATCTGCTAATGTAAACACACAATATGGAAACAAATATATTTATTGTACCCCTATATTAACTACTGTACAACTGGTATTTTCTGTGGTTGGATATTTTTAGCAATTTGATATGTAAATGGTAGGAAATTACAATGTGCGTTTCAAATTTCTGCAGTTGCATTATACCTATATGCATGTATGTATATATACTAAACCGCAAAAGAAATGTCACATCTATTTACGCATACAGCATAGCAATAGGCAATATTAAAAATATAGAACCATTTCATGGTCAGAAAAATCCTGCTTTATGTTCCTAATCTATTGTGTTAAAAGATGCTCCATGACAAGTGTTCATACACTTTGTTTTTTATGTTTTATGAAGGTGCCTTCAACCAGAAAAATAGCAACTGTAGCAAGTCATACAATAGAGAAATGTAAACAACAAATATCCGAAATATTAACAAATTTGCTACAATCTTTGAAATTTTAAATCATTTTTAATGTTGCGACATTTCTTTTGCAGTTCAGTATATATTCTACAACTGTAATTTTTGTGGATTTTTCTTATCCGTAAAATTCTGCAAATAATAGTCAACTGCAGAAAATATCCCTTATATAGTATTCTAATGGACTGTTCAAAATATTTTTCTTTTAAAAACATGCAAGTCTCAGTATATGTATGGTTTCGTATTAAATATACAAAATTTCCATTTCCTACTAGAACTATCCTATTTAAGATTATTCAAAATATTTCTCCCTGCTCAAAGGCCCTGAGTGCCGAGCATAGGCCTAAATTTGCAGCCCTGACACCAGTAATGGTGACAGCCGCCGGATAGCTGAAAAATTGCTCAGGCGGCTATAAACAAACAAACAAACAAACAAAATCAAAATATTTCTCAAAAGATATGTTTATCCAAAATATAAGAAATTTCATAGGATGAGATAGTCTTTCCAATAATTTATTGGAAAATTCAACAACAAAAAAAAAACAGAACACTCAAGCCCACAAACATTGTACTGACTTTTGTTGCACATTTCTCCAATTTTGTCCTCTATGCAAATACAGGAGGCAGAGTTAATTCCATCCACACAATGAGAGTTTGCAGGACACGAAGTGGAGATACACTCATCTATGTTAGTTTCACACTGGGAGCCAGTATAACCTGGAAAAAAATAACAAACATACTTAAGACCCCCAATCTAAAATGCATCTACATATATGCGATCTTGAAATTGTTATAACTAATTACACAAACTATTGTGCATAAAATACACTGTAAAATCACTTGTCTTTATGAAATATATTTTTTATGGTTTGAGAAAAATTAGCATGTTAGCTGGGACTTGATTATGGTTGAACAATTGTTGTTCTTTATTTACTTCAGTTTCTCTTGTTAGTTGGGAAGTTAAATTCGACAAGGATATGCTGATACCATGAAAATTACCCCCTCCTCCCCCAAAAAAATTAAAATTATACCCCCTCTCAAAACCAGAATATCTTACATATCATCTACATTTTACTTTGGTACAATAAATTTTCATAATACACATATATATGACTTACCTGGAATACAGGTACACCTGACTTGTCCATCTGACTTCTGACATGATCCACCATTAACACATGTGATGTTCTCGCAGGAACTTAAAAGCAGTTGACAACCTGACCCTGAATAGCCTGCCATTATATAATGCATCATCATCAGAGTTGAGAAATCACCTGTTTGCAAGATTTTAGTATTTATATGATGCAGGAATTTAGAAAATATTACCTTGAGAGCAATGACATTGTAGAGTCCCATTGGTCACAGCACAGTTACTTCCTGGACCTACACAAGGATTGGCTAAAGTACAGAGGTCATAGGTCACTTCACAGTTATCACCAAGGTAATTACTTGGACATCTATACAAATAAATCAAACAGAAAAAAAAATAATTAATGCGGCCTAATATATTGCAAACCTCCTTCCCTGCAAGTACAAGTAGAGTGATTGCTTTTGAATCACAGATATACTAAAAGTCAAGAAGTGCAAACACAGGATCATTTTGTCACATTCCTTTTTAATGCTACTGAAATCTTTTTGTACTACTCTACACTCATTTTAAGAATTGAACTTTTGAAGGATTATTTCAACAACCAAGTACCAATGCCCATTTTAGTTTGGTTGTAATGTTTATTCAAGCTATGAGATTTTTTAGACGGTGTATAAGGCATCGTTAATGATACACACTTCTCTGCAGCACTTCAAGATCCTCACTATTAATATTTAAAATCATACAACAGTAAAGCTTGCTTTTTTCATGATTTCTTTATAACTTACAAGCAGATATGTTGATGTACTGTATTGACACACCGTCCACCATTCTGACAAGGAGAGGACGAACACCTGTCCACAGATCTTTCACACCTGTCTCCCTCCCAACCAGACTGACAGATACAGGTGAAAGAGCCCTCTGAGGGTTTACAGGTGCCACCATGTTGGCAGGGGAAACTCTGACAATCAACATCTCCTAACTACAATGGAGTAAATGTTGGTATAAAAGTTTTATTGACAGTTTGCTAGTGGTATCAGTATTGTAATAAAGTCAATAAATGTTGAAAATTCACATTTTAAAAACAACTCTCTTTCTCTCTCTCTTCGACTTACATCACAGTTCTTTCCTCTATACCCCACATGACACTGGCAATAGTAATCATTCACCAGATCCACACACTGGTCAGAATGGCTGGCATTGCAGGGGTTTAGTGAGCAGTCATTTCTGGTGTCTCCACAATTCAAACCTGTGAGTTGAAACAAACTAATTTTATATGTATACAATGGACGAGTCTTGCCTATTTATCACCCATACAGTAAAACTTGCTTACAAGGACCTTCGTTATAAAAAAAAAAATCTTAGTTATAGGGAATCTTGATTTAAAAGCTACTGCCACATCCTTCATAAACATTATGAAATAAGACGGGGCATCAGTGTTTCACAAACATATGACAGCAAAGTAACTAAGCTACCCAAAGAAAGGTCTACAAGCAAAATATGAAAGCTCTATTACTAACCATTCAAAAGTTATGGCCAAAGTTAATTTTTTTTCAACAGTAAGTCAAACTCCTAGGTCAAGGTCATAAGGTTAAAATTTTTGATACTACATGTAAAAGAAGATCTTGTCAAAAGGGATACACATTTAAATTCCCTATTACTAAACATTTAAAACGTTAAGACAAAGGTTAAAATTTTTCAAAAGTAAGCTGAACATCAAGATCATGAGGTACCACAAGAAAGGTCTTGTCAAAAGAAATAAACATGTAAAATATGAAAGCCATATCACTAACCATTTAAAAGTTATGGCTGCAAAGTTAAAGTTTTTCAAAAGTAGGTCAAATTTGAAGGAGGTCTCATGGTCAAATATTTTTTTTCAAGATGAAGGTCACAAGGTCAAATATTTTGGTATGGAAAGAAAGGTCTTATCACAAGAAATATACAAGTAAGATATGAAAGCCCCACCATGATCCACTCAAAAGTTATGATCAAGGTTAAAGTTTTACAGACCAACAGATAAATACCAAATACAGT
Source organism: Ostrea denselamellosa (assembly GCA_024699665.1). Lineage (NCBI taxonomy): Eukaryota > Metazoa > Mollusca > Bivalvia > Ostreida > Ostreidae > Ostrea > Ostrea denselamellosa. Next base: position 11,808,117 of record JAMZEH010000042.1, read on the forward strand.
ATATGCTCCCAAATATCCAATTCTTGGGGCCTAAAAATAGTTGTAAGGAACTCAGTTATGATGCATTCTAAGTTATAAGGAAATTATATTCATTCCACATCGTTACATATTTCTTGAATTACAGCAAATTTAAATTCACAAATTCTGACCTCCATTAAAATGTCTAGGAATTAAATGTAGGTGTCCCCCTGAATTCCTTACAAGCAATTTATACTTATATCAAAAGACAGGGGCCTCCGTGGCTGAGAGGTTATAGCATCAAAATCACAAGGCCTCTCACCTCTAGTCAGCGTGGGTTTGATTCTCGCTCACGCCAATATATGTGAGAAAGTTTGCCAGTTTACTTTCGGAAGGTCAGTGGTCTCTTCCCAGGTACACTGTATCTGGGTTCTCTCCTCCACCAATAAAAACTGGATGCCACCAGAATACTGAAAAATTGTTGAGTGTGGCAGAAAACAACAAACAATCAATCAATATGAAAAGACAGTTTTCTGTATCCTACCTCCAGTTCCCGGCAGGGTGCAGTTGCACTTATACCCATTGACCTGATCGAGGCACTGCCCTCCATTTTTACAGGGATTACTGACACAGTCGTCCACATTAAACTGGCAGGTCAATCCACCATAACCAGGAAGACAAGCACACACATAGCCTGCGTACTGGGGAACACACTGACCACCATTTTCACAAGGATTTACGGAACAGTAGTCCAACAGCTCACACTGGGTCTGGTCTACAACAGAAACAAATTGAGAATTATGATTTCAAAAAGCTTCCCTTTCAGTTTGCAATAATATGAATTATTCCATCAAGGACATTCAGAAACAGTTGAATTTACATATCAGAGATAAACACTGCAACTTTGCAAGATAACTTACTTAATCTGTATCCCCCATTACAGATACAGATGGATGTGTTGGTCACGTAATTATCCACACACATCCCTCCCATGCAGACTGAGGGAGAACACACAGCTTCCCTGGATCGGATCTGGCAGAAATCCCCAGAGTATCCGGTCACACAGCGACAGGAAAATCCATTCACTCTGTCCACACAAGATCCACCATTCAAGCAGGGGTTACTGTTGCACTCATCTGAAATAAGCACAACAATGGTGGACACCTATAATATGCAAAAAACCACAGTAAGACATGACTCTATCACATGACTACATGCAGGTTAAGGTGGCCCAGTAAAATTAACAAATAAAAACAGCACATTGAAATTGAAGTAAAATTCTTCCAAGTGTCACATATTTGACTACTAACAATTTGGCATTATGTAAACAAATATCGTGCCACAAGGGGAAACCCCTCGCTGAACTACGACATCATCATGCAAACTATTTTTATCCTAAAGACTGTCGGTTGTTTATTGCCTCGGTACAGGTGGAAGATGCAATCAAATCACTTAACAGTTTGGGCTTGATATATCGATATTGATATAATAATTTTACAAAGCACCCAGGACCAGAAGAATATCCTCTTGTACTTAACAATTTCCATAATCTTTAGCAAAATATAGGGTAGTTCCATATTTATCACCAAATCATATTTAAACAAGGCAAAATATCCTAAATTCTGTATCAAAATTCCATATCTGCAATTAGTTACCTTCTTGGATATGCCTTGATCAAAAGAAAATATAGTAATCTTTCACCTGTACCATGTTTTAGATTGCAACATCAACTCTCTCAAATGACTAATTTCACACATTGGGGGCAATTTCAAGATCACAATGTAATACAAAAATTACTGCAGCGCATACCAACTATAGATATGATAGGTTTATATATTATCACAGAAAAAGTTTCAAATAATCATTTGAAAAACATTTGGCATACAGATTTACACATATACAGCTTGAACACTTGATAATTGATAGCAAATAACAACAACACATTCTGACATTTTCCTCACAATACAACTACAGACATCACAGTCAATTATATTGCTTGGGTTTGAATTTACTACTCTTTCATAGTATATTCGAACTCATGCAATATAATTGCCTGTGAGAGACATGTACATCGTGACATACTTTTGTATTGTGATGTCATGTAGTGTGAAGTGCACTGAAGTACATTTTGTTAATTTCACTCAGGACACCTTAACCCCGCTGTGTATTGAGTGACATGGTGTCAGGTACTATATTTGGCAATTTTCTGCAATTGTACTTCACATGAATGGAAATTTCCGGATGAGATGATCATTGATTGTATCACCAATAGAGAAGATAAAACTCAACCAGCTGAGGAGTCTGATGGCATGTCAGTACCATTTCCCACCTCCTAGGAAGCTAAATGTGCTTCAGAGACAATCCAATGGCAAAACCTTTTCATATACAGGAAACAATTTCAAACACAGCTGTAAAAACAGTGCAACCCCAAATGAGGATTTTTTAAATTGATGAGATGTGATGTATTTCAAGCTTCTCTTTACAATTGTTTTAATTTTTATGTTATAGTATATGCAATGGCACAATAACTGGAATAAATGAGTTTTAATGCATTATATATCTAAGTTCCAAAATAATTGAACGTCTGCTCTCCTCAAAATTACAAAGTGAAAGGAAGAAACTAGATGATATGCGCAGATGCAAATGTTATATACATATGAAGGCCAAGCCTGAAGAAATTTCCACTTAACAGGCAGTAATTTTGAGTTATTGATCTTTGAATATTACGTACCTTTTAAGAGTATATACTAGTAACCATACCTGCACAAAATAACCAGGTTTATCCATACTGGATAAATTCTAATATTTTGGCAAACAAATGCATACAGACAATGTACAAAAAATATTTCCAAGTCTTAAATTCATTGATCTCTATTCAAATTGGTCATACTGTCATATTATGTAAGTACATGTAAAAAAAAGGTGGCGGTATAATGAGAATTGATTGTAAATCTGTGATGACAGTAATACATATCTAATAATGATATACAGTAAATCTCGAATTAATTACATTCCACTGTAAGTGCTTTTAGCTTTAATGCCTCTTCAGACAGTTATAAAGTCTCTCTCTCTCTCTCTCTCTCTCTCTCTCTCTCTCTCTCTCTCTCTCTCTCTCTCTCTCTCTCTTCTCTCTCTCTCTATATATATGAGGCACATTAATACTTATGTATATATATGCTTACCTGTATCTATGCTGCAGTCTTCCCCTGTATATCCAGGTAGACACACACACTTGTGTCTGATTACTCCTCCAGCAACACAAGTTCCTCCATTTTTACAGAGGTCACTGGTACATGGCTCGTTAGGTATCGTACAACTATAAAAATACAAGTAATTAAACACTGACACTTTCTTCTTTGTTTACAGAAAGATATAAATGAAAGTTAAACAATGTTTTCTGATTAATCAATAAAGATTTTGTAAAAATAAAATTCTTAGTATAGGTATTGTAAAAGGAATGGAAACAATATGAATAGTGGAATTCAAAGTGTAGGTCTCCTGAATCTCTGGTCAGGTGCTCTACCAAATGACTTAATTGATCCTGCATAACACCACAATATAATAGTTATGATAAAAATTAAAATCTTACAGTACATATTTATCTCTATGTACAGTGTACATGTCCATTGGTTGTAGAAAGAGAATGAATTAATTTACCGTGTTCCTGTGTACCCTATGTAGGAGGGACAGAAACACTGATATCCACCATTGTGGTCCCTACACTGACCCCCATTCTGACAGGGGACAAATGGGGGATTAAAATTACAGTCATTCAAATCCTCTTCACATCTAAGGCCACTGTGTCGTGCTGTAAAGAGAGTTTATGAATAACACATTTTATTTTCCACAGGAAAAAAGTCCCTAGAAAAAATTTTCCCCTTCAGGTATTTTTAAGACTAGACATGCAGTGTAAGTCATGGCCCTTTCAAAAATAGGAAATTGTAAGGTGATTTCATACTTTTGTATTTGTTTTCAAAAACATGTCACAGGTACAATTATATACTTATTTCATAACTTTTCTCAAATGTACTCTACCTTGTACAAATGACCTCTCATTTACTTTATGCTTAACGTGACCACTGACGTTTACTAGTGTTGTCGCCTAATGGTCAGGAAGTAGTCCCAAATTTGATAACGGTCATGATACACCTTAATTCAGGTTTGAGTTTTTTAAAAATATCATTTGATTCCATGAATATAATGAATTGTCAAATAATGTAAGAAAAAACTTGCACAATCATATTTTTTGAAAAATATAGTCTTTTATTAGTGAATAGCAAAATAATTGACAGGGTAACTATAGATGAGTCCACACTGCTTGTGACGTTCCTAGAAAATTTCCTTCCATGAAAATTTGTCATTTTAAGACCTCACTTGTAAAATGATTAGTAAACATACTATGGCAAGCACAAGAATATCCGTCAGCAGATGATGAGTTGAATGAGCAGAGTCCATTATTGTGACAAGGTGTAGAGGAGCAAGGGTTGATGAAGATTTCACACCTCCTCCCAGTGTAATCTGTGTGTAAAATTACACTATACAGTCAAATAGTCACACTTCTGTACACAGGTATAGTACATCTGATATGACACATTTCAATGAAACTTGCATCACACGGTTTTCAGAATAATATGAAACACATGAATATTTTTTTTGTAGTTATAACAAAACAGAGGCACCTTGTACAAATTTACCACAATTATTATGTTTTCCTGATTTCCTAGCAATGACTGAGAAACTTTCATGTACTCACACTGAGGACAAGTGCAGAAGAAGTCGTGTCTGATGACAGCACATGCTCCACCATTTTGACAGGGGTTGGGCCGACATAGGACAGTCACTGAAGGACAAAAACACAGTCTTAGTCAAGGAAGTCACAAAGGCTATTAAGTGAAGAAGTCATTATTTACAATTCACGCAACAGATTCTTTTGAGATTTCTGACATTGCTATCTTAAATCATCTATACAAAAGAATTCACAGAAACAGGTATAGAAGAGTGTACTGATACAATAAAGAAATGTACTGATACAGTAGAGAAATGTATTGATACAATAAAGAAATGTACTGATACAATAGAGATATGTACTGATACAATACAGAAATGTACTGATACCATAAAGAAATGTACCAATACTGTAAAAAAAAATGTACTACTGATACAATAAAGAAATGTACCAATAAAATACAGAAATGTACTGATACAATAGAGGAATGCAAGATACAATAAAGAAATGCACTGATACAATACAGAAATTACTGATACTATAAAGAAATGTACCAATGCAATAAAGAAACGTACTGATATAATAAAGAAATGTAATGATACAGTAAAGAAATGTAATGATACAGTAACGAAATGTACTGATACAATAAAGAAATGTAATGATACAATAAAGAAATGTAATGATACAATAAAGAAATGTAATGATACAATAAAGAAATGTACTGATACAATAAAGAAATGTAATGATACAGTAACGAAATGTAATGATACAGTAAAGAAATGTAATGATACAGTAACGAAATGTAATGATACAGTAAAGAAATGTAATGATACAATAAAGAAATGCACTGATACAATAAAAAATGTAATGCTAGAATAAAGAAATGTACCAATATAATAAAGAAATGATGCAATAAAGAAAAATGTACTAATGCAATTTTAACAGAGCTTCCTCTATTTTATCACACCCCTCCCCCCACACACACAGAGTGAGTGAGTGAGTGAGAGAGAGAGAGAGAGAGAGAGAGAGAGAGAGAGAGAGAGAGAGAGAGAGAGAGAGAGAGAGAGAGAGAGATCTGTGAAAATAGGATTAACCATTGAAAAATCAAGACTTTAGTATGTTTGTTATTCATCTCCTCAGGTGACTAAGTGTGTTTCATAACAGGTTATCTCTGTTATAGAATTAAAAGAACTCAGACTTACTTCCATCCACACAGCTGAGTGAAGAGGTCTGTGTGGTGTTCTGAGTGACCTGATGTGACCCACACTCAATACAAGATGTTGCCCCCATGGAGGGCTGGTAGTAATGCTTGGGGCAGGGCCTACATGGATTAGCCCCACTGGGAGAGTAGTGGCCTGCCAAACAGTAATCTGAAAACAGAAGCAGATATTACCAAGATACATCATCTCATATTGCTCAAACATTAGTTAAATAAACAAGGTACAGTTTATATGTATAATAGTAAAATAAGACCCCAGGTTCAATCCCACTCCTGACTGTTCTGATCCACCACTTAAACAATCAGTATTCATCAAGAACATGATGAAGATACAAAGTTGTCATTTGACAAAGTATTTCTGTACACATTCATTGCAAAAGATAAGCCAACATGTTCTAGCTAGGTTGGATATACAAACAAACGAACAATGTTAATACTTAATTATTACCTAAACATTCTGTCACAGAAGCTGAGCCAGTTTTAGCTGCCAGTGTGTTACTAGGGCAGGTGGTACAAGACAGGCCATTGGAGGAGTAGGTATTCCATCCACACTCTGAACATGGGGCTTCTCCACTACTGGACACAAAACCAGGTGGGCAGCTTACTGAAAGTAATATGGAACAAGTCGAAAGAAATTTACAAAAATTTTTTAAAACTGTAAAGTCTTTGAGGACTAAAAGTACTGTTCATCGACTCTTACAATAGCAGTCCTTTTGATGTGACAGACCAGTTCTTCGACTATTTGTGTTGTTTGGGCAACTGAAGCAGTTGTCAAAATTGCCCCTATCCAGGTAAGTTCCAGCTGGGCAGGGGGCACACGTCCTTTTGTCCTTAGTGTAATGGCCTAAAGGACAGGTCACTGAAAACAACAGACACGCATATGTTTCATCCTTCCATTTATAACAGCAACACAACTAATACCAGGAATAGTACATCTATAATTGTAAAGTCAGTGTTAAAATCATATTTTTATCTAACGTAAATGAATTCAAAGACTTGACAAAAATATGATTAAATGTACAATTGCAAAATAGAGTACGAAATATGTCTTAAGAAATGTGTCAAATATTACAGATCATTCATTAAGCATTTTTCAGAGAATGTCATCCAATTTTGTTTTCAACATTTTTACTTTCTCATTTCACTATACGTAAAATACAACATCTTTACCACAGTAAGTCCTGCCCTCAGTATCATTTCTTTGTGTCCCTTGGTAACCAGTACACACAAAATGAGAAAAATCAGTTCGCACAAAATTCTGGTTGGTGGAGGCAGGACATGCACCTGACTGATACAGCTGATATAATGAACCCACAAAGCTACTCTGAGTTATGAACGCATTCTCTATCTTCTGGGCACATGAACTGTAGGCCAAGTCTAACAATCCCACTGGAGAAATTTCAATGTTTATGGTGACATAAACAAAATTCTACAACAAAAATAGAAATCCAAAAGATATAGCAAGACCTTTTCTTAGTAACCTTATGATGAATTATGTATGTCAAACAAGAGAGGTTTGTAATACACATGTGCCCCAAATCCCAATATACAGCACACTACACTGAAGAATTAAATCTGCATGGTGAAATAGAAAAAACCCAGACTTTCTGTGTGCATTGCTACAGCAATACTTAGATGTTGGAGACATATAAAAGCTGTCTGGCCTGATAGTGACTTTAACCTTGGAGACAGTGACCTGATGAGAATAGTGTAGGTAGATGTGTATCAACCTATCAATTTTATAACTGTAGCAATTGTCTGTGATGTAAAGCATTCTGCATGGTAATGTGTATCAGGCTAGCGAATATAGTTTGAGGAGTAAAGCATTTTCCAGTTGACCATTGCACAAGTTAAAACCTATCTGGCCTGGCAATAACCTTGACATTGCACATACTGACCTGCCATGCAATAGTGATCATGTGAACATTCATGTGTATCAGCTTTACAAGTATAATGTGTTATAGATTTATTTGTTGCACAGGATCCACTATAAACATAAAACCTGTCTACCCTGGTTGTGACCTTGATCTTCGATACTGACTTGTTGAGCTATAGAGGTCATGTGAACACTGATGTGTATCAGCCTACCGTATATGAAGTCTTTAAAGTAAAGCAGTACCCAGTTATCCATTGCACAAGACGTGAGAGACTGACCAACATACTGACCACCCAACATGTACAAAGCAATATACCCCTCCTTCTACGAAAGGGGATATAAACATCACATATAAGATACAAAATAAATGATATCTGAAAGCTGATTTTCTACATGGTAAGGTGCAAAGATTTAATTTCCCTTTGTATTAGAATTACAACAACTAAACATGTATCTACATACTAGTGATCAAAAACTTACTGGTGAAGACTCCTGATTGTAGATGACTTGAAATCGTGGGTAATTAGTGTCCTGAGGGGTGATAATACTGACAGAGTAAGGGGACCCTGTCTGACAGAGTGTCTGTAACTTGGAGGTGAGAGTGTCCCACTGAGTGTTCAGCTGAGAGCGGTATACTGATGTACAGGAAGTGTCTACTAGTGGTCCTGTTGTGTACTGTAGGAGGAAGCTCTGTCTATAGATTGTACTGGTAAACTCTAGAAAATGTGGAATCATACAAATTCAGTCATACTGCATTCATTCAACATTGAAATTCTTCACTTCTAGAAATTCACACCCCGACCTCTTTCATAAATCTACATGCAGATCCTACCCTGCATACAGTTTTTACCTCTTTAAGACATATATATATATATATCTTCCACTTACACTATTCAGTTCATTAAAAATGTAGCTTTCACACTGAATATACACTACATATATTAATGGTGTTTATCTTTGCACTTTGGTGCATTTACAGGTGTGCTAACGAAAATTTTTTACAGAATACAAACATCATGGAACTACCCTAATACTTCTGATAGTAACAAACAGTCCACAACCTGTACAGGTTACTCTGAATGCTGAAAATGCTAAAATAAGTGCACATACTGTACACATACAATTCATGTCGATTCAATAATTTGGTTAATCAAATAGTAACTATATATACACAGGAGACAGTGTACTGACACACAGCCTATCTCTGTAGACCTTACCCTGACAGGAGGGTGTTGCTCGGTCCCAGTTTCCACCACTGTCACATGACACTGTGATAGACTTCTTATTCATATCCTCTGCAAAGACATACCCAGTATTACAGGTAAACACACAATCAATCCCTGCATTCCCTGACCTCTGGGAGCATGTCTTCTGACCATGAGTGATAGAGAGGGACCAGGCCTGGCATTTTGATGCTGAAAGGAAGAAATTTTATGAAATTAGAATTATCTTCACCTGTTTCAACAGCATCGTTGTGTTTACTCTCCATTAACCATTTACTAAACAAAATGTTACACCTTTCCTTTTGAACTCCAACACCATGAATTTAAATTTGTCTTCTTCTACAACACATTACAAAGCTTGTAATTGTATGAACAATATTGTGGTGATTTTGTGGCAAATTCACTAAATGAAGTGTTTTGAGTGGTGATTGCCAATTCAATGATAATAACCTACCTTTATGTTATTCTTTATGTGAAGGATTTATTCCCTATTCCAACATTCAATTAATGTTTATTTGTGATCAAATGACCAGTTCATTTGGACTAACCACCAGCAGAAATGGCAGAATTATACAGACTTTGTACCTGATGTTTTTTACTCCTATAAGGCTCTTTGTTTATTTTATGTCCCTTGCAGAACTTTTCACTTATATTGAAGATGTATAACGTACCAGCTGTAAGTGAAGAATCACGAGCAGTGCTCAAACTTACAACCGCCTGGTGACAAAACAAACACTCTAACCACATGAGGGCTGCAATGACCAAAGTGTACTTAGAATTCAACTATGTCATAACTTAATAGTGTAATTTTATCAATTCCATTTTTTCTGTGTATGTCCACTATCAAAAATGAAGCATTTTGATAATGGTATAACATTACTATGTTTAGCATTTTCTTTTGGGAAATCGGAACAACATTGTGATGTCATTGACATTTTGTTGTCATAGCTGCTGTTGCCATTTCAGCTATTTAAGTCAGCCATTGGAAGAGCCAACATCATTTGTAATATGGGAGAAAAAGTGTTAGGTACAGATAACAAGGTATTTGAGTGATTATAAATTAATTGTTCAATGTAAAAAGTAATTCTAATGTTTATATTATATCTAGAGCAATGTATGGCTCCTAGATTGGTTCATCAACAGATTGCCTATATCACAACACAGTAACATTATACCATACACAACAGATAACTTACATTACAAACAGTAATGTTATACCATATTCAACAAAATCACAGACTCCCAATGTTTAAATATACACATTAAAAATCTGCCTTCCTGTAAACAAACTATTCACAAGGTGTATCAGGCCGCCATCTTGGTTTCCTTTCAACCAGCTGCATTGCTTGCAATTTTCACGAAAAGTTAGATTTAATAGAATTAGATCTCTATCACCAAGCAGCAACTCTTTTAAGGTCTGAAGACTCACATCATCATGCTGAACTGGCAATAATGTCAATTGTCAAATATTGTCTGCTGCTTCTCAAATGCAAAAAATCAATAAGGGGAGGACAAAAGTTGGGATAGCCCTTTTTTCATTGGTTGATATATAATTGAAAATAGTAAATATTATAATTAGCAGTAAATTTTGAATGGAAAAAAATGTTTTAGTGGGGAAATGGATCATGAACAATTCTATTGGTATAATTCATACTTTCTTTTTTTTTACAACGTTAAAGATGATAACTTCACTTATTCATGCATTCATTGTATTAAAATTAGTTGAGAGTAAATGTACATAATAAGAAAAGTTCACAACTGAATTGACACCCAGTATATGGGCATACTTTCAAATGTTCACAGTGACATCCAAATGTCCTGTCCTGTAAATTTTCATTGTTGTCACAGGAGGTGAGTACAAAACTTAGTGGATTGGGGTCAAAGCAAAGGAAGGGGATGGTTATGTTGTATTGTGATAGATTTCCTTAATTTCCCCAGGTCAGTCTGTCAGTGAAATATCAAAAGAGCAGGCAAGCCACTGCTTAACTGAACATAGGATATCACTTATACTATGCCTAATTGCAGTTAAATTCCTAGACAATAAATGACCTACCTTCGACCTTGACCTGGACGGAACAGTGGGCCATATTTCCTGAGGAGTCTGTGGCCGTAATTCTGGTGATCCTGACTGTGTTGATGTCCGATTTGGTCAGCCTCAGTGTCCCTGTGTCAGAAGATGCCATGGCCCCTTGTTCCACAATGCTGATGAAGTCCAAGGGGTCAATGGTAATCATGGTGGTCTCATCAGGAATCAAAACAGTCCTGGAGGGTTTACATGATAGCAAAGGAGGAATCTCATCTGTTGAGTAGGGATCAAGTAAAATATACTGATGAATGGGTGATAAAATGATAAAGGAAATATGTGTATAATACTGAATCTGAGACACATATAAACAGAAGTAAGATTGCCTTTTCTTTTTCTCTGACTATACATGTATTTTTTATGCAAACAGGTTTTTTTCCCTTTAAATGACAAGTACAGTAAATTCTTACCTTTGACCTTTATCAAAAAGGAGCATGAAATACTGTTTTGTTCATGGTCAAAAGCTGCATAAGTTACACGCGTCTCCTGTGCAATTACGTGATTGGGTTGATAATTAAACGGAGTCACCAAAACTCTCTACAAAGTGAACAGTAATCTGTCAAGCTGATAAAAGAAAAGTCAAATGCAATTCCTCCTTTTCAACTGAAGAGTGAAAGTCTTACATCTATAATCCCACTGTTATCCAAGAAGACAGGAATGGCAGAGTTTGTTGCCTCGTATCTGGTCACTGTGATGTCCAGGGATGGACAGTAGGTCATTGTTGGATTCTGAACATCTAACAAAAAGCATACCTTAACACAGATAACAGATAATGATACAGAAATGAAATGAAACATATACAATTTACATAATTATTCCCTGTTGCACACTAACCTATACATTCATGAGTGACCTTGACATCTGTGGAGTTCCACTGCAGTTGGCCATTGACCTCAGTACATAGGATAGGATAGATGTCCTTGGCTCTGTATCCTGTCCTCTGACATATGTAATACACTAAACCGTCTTCTTCATAAGATGCTGAGTAAGAGTATCCCCCCGGGGGGTACCTAGGGTCAGGACAAACACCATCTATACAAACAGAGAAACATATTGAAAAAGTCATAAAGTACTCATAATACATGAACTATTGGGTGGGTTTATAATGCACCAGTACTATCTGAGTTTAATATGTTACATCGTGATATTACCTTAACTCGTACATTGTATTCACTGAAAGTACGAGTCTCAAGATTTGCACGATAATATTATCAAGAAATCATAGAACACATAGAATGATTTGGTGTGTTCAAACTTTCTTTATGCATTACCAAATAATGTACTAAAGCTTAGCAATCTACATGAACATTAAGGTATTGTTTAAGCTAACCTCTGAACACATAATTTTTCTAATACAGAAGAGTTTGGGCAGGTTACGTGATCACAGTACAATATATTTCGATGAATATTACACATGTGAGTTAGAACTAATTATAAGCAATTCTATTGCAAATAAGATTATTGAAATGCACAATATCCATTAAAACTTTCCTTTTATATATTCTGAGCATGTTTGTGTAAGTATATGGTAATAATGTGACATGCACTGTGTAGGTTTGCTTATGAAGTCACATTATGTTTGTTTGTTTGTTTTATGTCCCATCGAGAATTTTTCACTCATATTGAGACATCACCAGCTGTAGGTGAAGTACCACAAATTTAGACCTATGCTTAGTGCTCAGGGCTGTAGCAGTGAGGGTTCTTTAACGTGCCAACGCCTACCAGGACCTCCGTTTTTAAGGTCATATCCGAAAGACCCATGATTCTCACTTCTAAATTCCCAGCGTTTGGGGAAGGAGCAATCACTACCTATTTTTACGTCTTAGGTTTGATACGGCCATGGCAAGATCGGGTCTCGAACTCACGACCTCCCGGTTACAGAGCGAACGCTCTAACCAATGAGCTACCACAACCAGTAACATTATGACGTTATGTATTGCTTACTAGAGACGAAAACAAACTATGTCAACAAAATGACTTCGGCAGTACAAACACACTAGATAAATTGAGACAATTTTAATATGAAAATAAGCAGAATTCTCTACACAATATTGTTATTACTGCACAAATGTTATCAGTTCATTGCATCAATAATGATGCAAATGTTCTGAGTGTAATAATTGATAAAATGTATTTTCTTAAAATAACAATCAAACAAGCTGAGTCACATGCGTGATTTTTGCAATAACATCACCCTATATTTAATTCCACCTTACCTTATGAAAGAATAATCAAAAAATTCTAAGAGCATGCCCTTACACTAGATTGATTTAGTGTAAATTTCAATATTCACAGTCCGTGTAACATTATATGACGTGAATCTGGTGCACATACCGAGTCATTCAGCATCTGTGTTAACCCTACATATACAGCTATATGCAATTTTTATTATATGATTGGAGTATAAATTTACTGGCTTAAAAATAAAAAATATTGGTTATATACTTTAAGATTCTCATTTGCATAGAAAGAACCATAACTGATCTTAACTTATATGCATAAAGAAAAAATTGCACTTCAAAATTCCATTCATTCTGGCTATACATGTATAATGTCCTGATATGAAAATCAAAATATGGTTCAAGCTTACTAGTGCAGTAAAGGTCACCAAAGTCCCAGCGTCCATCTGCTCCACAGTTGACCACTGTCCCTCCCTGTGAGGTGTTACCTGCCCTTGTGTACACTGAGCGACAGGTAAACTCAAAGGTGCAGCCATATAGTGTGCAGCTGTATAAGTAAGGGCTAGCTCCCTTTACTGGCTGAGGCGTTCCACAATTTACATCTGCCAAATGGTTAAAAAACAAAACAAAAGGGCATTGTTTATCTTGATAGTATTTTAATCTAGTTTCAGTTATATTTTAGAAAAAAAGACCAATAAAATACTGCTGCTTCTATCAATGACCAAATGTGAACAATTCATTGCCTTCCGACCCAGTCAATAATTGTTTATTTACTTTACAGTTTTAGCACAATGGATAAAACTATATATACATTACTGACAGCAGTTAATTGATATAAAAATGTATGAATTTTGTTTCTATTTCATTCAACTTAAGTTCCTAATTACTACTAATAATTAAATGAGACTTACATGGACAATTCAGTGGGTCCCCTGCAGTCTGATATCTTCCTGTATCAACATTGTAGGTACACTGCCGCCTCCTTGACACAACACTTTTATCCGGCATGTCACATGTGAGATGGTAGAATTGTCCATATGTCACTGAGGTGTTGGGGAGAACACCAGGATCACTGGCCACATCTAGGGGGCATCTCACAACTGGGAAATGCAATACATGTATTCTCAAACATTTTGAAAGGGGTCCATGACTTCAAATTATGAAAAATCATATTTCAGTTGGTGTATGCATTCTGAACTTGTTATTTTGCAATTTTGCAGATATGAAGATGTTTTCATATACAAGAATTTTTTGGAAACATTCATATCATGAATTGTCAATGTAGTAGGGTGTCTAGTTTTATTTAATTTTATTTTTCTATAGTATGATAAATTCATTCCCCATACCTATAGTGAGAGAATGAGAGAAATATTTTCAATGTATTTGAATAGTTTTATTTAATTTATTTTCCCGCAAAAAAGTCCCTAGTCTTTGTTCACACCAAAGCCAGACTTCAGACAACTCTCAGAGGAGAAGGACTGCATTTTGATATTTATCAATTATTAAGATTTTGGACAGGTGACATTCACTAACATATAGTACTGGACTGATATTCAGAACCTGTTACTTTGAGAACAGAGCCTTGTTCCACAGACAGGGTAATTTCTCTATAGAAATTAATCACAGACAGGTGATTAAATCATGTTTATATCCTTAATACGCATATGTACATTATTGAATTATTAGTGTACTCCTTTCCAGCCTTAATGCCGGTTGTGGCACAGGGGAAATGTGAGCGAACATGACGACGGAACTGACGAATAGGCAAATAAGACTTAAAAGAACTCCGACTTGCAATCAGAGGGATTTAGGTTCAATTCTACTCGGGAATGTCTAGTGTGCTCCTTTCCAGCCTTAATGCTGGTTGTGGCACAGGGGAAATGTGAGTGAACAAAGACTAGGGACTTTTTTGCGGGAAAATAAATTAAATAAAACTATTGGTTAAAAGAACCACCTGACCTTAATCACATGTCTGCAAGTGGCCAAACAGGTATAGATGCCCCAAGGCTCAAAGAGAACTTTGGTTACCAATAAAGAACCACAGTGTAAAAGAGTGTTGTATGTATGTGTAGTATTGAATACTAGTAATGTTCAGGATTTAAATGATACTGGTGAATATGTACATGATGATCAAATAAGAATAACTAATAATAAAATACTTTCAAATACATTGAAAATATTTCTCTCATTCTCTCACTATAGGTATGGGGAATGAATTTATCATACTATAGAAAAATAAAATTAAATAAAACTAGACACCCTACTACATCAATCCTTATTTGACAAAATGCATCCTATTAACAATTTTAAGATACCACTCCCTGTAAACAGAAGTCTTAGAATATCTTACTTTCACATGTAGGTTCTAAATCTGACCATGTGCCATCTATCTGACAAGTGATTTTTTGAGTGACCAGTCCTGTTCCATTGATCACATAGCCAAGGTTACACATATATGTGACCACATCTCTGTAGAAGAATTTAGTCTCCAAGGTCAAGGCCAGACCATTCTGAATGGAATAGGCTGGAGGAGAACATTCAATAGCTGAAAAAATACAAGTCAGGGTAAAAATGGGACTACATCTGTATATAGATACATATAGCTAAACCTGCTATGATGACAGAAATATCACCCTCAATAAACTGTGACATAGCTTAATAATGAAATACACAAGTCTTCATCTCATAAAGTTCAAAGTTCAAAGGAAAGGATCTCTCTACACAAGAGTGACTTTTTTAAACACTATTTAAAATTACGTACAAGGGTAGGGTACCCAATTTTGTACAATTACAAAATATAAACTGAAACTTTCTGCAAATGTTTACTTTGTGAAATTCGTTAAAATTTTAAATTCTATTTTTGTGTGTAAATTTTTTTCTCTAACTGATATGAAAGATATTTTTACACAATTGAAATATGAAAGTCCTATCATTAACCATTCAAAAGTTTTTCATAAGTAGGTCAAAATCCTAGGTCAAGGTCACAAGGTAAAAATTAAAAAGGAAGGTTTTGTCACAAGGAATACACATGTGAAATATGGAACCCCTATCAAAATCCATTAAAAGTTGTAGGAAGGTTAAGTTTTTGCAGACAAACAAATGGACAGACCAAAAACTATATGCTCCCGAATCTCCGATTATGGAGGCATAAAATATACTTTTATGAATCCAATACCCACAACATTGGTAAAAACTTTATTATCTACATCATAAAAAACCCTCAGTTTTATGACTGTGTGATTAGTGTTGCTATAACATCAACATTGTTGATCATGGGTTGGAGAGAGTATATGTAGGGTTTGCCTGTTGCCCAATCCTATTCTTTTGAACAAAATGTTGGTTAAATCATATATTATGGATTAGTGCACTATACAGAAAACTGACAAGTCAGAAAGGGCCCTGTAACAAATATCTTAATATAAAAAATCCTGAGTCCCCAAACTGATAAATCTGAAAGGGAAATAATATCACGTTATCAAATGCCATAGAAAGTTCTATTATCTTACTAATATTAAAACTCAATAATGACAAAAAATAATAAATAATATCTGAAAATCAAAAAGGGGTTTTCCTCTGTCTAATCCAAGTATTAAGTGTAAAATTATAAAAATCTTCATAAGGAAACTTAAATTACAGTGTTCCATAGACAGCGCTACAGAATGGACAGATGCATGGACAGAGAGAATAATTGCTATTGGAGATATGTCATAAGGTGAGGCCCTAATGAGTGTGGAAGAAACACCAAAATCATTGCTAATACAGGTACACACTGTATAAATTTATTAACATACTAAACACTGATTGATA
Organism: Ostrea denselamellosa; assembly: GCA_024699665.1. NCBI lineage: Eukaryota > Metazoa > Mollusca > Bivalvia > Ostreida > Ostreidae > Ostrea > Ostrea denselamellosa. The sequence goes on from JAMZEH010000042.1 coordinate 11,825,189, forward strand.
CAGTAAAAGAGATATGAAAAATACTTGATGTGATAACTATTACAGCATAACCTACCCACACAGGAGTGATTGATGTGGTAGTGGTGGTGAGGTTCCAGCCCTGTTTCCATGGCTGGGAGGACCAGATCATTCTGTCCATTGTAGGTGTACAGTTCCTGACCTGGTGGACATGTACAGTAGAATGAACCCTGAGTGTCCACACATTCACCATCACAGAAACCATTACCCTCAAGGCACTCATTAATATCTGAAAACAGATTATGAGGAAATCAGTTCAAAGTAAACTCCTTTACAAATAGACAAACACGCAATGGTTGAAGTACCATACGAAAATCAAACTTTTAGCCTTTAACTCAGGTGAGTATAATATTGTGGATGTAGTATACAGAACATTTTGGGGGGGCCCCTATAAATAAAAAAAATTTCTCACTGCTTTGCTTTGCAAGAAAGTTCCAAGAATATCATACATGTGCACAAATATTACTCAGCATGCTTACTTTCACATTTGTTATTGCTGCTCCCAGTGTATTTGTATCCCTCTTTACAGGAGCACACATATCCCCCTACAGTGTCTGCACAAATCTGGTCACAGACTGTTCCATTTGAAGTGCTGCATTCATCAATATCTGGAACATTTTTAACAGAAATTGAATAATTTTTAAAACACCTATTATTACCATTTAAACTTAGTCTATATAATTATCAATTACATTGCATTGTATTTCTTGCAATTCTTTAAAATACATTATATAACTGTTTGATACTTTGATTCTATATCTTAGTAAAATGAATTTCGTTTTCTATGTTTAATTCTAGCCTTGTTAAGTTACCCAATGAATGAAATTACGAAATGAATTTAATGTACAAGTAAATAAAAGGCAAACATTTTATTTGTACCAAATACAAGTTAATTTCCAAAAGCATCATCCTTACTTATGCACAGTGGAGGATCTTCTATACCACATTTGTATTCTGTTCTTCCGTATATTGCAAACCCTGAATTGCAGGTTACATGAATTGTCTCCCCTTGACCAACATTACCAGACTTGTCAATATGCCCATTATTCACAGGAGATGAAAGACAAGGAATTTCTGAAAAATGGTCATTATTATTCCATTCATCAAATCTTCATCTTTTAGTGACAACAGCTACTAGATTAATGAAATACATCTCATGCTACTATAGAAATCATGTGACATTGATCTCACCAAAAATATATATGGCTTATCCTTATTCTAACATATATTAACATGAATAAAGTTTTGTAAAGTTTTGTTTCATAAGCAAAAACTGGACCTTATCAAACATGTACCTTACCTTATTTTCAACAATAAATGATCTTTCGACAGTGTAACATGTATAATAATTTATTTTTCATTTGCAGCCATTGAATGAAATAATCATGACATCACGGGTATGTTAAGGCTGGCCATACTCCATTTATGCACATAAATTGCAAAATCTTTAAAAATCTATCCTACATGGAGGCAACTACTAACTGTTTAAAACAGTTTGGTTGTTTACACAAGAATATTTTGTATCATAATACCATGACAAACATGTGCTTCCGTACGATATCATGTTACATGACTGTTATAAACAGGCATGAATGTACCATAATTAAACTGAAAAAGTAATACACTACCCCAAGATTTAAATACTCATCAACTGACAATAATGATGGTAAAACACCCATAGCTTATCAAAAGTGCTGAAAGAATCCTACTGCTTTCAGCAAGAAATAGTTAAACATGAAACCATCTCTGTTTCACATTTGATACTGCTGTTGTACAGTTTTCTTTGAAAGTTTCCGTAACAGACAAATTCTAGCAGTAATTGCAGTGTATGTCAGTTTATGACGTTTCACACAGCGTATAAAAAGACTCTAAAAATATGTGGCATGGTGCGATACTTCTGCAGTTTTATTTCAGTGAGTGACGGAGGAAAATTGGATTGACATGCTGAATGGAATGTTTTTTTTCCATTGAACAAAATTGTCAATGAATGAAATAATCATACATGTACCTTCATAATAACAATAAATTCTCAGTATTTCATATATATATATATATATATATATATACATACACATACATACATACATACATAAATATACATATATATATATTTTCCATGGCATATATTTCAAATACACCATATTTTGTTGATATTTACATGGCACACTTAAAAAATACAGTTGGCGCTCATTACAACACAATTTACCAGCAAATTCATCTAACGGCAAAAAATTGTTGGTAACAAATCTGCACAATACTAATATCGCTTGATATAATGGCATATTCGTATTCCAGCACCGGCATTAATTATCGGTAATGAATGTGCATTTTGTACAACGGCAGGTTATACCTGAGATTGTCGAGTTAATACATGTGCATTAGCTAATGGCAATATTTTCACACTTGACCAAGATTATGTAACAGATTAAATTCGTCACCTTTGCATGACACAGCTGTCCAGATAATGTTTGTTTATTGAAAGCATTGACAGGGTTGATCAATACACTAATTAGTGTTTGATAGGATGGATCTATAAAAAAAAAATTGCATGGGTATGTTTGATGGCCCCTATAAAATAAATGTTCAACCCGAGAAGGACACTAATGAAGAGGTAGGTGCTCCTAATTAAATTGAAGAAAAAAAATATAATCTATTCATTTTCATACTGAATTACAATAGGTGAGTCGGTAAGGTAGGGGGAAAAAATAAGGATGTCAGAACCACTGGGGGGGGGGGGGGGGGGGGGGGGGGGGAGGGGGGTGAATGTGCATGGAGATTGCCATTGTTATTGTGATGGCAAATAAACAAAGGGGAATAACTCGTGCCAGTAATATTGGCATATCGTTACAAAGGCAGATTCATTATAACTGCAAAATTCTTCAAAATAAACTTAGCCATTATAATGAGCGCTGACTGTATTTTATACATGTCATCGTCACTCAACGTATAGTTATGATGTCACAAGTTTTCTTTCATGTTGATTTGACACAAATTACATGACAGCAGTATAACATTTCGTATTTCTCTGGATCTTTGTAGCTGCTGATTAATTTTATGTATGAATAAAACTTGCATAAAAATAAAATCTAACATGCCCATGATGTCTTAAGAAAAATCCATACTAACAGCATCAAACATGGTAGTACTCTAAGCATGTCTAGCTGATCCTACCAGAAATCTCAGCAGATTTCCCCGAGGTGTGTCAGTTACCCCTTTCAATACAGACTCTTCCTGCATACTGAATATATTTTCAAGACTTGCAATAGCTATACTGATAACTAGTTCCTTTTGCTCATCTTCACATTTTCATTAAAATTATACTGAAATTCCTCCGGACTTCTTTTAATCCTCTTCTGTCCTGACATATGATTCACAATATACAGCAGTACGTGTATCTTCCTTATAAATTCAAGTGGTCTTCTTACTTTTTGATTACACATTTTCTCTCTCTGTGTTACTTACTCTGACAGGTGGGTGGGCTATGAGACCAGGCACCATTATCACACCTGATGACAGACTGTCCTTGTATCTCATAATCAGGGTCACAGGAATACAATATCACCGAGCCGTGGCTGACTCCGTCATCAATGAGAATACTTCTCTTTCCTCTGAAAACAGCCACTGGGATGGATGGACAGGAGGGAGCTGTTCCAAAGAATTAATTAAAGTTAAATGGTATGCAATGAATCAAACACCAGTTTCCTCCTCTCAAATCAGTTGAAAAACTGTTGCAGGAAACTTGCACATTGTTGAATTCAAAAGACAAGCATGTACATGTGCAGTTACCTTTAATGTTTCAAAAGCAAAATTGTATGTCAAAATAGGGAATATATTGATTATGTGGCGTATTTCTAAAATAATAATAATAATATATAATAATAATAAAATATAACAATATATATTTCTAATATAATATATAATAAATTAATATTTGCAATAATGCATGAGAAATGTCTTTTTCATTTATTTATCACTGATTTATATAGATTTAAGTTCTTCAGCCATTCAAGATTACATATTCTCACAAAGTGAAGCTGAACTGTGATTCTGTCATACATAATGTAAGAAGTTTACAGTATATGCATGTAAATGAAACGAAAACTTCATCATTCAAGCTCAATTGTCTGATAATGGTTTTTTGTCATTTATGCTACCTGTTGTATGTGGAAATATTAAAAAATCCACACCTAAAATACTCCCACACATCATATACAATGACTTTTGTTTTTTGCATTTCATATTGTTATATTTACATTTCCAATGCTTTCTTCCTTGATATCTTTACAAAATGTAATGATAAACATTTTCTCATGAATAACACTGCAGTTGTGAACAAAACATGCAAGAATCTTGATAAATATCAAATGTTTATTTCAACAGCTAGGAATTCCAACAGAAATGAAAACAAAATGTAAATACTTGTATAAAAAATAAATTTAAGTTCTGAAAATATATTAGGGTATAAACTGCACTACCTCATGCCAGCATACTTTTCATACAGAGTTAAGGTGATTTATGAAGTATGCTGTCATGAAGCATCGCAGCTCATATGTGTCTTTCAAACATTTTCAAAAATGAAATTTATTTCTTCATCTTGAATGACAACAGTTGACACTCTGACATAGTAGACACTGATAGTAGATACTGACATAGTAGACACTCTGACAGTGGATATTTTGACATAGCAGACACTCTGATAGTAAACACTCTGACATAATAGACACTCTGACAGTAGATATTCTGATAGTAGACACTCTGATAATGGATATTCTGATAGTAGACACTGTGACATAGTAGACACTCTGATAGTAGACACTCTGACAATGGATACTCTGATAGTAGACACTCTGACATAGTAAACACTCTGACATAGTAGACACTCTGATAGTAGACACTCTGACATAGCAGACACTGATAGTAGATACTGACATAGTAGACACTCTGACAGTGGATATTTTGACATAGCAGACACTCTGATAGTAGACACTCTGATATAATAGACACTCTGACAGTAGATATTCTGATAGTAGACACTCTGATAATGGATATTCTGATAGCAGACACTCTGACAGTGTCTACTCTTATAGTAGACACTGTGACATAGTAGACACTCTGACAGTAGATACTCTGATAGTAGACACTCTGACAATGGATACTCTGATAGTAGACACTCTGACAATGGATACTCTGATAGTAGACACTCTGACATAGTACACACTCTGATAGTAGACACTGACATAGTAGACACTCTGACAGTAGATACTCTGATAGTAGACACTTTGACTATGGATATTCTGATGGTATACACTGACCTAGACATGTGGGAGGAGTCTGCCAGACTCCATTACTTTGACACACGATGCTGAGAGTGTCAGCAGTGGAGTATCCATTCCTACAGTGGTATGTCACTCTGTCCCCTCCATATACTCCTGAACTGTTCACAAGGTAACCATTGTTCACAACTGGTGCAGGACCACAGAATGCTTCTACAAAACATACATACATACAACAACACCCAAGCAGACACTTCTGCATCAGAGGAGCAAATTTCAAGTAGCATATGTAATCCACTGTTAAAAATTTCTTCTTATACAATATAATACTCATATTTCTAATGAGTCCATTAAGGAATGAAAGTAATTTTTCCTCATTTTATATGATATAAAGTGAGTTGGGGCAGTTTATGCATTATAAACCGCAAAACAGTTTATGAGATAGCATAAACTCTCTCAACTTACTTTTGTATAAAACATGGAAAAATTACTTTCATTCCTTAAAATTTAATTCAGTAAATGGCATTTAATATTATTTGATGAATAATTTTAAAGAAAATATGAATTTCATATTACGCAGACCAATATTGCATTTAAGCCATGAAGTGGACAGAACAACCAAACATATTGTGACGTCCTTCTTAAGACATCATATAGCAGGACTAAATGGCAACTTTGTTTATACAACATAAAGAATTTTCATAAAGTCAAATGAACCAATCAAAATGCATGTTACAAGTAAAATTAAATTATACAGCTATGAAAAGAATTTTACATGTATTTACACCCTAATACATGCATGTAATATGTGGCTTACGTGCACAGACAGGGACGACTTTGTCATAAGATCCACCTTCCTTACACCTCAGTGTGATCTGGCCCTGTCCTGTGTATGGTTCCTGTAGATAATATCCATCCCTACACTGTACAGAGACCACAGCCTCAGGGTAGATCTCTGAGATTGCTGGACTAGCTGACACTGACAAGGAGTCCAGGCTTTTACAACCTGTAATGTCAAACCATTATTATAGTACCTGTATATTAACGTTTGGAAATTGATGGAACATGAATCAACTTTCTAAATTTGGTTTATATGATCTTGAATTTTTTTCTTTGGATTACTTGCTCAATTCCAATTGATTCTCTGATTTCAATATTGTATCATGATTTAGCTTAATTTAAGCCAAACCAAGCCTTGTAATAATTAAAGAATGATTAACATAAAGATCAACACATCTGACAGCTGTCAAATTCAATCCATATTCTCTCACTGATAGTTTTATCATATGCAAATATAGAGACCACTGTTATTCTTCACCTGCAGTGAAAGATGCATGGAAACCTTTTGCAGTTCCTGTCGCACTGGTTGACATGGTGACAAACACAGTTCCAACTTTTGATACGACATGTGATGGAATAACACTTCCCGTAAAACCTGACCCCGAGTGTACAGGAGTGGATAAGGTATTGTTACCAAGGTACACCTGCAAATGGTAATTTGATTGAAAACTAAACCAAACTTTCTATTTGAAGAATTAATTCTAATAGTGCATTCATATAGAATATTCCTTGGAATTTTCATTTACATAGTACACGTCCAATACAGTGCACAAGGCAGTGTCATGTTATATCACTGAAAATTTTTAAACAACTCGATATATAGTTGGATCTTGTCAAAATTTCAATCTATTCACTAATAAGGTCACTGTGACCCACTTTTGAGCTATGATTCACATTCCGCCTCAACATTCATTATTTGACCTTTTAGAGTCTTACTGTCCAATTCATCTAACTTGATAGGGCAGAGTAACCTTGAGATTTTCATTCACTCACTTTTCATTTATATGGCAGGCTGTAGAAAACCACAAGAATTACTCAAATGCAGAGTGTGGTTAATTGTATAGGTCAACAATATAGGCAATTGAATCACACAATAGGAAACCCTAAAGGAAATTATTTAAAACGCACTGAGATAATATATAACAAAATTTAATATTGCTCATTAATAATTAAATGTAACATATGTAGTACCACATTGTCAAATATGTTTAAAAGACAACAATTAATGCAATTTAGTTTTAGGATAAGCCTTAAAGATATTTCCTAGGTATATTTTCCATTGCTTAATAATTTAACAGAAGTAAATTGACATATAGTTTTTTTTGCACATATGCTTTTCTTTTGTCCAAATACAAGTGATGGAAAGATAACTAAACTTAGATTTCCTGAATCATGTTACTGTGACTTATTCTGAGTTGCAATAGACCTTCTAAAATAATGTTACCACATAAAAACTAGGGTTGATAACCCAAAGGCCTCACTGTGTACAGTTGGCAATACATGCCTGTGGTTCAGCTCTGTGTGCAAACAAGAGGCCCACAGGCCTAATCAGTCACCTGATTATTAGTTAAAAGTATAAAGGCTATAAAATCTATAGTAATTTTCCTGTTCTGCATATATCTAAGCTAAATTCCAAATTTCAGCAGTAGTATTTAACAAGATGTGTTCTTAAAACACAAATGCCTCCAAAGTGCCTATACATATAAAGGCTTTACATAATGTGTTATATTAACACTATAGGACTATTATAGACCACCTCCAAGTCAAAACCCTGGGGTTGCAAAATTCAGAATTTTGGTACATCCTTTTCTGCTTTTCCTAAATATGCATTTAGTTTTTATACAGTATCAGCAAAGTAAATGAAGTCTTTCATACAAAAGAGACAGACTATAATCACTATGATAATTTTGGTTCTGCCCTGGAACCAAAACTCCTACCCTTGGGATCAGGAAAATCATAATTTTGGTAAAGACCTATCAGCTCCTTCTAAATACCTGATTAGTTTCAATTTTACACATAAACACTGTATGCCAAGTTTGGCCGCGCCTTAAAGTCAGAACCTGTACCCTGGGGATCATAAATTCACAATTTTGGTAGAGGCCTTCCTCTTCTACATCACTCTGCATTATGTTTTTCTTACAGAAGTAAAATTGTAGAGAAGATTTTGAAAAATTGGTCAAATTTTGCCTCACCCTTAAGCCCTTCATTATAATAATCTAACTGTGTCTTGGGACAGGCTCTTGCCAAAATTAAAATGCCTCCCATATACCAGTAATGTAGCAGAAAATTGCTGAATTGCTCCTAAACAATTTCAAAATCATCAAAGAGTAACAGCTTAAAGTTAAAATTGAATACAATTACCTCAATGATAACTTAAGTTAATAAGTGTACAATGTTCAGTGGACACAGAATTACTTTGTAGAAATGAAAGATGAACAGGCAGAAATAATCTCTGCAGTGCTAAACAGAAAAGATGTTTGGTTAATTTTCTTCATTTAGACCTAATGAAATCAATTTTCATCAAAAGAAGAATATTTAAAAACCTTCATATGAATTTACTTTCAATGATACAATGTTGACTTAACATATTTCTTAATTTATGGTGTAAAATTTCCTGTAAAATAATGGCATAGTAAAGATTATAAAAAGGCAATATCTCCATATTTGGGAACTGTGCACTTATGCAATGACAAATTCCAGTAAAATGGAAGGTGTGCACAGCAAAATTCAAACTCAGGTTTTAGTTCTCCCTCAATGCTAATTAAAATGAAATTAATAGCGAATCAGCTGTGAAGGTAACATTTTCATTGTATATTTTTGTTGTACATTAATGATATGTGACATGATATTACTGAAACATGTACCGAGTGCAATTTTTATTTTGCTACATTGCAGGTATATGGGACGCATTCTATCATTAAACTGGGTCTGTAGGACATTATGACTTTTATGATAGAACACTCTATCTATTAAGACCCAAGTGGTGCAGGAGTCCTGAAATTTACAATTTGTGTCCTACTTGTCCCAAAGATGCTTCATACCAAATTTGAAAAAAATTGGAGGGCAATTAATTGTTCAATTGTTAATGGACAAAAGACAATATATGACTATGGACTCTGACCAATAGCAAGAGGTCACCGGAGTGACTCAGGTGACCTAAAAAAGCTAAGAGGCAGATTGAAAAATTGGCAAACAAATGGAAATTCTATACCATTCTATGACAGTCATGTATGGGCATAAACATTTTTTATATTAACAGGTACTTGTTTGTCATGAGAATGTCAAGTATACGTAAATGATTAAATTATACATATAAATGTTACCTTAACATAGTCTAAGTTCTCCTGAAGTCTAAAATCTTTGAACTTTAGAAGAAGTGCCTGGCCATTTTCACTTTGTATAAGCCAAGAACACTGGAGGACTGATGGGTAGTTTCTCACACCATAACCAGGACTAAACAGCGTTCCTGTGTTCAGGGTCAAGTTTAGGTCACACCCTAAAATGGTGAAATATGTTTTCAATCAAATATATTTCAAGTAGTTCAATATTTAAGGACCATATTCAGTCTTGTATTTAGCTGTAATATACCTCTCTTGTACTGCAAAAGGATGCCTCTACATTTCAAATGTTCACCAAGTTTCATGTAAATGTACACCCTGTTGCCTGTTGATATTGTCATGACCCCAGATACACTAGATGAGGTCAAGGTCAATAAAGTGGTTGCTAGGGGATTATCACCATCTTTAACAGTGATGAAATCTGATCCACAAAGCTCAATATTGATGACCTACAAATTATTTAGGCTTCTTTCACTATTGGAGAACATAACTATTCTAGAGTTGCATTATTTATTTCTGAAATTCCTCAAATGAAAACTATATGAAATTATGACTCACTAAATCAATAGTTGCAATACATCACAACATAATATATCAATTAAAAAAACTTTTACTGTTTGTGGTAATTTTAATTAAAACAAAATAAATAAAAATTCAATTTTTACAAAAGAAATGGATTGAATAACTATACCTGTGAATATTTTTGAACTGACCTGTAGAGTAATGACAGACAAGCCCTGTGATTGGATGATCCACACAATTTCCAGTCCACCAGGATATTTAAATGGGTACAGGGGTGAGTAAATTTGTTTAAATATTTTCTCAGCTTTGACTCTTCCTCCAAGATTTGGCACATTTGCTAAAGCTGTAAAAACACACATATGTACATGTGTATGTGTATACATGTACATGTGTATACATGTACATGTATATGTGTATATAGGCATATGTGTAGAGAAAATTTAAATGTAACTTCAATTGTTCTTTACTTGATACTGTATGTGTGCTTTCATTCCCCAACCTCATATATTAAACAGCACTTTATTAAATGATGAATCCATCCAGGATCAATGAAAGTGAAGGCTAAAATAATCCATCAAAATAAATAATACACCATTAATTTTGGTCAACAACGCATTTATTCCCTGAGCATTTACTTAAAATCTGGTACATATGTCTGCAGACAGATCGATGGACAAAATATTTCATCAGCAGCTGACTGGGGTCAGCAGTTGACTCAAATTAATGATGAGTCAGCTGTTGATGAAATATTTTGTCACCCATGAAATTCTGCAATTCACTGGTTCAGAGTTATTATGGTAATCCTAGAATGATTTTAAATTATATGTATTGCAATGTAAACAGTGTTCTAAGGAACAGTGAATTTCATAAAATCATGCATATAGCACCAAATTAACGTAAACTCAAACAAGAGACCCATGGGTCACATCACTCACTTTAGTAACCTTAGCCCATATTAAAGATTTTCCCTATAAATTTGCATTTAAAACTTTGATCCCCTAATGTGGCCCCACCCTACCCATGGGGGGCGGGGGGGGGGGGGCATGATTTTAACAAACTTGAATCTGCACTATGTCAGAAAGCCATCAAGTAACTTTGAATTTTTCTGGCTTAGTGGTTCTTGAGAGGAAGACTTTTCCTATATTTTCACATATAAATTTTTTATATATATTTGATCCCCTATTGTATCCCCACCCTATCCCTGGGGGCCATGATTTTAACAAACTTGAATCTGCACTATGTCAGAAAGCTGCCATGTAAATTGAAACTTTTCTGGATCTATGGTTCTTGAGAAAAAGATTTATAAATGACTCCACCCTATTTTTGCATCCATATCCAGGATATTACATATAAATATGACATTGTTTTTATTTTTTCACTTTTGTAAAAACATTTCTTTTGATAGTATTTTATATTTCCTACACTTAAAATTTTAAAGAGAAGCCACTTTTAACACATTTTATCATCTTCTTCACTGACTGTAGGTCCACTCTGTCCCACTTGGGCATTCAAAGTTCCACTAAATACACCCCCTACACAGAAAAGCTCTTATCTCAAAACTGGTGCAATTACTGATATCATCAATTCATTTGAAGGGAGCAAAAATTTAATTATTTTGCTTATACATTCAGCAGAATAATTTATGCTATCAACAATTTAATTAATGCATGCATAATCAAGAATTGAAGATATCATTAATTATATGAAAAGATCTTTTTAATTGTTCTGTTGCACACATAAAATGACCTGAAAATATCTTTAAATAATTAAAGATATCTTTAATTATTTGAGTTGTTAATTTGGTGCTCCCAACATATGGCTCTGCCACAAAAGACAAATGGAAACTGAGATGCTAAAGGACTTTTCATCTACAATTATAGTTTAAGTAATGTATAATTACTCTTACATTGTAAACCAGATGATAGAGGACAGGTTTTCATGTACATATCACAGCATGAGTCAACAATCGTTTGTGGTGTTTCTTTCAAAAGAAAGCAGGAGCTGGTCAGTCTATGGAAGGAGATTCCTGTACAAGAAGTACTGTTTGAACACAGTGTCCGGCAGTCAGAGGCAGTGGTAGAATTCACAAATATCCCAGCCATGCCCTGTTTATTCCTGGTATTTTGCAAAGATATCATTTGACACTGAAAATCTGGAAATGAAATGTAAACAAAGATTCAATTATTATATATACATATTCAGTGTTTCATTTTAGTTTATTTTGAATTAAAAAACTAGATCTGTACTAAGACAGTAATACCAGCACGCCAATATACTCTATACCATATATATTCTTGCTGCATATGTCAAGATGCACTGAGTATTCTATTAGGCAAGTGCCTTTGGGGCCATCTCAAACACTACTTCATAATTTTTGAAATATGTTTAAAACAATCCTTACCCCTCAACCAAATATATTCCTGCTGCAGATATCATGATGCATGGAGTATACTGATGAGCAAGTGCCCTGGGGTCATCCCAACTCCCATCACTTTTTGATTGTTCAAATATCTTTAAAATGGTTGAGATTCCAACCCTTAAAGCAAATAGATTCTTGTTGCACAGTTGACACAATGCACTGAGCACCAGGTTTTTGTTCGCCATTGTGTTTCCACATCATTTGCCCATCAAGTTGAAAAAGAAAATTCCAAAAACTTATCCCATAGCTAATGGACATCACCAATCATCTCCCAGATGATATGGCTACTGCATAAATCATGAGAGAAGTTTTGGGAATCAGGTTTTTCTATAAAAAAGGAAAAAAAACCTCAGAATTTTCAACCTCAAATTGGCCCCAGGGCAGGGTGAAAATGAAAATTCTGAAATTTTATTGCACATCTCCAATTGTCTTCCAAAAGATGATTTGACTGTTGCATTAAAATTAATGTAAGAGGAGTTCAGGGAATCAGGTATTTTTTGTTGAAAAAACATTGTTTTTTATTACCCCTCTTTGGCCCCTATGATGAAAACGAAAATTTCAAAACCTTATTGCAGATCTACAGGACACCACCAATCACCTTCCAAAAGATGATATGGCTATTGCATAAAATGTAAGAGGAGTTCTGGGAACCAGGGTTTTCTTTTATAGAAAAAACATGTTTTTTACCACATTTGGGTCCCAGGGTGAAAATGAAAATTATGAAACCAAATTGTACATCTACAGACACAACCAACCATCTTCCAATAGATAATTTGGTTACTGCGTAAAATGTAAGAGGAGTTCTGTGAACAGGAATACTGAAAACGGTACATAATATGCCTATGACAAGTTTATGTAGGATGTTTTCCTTAAGCCATGATTTGTAGAACTTTGTTTGATGTAGTATCAGCCATCATCAAGATGAGACATACTTTCCTTTGACAGGAGCTATAAAGACAAACCAAAAATTTTGTGTGTAAAATATTTCTCCTCGTTTGACCAGTCATTCAACAACATGTAAATATTTCAAACATCAAAAATAAAATTGAAAATTATTGAGAATCAAATTCCTTGCACTACACACATCTTCAAACTGTTTAAAAAGGCCCTAGTTTTAAACTGTAAAAGAAGTTAAAGGGCAACCCATGTACTCAGTTTATAACACTTCCTCAAAATGGACTAAATTCAACATCCTGTAATTTTCTCAAAATTTAAAGAAAATCAAAATCCTTGCCACATGTATAATATCCATACAAAATAAGGTCCTCACTTCAAAATTAAGGGAGGAGTTAGTCAAATCATGTACTTTCTATGTAATATTCCCTAAAACCCGACTAAGTTCAACAGCCTGAAAATTTCTCAAAAGTTCACAAAAATCAAATTCTTGCCACAAATGCACATCTACAGTACCCATAAAAACACTTTGTAAAAAAAAAAAAAAAAAAAAAAGAGGGCCCTCACTTAAAAATTGAGAGAAGAGTTTGACAAATTATGTACTCTCCATATAACATTCACTTTCAAATAAGGGGGAAAATCTCCTGCAAAAGAGGTTGAAATGGATCAAAATTGCAGCATGATTTGGAGTGAACAACAAAGAAGCTACATAGTAATTTTCAGCATGGTATGCAACACAAAAATATGAGGGACACTTTTTAAGTTCTTAGAGTAAGCCTATAGCTTTTTAACATGATTATGATTGATTGATTGATTATTTATTGCTTTCCGCTACACTCAACAATTTTTCAGTTATCTGGTGGCATCCAGTTTTTGTTGGTGGAGGAGAGAACCCAGATACAATGTACCTGGGAAGAGACCACTGACCTTTCGCAAGTAAACTAGCAAACTTGCTCACATAACGCCGCGACTGAGATTCGAGCACACGCCGACAGAGGTGAGAGGCTTTGTGATTTTGAGCCCGATGCTCTAACCACTTGGCCACGGAGGCCCCTACACGATTATGAAGTTGCACGATTTTTTACACAGAACTTGCGTAATCATTCCTCTCTCGAACGGTATCACGGTAAGCTGCACATGAGGTCCACATGTGCACTGTACTGGGTATTTTCAACACGTGGTTTTATACACTATAGTAAAATATAGCATTCAATATGGGTGGAAAAATCTCTGAACAGAGGGTATATTGTAAGATTCGAGTACACCTCGGGTTTCCGTAAACAGAAATTCATGCTGATTTGCAAAAGGTTTATGGGAATGGTGCTTTAAAATATGCTACAATTTGCAAGTGGGTACGTCAGTTTATTGATGGTCAGGAGTCAATTGAAAATGACCCTTGAGTAGGCAGGCCGGTTTCCATTTTGACGGAAAAGAACGTTGCTACTGTGAAAACATTAATTGAGGAAGACGCACGTTATACCGTGCAAGAGATAGAAGAATTAAGTGGCATTCATTCGTCAATTGTTTTGAAGATCTTACGTGAACGACTTGGCCTACGTAAGATCTGCACGCGCTGGGTGCCCCATTTGCTCACTGACAAGCAGAAACAAAGTCGGGTTAGACATGCATCACAAGTTATAAAAAAATATGATAAATGTGACCCACATCATTTGGAAGAGATATTTGCAGGTGATGAAACTGGATCTATCATTTTCAATCCGATTCTAAGGCTAAAAATAAGGTTTGGGTTTCATATGAGGGTGACAGACCTGTCATTGTGCACCATTGAAAACATCAAATCGCATGTTGTATACGATATTCTTTGATTCGAAAGGTTCAGTCCTTCAAATTCCAGTCCCGAAAGGTAGTTCTGTCACTGGAAAGTTTTACAGAGAAAGTGTTCTTACTCAACTTGTTGATTTCTATCAGAAACGCAGACCGCACACCGGTGTCCGCGGCATCAAATTACTCCATGATATTGCACCAGTACATAAATCCACTACGGTACAGGAATATCTGAAAGAATCTGGGCTCGATGTCTTAGACCATCCCCCATACAGCCCTGACCTGTCCCCCTGTGACTTTTGGTTGTTCCCAAGACTAACGGAAATGCTGGCAGGGCACCGTTTTGAATCCCGTTGTCGTATAGGCAGTGCGGTCTACCAGTGTCTGCAACATATACCTAAACAGGAGTACCGGGCGGCGTTCCAGAAATGGGTAGATCGGTGTAAAATGTGTGTTGAGGCAGACGGGGCATATTTCGAAGGTCTTAGATAAATAAAATTTTAATATTTCAAGCACTTTTAAAAAGACCGCCCTACTCTACAAACTTAAAAAGTGTCCCTCGTAAAACAGAAACATAAAACCCTGAATGGACAGATGGATGAAAGGACAGAATATGTACAGGCATCGTTGTACCAAAATATATCCTACTTAAAGATGGCCATGGCAGAATGTTTCTGAAGAAAAACATCGTTTTTCAACCCCATTTGTCCCCCAAGGTGAAAATGAAATTCTGAAACCATGTTGTACATCTACAGGACACACCAATCATATTCCAAAAGAGTAAAATGTAAGAGGAGTTCTGCAAACCAGGTATTTATATATAAACATCAAGTTTTTACCCCATTTGGCCCCCAAAGAGAAAATGAAAATCCGAAATCTTATTGCACATCTATAGGACACCACCAATCATCTTCCAAAAAATGATTTAGCTACTGAGTAAAATGTAAGAGGAGTTCTGAGAACCAGGATTTTTTAAAACTTGGTGTGTTGTTGGTTTTTTTTTACCTCCATGGGTACCACATCACTCAATAAACACACTTGAATTTGCACTATGTCAGAAACCTGGCATGTAAATTTGAACTTTTCTGGCCCAATGGTTCTTCAAAGATATTTGCATGTAAAAGTTTTATCTCCTAGTGTGGCCCCACCTTACACCGGGAGGCCATGATTTTATCTGCACTACGTCAGAAAGCTGCCACGCAACTGTGAACTTTTTGGCTCACTGGTTCTTGAGGAGAAGAATTTTAAATGATGTACCCATCCTATTTTGCATTTTTGTGATTGTCTCCCCTTTGAAGGGGACATGGCCCTCATTTGAAGACACTTGAATCTCCACCACCTAATGATGATTTGTACCAAGTTTCATTGAAATTGGCTTTCTGGTTCTGGAGAAGAAGATTTTTAAAATTTGTTGGTGTATTTTTTGCTACTTCACTATCATCTCCCCTTGGACAAGGGTGTTGCCTTTCATTTGAACAAACTTAAATTCCCTTTACCTAGGGATGCTTTGTGCAAAGTTTGGTTGAAATTGGCTCGATAGTTCTGCAAAAGAAGTCAAAAATATGAAAAGTTTAAAGACAGACCTGATAGACAACAAGTGATCAGAAACACTCACTTGATCTTTCAGCTCAGGTAAGCTAACCACCACACACAGGCAACATTAAAATGAAGTTTTCGTATCAGTAAGGCAATATAAGAGGTTTATTGACTTTTTTTGAAGTGCAGGATTTAAAGTGCCATACTGACGGGAAACTCCACTCCAAATGTCCACAGCTATGCTATATATAGTCCAAATCAGAATTATGCAGAAAAATTAAACAATATGAATTTACATAATTATAACATGTCCACTAAAAAAATTTAATTTAGCAGAAGAAGGGATCAGCTATTTTGTATGTAACAAATCTGGAAAAACACACTAATGATAATTGTCCTTTGTAAAACAAAAAAAAAATTATAATTATATCCTTGTACCAATAAAATATTTTCTACTAAAGGGAAAGAAATCTGAATTCACCAACTGGCAAATACACTTTGAACATGTATAATGTTTATCTGTAGATTTTTACTACCTGTGTCTTTTTTCTTACTGAACAGTGATATAAAGGTAAAAAAAAAAAAATTTAAAAATTTGATAAGGTAGATAAAGCACACTGAATATGCTGATTGTTTATATGTATATAAAACAAATACACTAGATCAACCAAGTGAGATGTGAATCAAAGTGAATGATCATTCACTCTCCTAGCTGATTGTTAATGCAAGTCAAGTACAACAGTGTATGTATGTTGTTGGATAATGATGCATATTACACAAACAACTAATTGTTTCTACACTAAAAAGGTCCCAGCTATAACCATAAACTTGAAACATTTTGTACAAATATAATTTCAACCATTTTGCATGTCTGAAGGATTAATTCAATAGAATATTTTTCCTTAAAGAGGTCTACAGGCATTACTGGTCACCTGAGCAAGAGTTAAAAGTATCACTATAGTATCACAGGATATAATTCCTGTTCTGAATATTTAAAGGTAAGCTAAATTCTAACATTCAGCAACAGTATAAAACAAGATGTGTTCTTCAAACTTAAATGCTTCTAAAAGTGACTATACTGATGAAAAACTTGAATTACATAACAATTGCATTCAAATATGCATTACGTTTGCATACTGCATTAACAAACTTAAAGATGATTTTTTCAAATGATAAATACAATGATCACTATAATAATTTTGGCTCCACCCTAGAACCAAAACCCTTACTTCCTAGGATCATCAAATTCACAATTTTGGTTAAGGACAACCCACTCCTTTTAAATAATACCTATTTCAAGAAGGTGCTATTTAAGTGTTTTACACATAAACACTACATAACAAGTTTGACCCTGTCCTGGAGTCAGAACCTCTACCCTGGGGATCATGAAATTTATCAATTTGGTAGAGGCCTTCCTGCTCTACATGACAATGCATTTAGTTTTTCTTTCAGATATGTGGCTGAAGAGAAGATTTTTGAAAATTGGTAAATTTTTGCCCCACCCCCTAAAGCCCAAAGGGTGCTGAAGTCCTGAAATTTACAATTTCTGTCTGCCTTGTCCCAAAGATGCTTCATACCAAATTTGAAAGGAATTGATATGGTAGTTATCACAGAGTTAAAATGTTCAACTGTTAACGCACGATGGATGACAAACAACGACAGACACCTATAGTAAGTGACTCAGGTAACCTAAAAATAGATGTACAATAAAATGAAATAAAAATGACTACATTGTATTTGTCTGGTCATCTTATCTTTCTCGGTTTAGGATACAGAGAGACTCTTGTACAATATCAACCTCTTCTACTGTGTATGTATTATCAGTCACATCTAATGTGACTGGGCTGGGCGGAGCGTTTCCTTTCATATGAGCCATGCCGAGTAAAAAAGGTCCTTAAGTAATTTAGTGTAAAGTATGAACTTTAGAGAACAATCCCTCAAAATATTAGAGAAATATTGATTGTCCTTAAAATATCAAAGATGACAACTAACTCATGATTGGTGATCATGATGTTTTTCTCTATATCCGTATGCAAACAAAAAAAAAGACATTGTGTTATTTTCATTGTGATGTTTTCAAACATTTTTGGATAGATATGGGCATTTTTTGCAAGGAACGCCTGCTCATATGAGAGTTTGACAAGTGAAAACCTTGATGAAATTGATGTATAGTTTGGTAAATATTGTGTCAAGAGTTCATCTATAATAAAAACAAAACTCACTGAATTTTCCATGTTGTCTTTCCTACTGCAATTTAATTAATTGTGTCACTTTATTTTTTTTCCTGATGATTTCCATGCAATTACAGAATGTCAACCAAATTTAAGTTATCTTTTTTACCCTCATATACAACTATATAAATCAACACTTGACAATTAACAGCTTAATGATATAAATATGGACAGCAAAACCTTATCTGTAAAGAAGAAATGTTTTTGTAATCATCATCTCTCTAACAGATTTCTAGCTCCATGTGATTAACCATCATGCATCACCACTAATGATGATGTAATCACAAAAACCATGGTAACTACAAACATAGGAAGTCATAGTTTTGAAATGAAACAAGAGCCCACAGTGAAAGATTTTTTCTATAAAAATGAGGGATTTTCATTTTTAGCATCCAAGATATATATATTTGCAAAATACAAGTTTAGTTAATATCTGTGTTTTGACTTACATAATTATCTCAAAACTTTGGAGGCCAGCAGATTTATTGGTGAAAAACTGTAATAGTGGAACTCAAATTCAAATTAGAACACTTATTACAAGATAGACTAACCACTGGTCCACTTAAGAGAGAATCCTCTGTACTGGAGAGATGTGTCAGAGGTAAACCTTGCCATCAGGAAGTTGTTGGAGCTCAGCAGTATCCCATCAGGCCTTTGGTTTCCTGACAGTCTAGTCAGACAATTACTTCCAGCCAAATTCAGACTACCTTCCCAAAGTTCCAGGAAATCAATGTTCTTTTCCGTCACAAAATCAGTTACCTATTCAAAATTTCATTATACTACTATTAAAAATCATCAAAACTTTCAATAACATTTAAAAGAAAACCAGTACAGAGAGAAATAGAGAGCACTCTGGCAACTTAAATAATGCAATTGTCACCATTATTTACATATTTGTTACACGTTTATGCATGTTGTTAGTATGGTATGGTACCTGTATTTGTATCTGTGATCCCACAGGTCCCTCTATGGTCCAGATACATGTTGTATTGGCGGGATATTGGTTAACTCCATAGTTCAAACTCTGAATGACTCCTTCACTGCCATAATGGTAGAAAGTACATTTTGTTGCTGAAAATTCAAAGCATCAAAATCTATTCTCATTCCCACCTACAATGTATGTAGCAAATATGAGGCTAAATATCCACTATATCTCCTGTATTCAATCACTGACTGTTACATGTACCTTCACTTATAACCTTTTGACCCAATCATCAATTTGCAAATTTCTTCCCCTCCCTGTCATCTCTATGGCAACCATGAGTAGGAAACTCACATGGTTATCTTCATATGTGCTAATAACACTGCTACATTCAGTGAATGATCGTACCCTTGACCTATGACCCCTTTGACCCAGTAATCAATATGGAGATATTCTTCTCCCTGAGAAATCCTCAACTTGGGAAGATGCTATCGATGTAGCAACTATAAGATGGAGAACTACCACAGAATGTTTCTTTTTATATGGTGTCCACTACTTTGTTACATTTCATGACTGACTGTGACTTTAACTTCTGGACCCCAAAAATCAATGAAGATTTTCCTCTCTTATCATTGTAGCAATATGCAGCTAATAGCATCTGTGATGGATATATGCAGGTACATAAAGTGAGGAATTTAATATACTAAGCAGATATAGTTAATAACTGCATGGAGTCATACTTCTGTAGAGTATCATTTCTGGTTTGATCTGTGGGTATATGTACAATATTCCACTAAGTAACATATATTATATAAAAATAGCTTCCGGCTCCATGGTAGAAAATTCTGCAGATTGTTTGTAATTGTGGACATGGTGGAGATAAGTACTGAGGTAATTAATAATGTGCATTTACAGTA
This sequence comes from Ostrea denselamellosa, assembly GCA_024699665.1. Taxonomy (NCBI): domain Eukaryota; kingdom Metazoa; phylum Mollusca; class Bivalvia; order Ostreida; family Ostreidae; genus Ostrea; species Ostrea denselamellosa. The sequence continues at coordinate 11,845,884 of JAMZEH010000042.1, forward strand.
TAAGTGAGGGAGACAGAATCAACATGTAGCAGGAGGAAGAACTGCAGTTAACCAGATTTGAACCTGGGTCCCTGTGGCTCTACCAACTGAACAATCTGGTACAAGACACAAATTCAATCCTGCTCATTTATTTGAATTTTCTTCACTCCTACATACCTCCACTCATCTACTCTACTCAGATTTGGGTTCATAGACTATAGAAGTCCTTTGTTTTGACGTTTTCCTGAATAATCTGTCATACAATTACATGTGTATTTATATGCATTTATCTGCATAGTAGAGAAATTTCCCATTACATTTGGTGGCACTTTAGTGTGGAGAGTGCAACATACCACAATCACGTTCATCAGACCAGTCACCACAGTCGTCATTGCTGTTACACAGGCTGCCTGCTCCAACACACCTCTCTGTTGTAGCACAACTGAAAGTTCCTATAGATTAATTATATACTTGGTCAATGAAAGTTTAAAAAGACATATATCACTTGAAGTCAAGATAAAAAATGTGCAATTTCTCACTAAGGAATTATAATCAACAAACTTGCAATTATTTTCTTTTACCAAAGCTTCTAAATATCACCTACATTTATATTCATTACTGTAGAATTTATAGATGTGCACAGGCAGTGTTACATGAAAAATGCCAACCTTTTGGACAGGCCTGTCGTTCACACATAGATGACAGTAATGCGTCACACGACTCTGTTTTCCATTTCCTCTCGCCGTCTACATACACACAGCTTCCCCACCCCCAGTCTGGCTGGAAATCTCCCCAAACTCCGGCTTCAAACGGCGCTTCTCTTCCATCACTCCAGTGCCCAACTGTGTCCTTACCACCACTATAACCATTCCTGTTATAACCTTCGATAAAATGCTCACTGTGGTACATACAGCCGTTGTTTGAAGACAGCCTTTACGTGTTTAATAACAAATTGTAGCTCCTAGCCTTTCTCAAAAGGGTTTAGTGGCCATTATACTGCAGGTTTATTAGCGTATAAGTCTATTACCTATCCAGTATTCTTTTAAGTTCGTTTAGTGGCCATTATATTGCGAGTTTATTAGTGTACAAGTTTATTACCTATCCAGTATTCTTTTAAGTTCGTTCCTGTACTGGCAATCTCATTATACAGTGCGCCCACCTCTGTACCCTTTGGTTCAGCCAGTTTTGCACCATGTCTGAGGAAGAGAGAGAGAGGGATACTATACTCCTCTTTTATATATATATTATATATATATATATATATATATATATATATATATATATATATATATATGTGGTATTTATAAAACAAATTCTCCACAGAATATCCGTATTTGACAATCTCCCTTGTATAACTCTGACTTGAACAGTTGGTTTGCAACCGGTGTTGGAAACTTCTTGGTAGCGTTCGATTTCATATAGAATATAACGGGTATGACCTTCGGTAGCGTTCGATGATGACGATTTCATATCCCATCGTCGCAAACCACGGGTTGCTCTTTCATTCCATTCCACAATTTGCCCTAATCCATAAGAATCATTAACCATTCTACCATTGCATCACGCGGGACTTTTTAAACTTCTCGTGGTTATATATATATATATATATATATATATATATATATATATATATAATTTATATTTTCCACTCTTCCATTTTGATTTGAAAGGGAGCCTGGGAACAACAAACAAGAAATAAGGACGACTAAATGTAAAGAACTCCTTCGTTGAAACAACAACGGGGGTATCCAAATCTATACGAATGGAACTAGCTGCAAAATTGTATCTCCCTGTTCTGAAAATAACAGACGACTGGAATAAATGAAAGACAGAAGAAGACGGGGGAGGGGGTCAATTTTGACAGTATGTTCGAATAGAATTATATATGGGACAGGTTTAATTTACAGGGCTGGGTTATTGAAACAACTTGTCATTACTCGCCAGTTTATGTTTCTGGATATGATTTGATAACAATCATAAAGCGCAAGATCTTCTACGGAATAAACAAAAAATCCTCTCGTAATGTTTTAATCCCGTCATTATCCCCTAAAATGTCTTAATCCTACAGAACTTTTTTTCCTACCATGTCTTCTATAGAGAATCTTAAGTCTGAGGACAGTATAAAGAATGATGTCGTTTGGAGGCCGCAGTCCTCTACCATCCTTCAGCGCTAGATCCACTAAATCTATACTCGTTAAGGATCCGCGCCCACCACAGTGTCCTGTTCTCAGAGAGACGAACGGTCTGAACCAGTCTAGGAATCAATAAGTTATGTAATGTTGAGATTTAATAGCTTCACTGTAAAACACCCAGAGGGAAAAATGTGGATACGTGAAACGTGAATAAATAGTGCTCTCTCTCTCTCTCTCTCTCTCTCTCTCTCTCTCTCTCTCTCTCTCTCTCTCTCTCTCTCTGTGTGTGTGTGTTTGTGTGTAATACTGGAGATGTGTCCTACATTGATATGTATATCTTACCGTGAACAATATTTGGATGCTTCAATCCACGATTTGTTTTGACGAATTTTAAGAACACACTTTCCCAGTACTTTATACCATCCTGGAAAGATAATACACATAAAAATACACACGGATCAGGAATAGACAATATTACATGTACTAAATGTAAACATCTAGTCTAGTTTAAAACTCTTTACCATGTGATGTATCGCATTGTAATTCCAATGTCCCACATCCTCCCTAGAAAATAAAAATATCTTTGTTATGCAAGATTACATCGGTATATAGAAAACACAGTGACACACACACACACACACACAACTTTCGTCCTTTTGGATGCACCGAGTGGGTCCAGGAGATTTATGATGTGCATTCGTTAGAATCGCCCCCGTAGTCAGTGTCATGATTTTATATTAAATTTCAACTAAGTATTGGAATCTTTTATATATAAAAAAAACTATTATAAAATTTGAACGTGGGTTTTGTTGTCATACTTCTTGCTTTTGCAGAAAATAACATCATTGTCATTTAAGGACCAAAGGATGCATACCAAAGGTGGCAGTATATGTACAGAGAAAGTTTATCAAAGACCAGATGTTCTGAAGTTTTCTGAACGTTTCTCAAGCCAAATTATGAAACATTAAGAAATCTATGTGTTTTTATTTCACATGTCTTTCGAGATTATCCGTTCCACGTAATTGTTCTTCTGCTACCTTTCAAAAGTATCATTACCATATTTATACATATATTGTGTACCTTTCTGTTAACCCTGCATAATGCAATGCATCATACACGAACCTCTGATGACGATTCTTGCATTTCCTGTACCTCGTGTACCTTAACATGGTTTAAGTGAATAAATTGAATTAAACTGAAATAAATAAATGATTGATATACATGCATATAGTACAATACCACGACACGCACAAAATATATATATATATAAGTTGACAGTTTGCAGAGGATACTGGAAAGCTTATTGCCGACATTTTGTTGATAACACCCATTTTTAGCCCCCCCCCCTTTTTTTTTTACAATGACCATATTTGTTATTTTGCCATGCAAATAAAAGATATACTGGGTACCCCCATCTTCACCATGTTTAACAGTACTAGTGAGTGAAAAGACTGTACATGCAAGATTGAAATTTATGAATAAAAACTACTTATATGTGCATTAATAATACAAGACACATACACACACAAACACACACACGCATACGCATGCACGCACGATTAAAGGGGATTAGGGAAAAAGTTGTCGAGGCAGTCACGGTATAAGACTGCAAGCCAACCCAATCTCCAGCAATTCTTTCTAGTTGCCGCCCTACCCCCACCCACCCCAATCTGATTGAGTGACTATATATTGTTTTACGTCCTGCTCGAGAATTTTTCACTCTATGGAGACGTCACCATTGCCGGTGAAGGGCTGCAAAATTCAGGCCTATGCTCGGCGCTCAGGGCCTTTGAGCAGGGAGGGATATTTAAAGTGCCACACCTACTGTGACACGGCACCTCGGTTTTTTGTGGTCTCATCAGAAGGACCGCCCCATTTCGTCGCCTCTTACGACAAGCTAGGGGTGCTGAGGATCTATTCTAACAACCCGGATCCTCACGGGGTCCCCAATCTGAAAAATGATGATATTGCCTACAGTGTAAATAGCATGAAACTCTGGTGTAATATTTTTTACAATCATATAATATTTACGATTTTACCTTAGGCAACTTGATTTAAAGTAATTTAGAAATTTATGATTTATTTACCACGGGGAAAAGTCTCGTGTAGAACAATACGCTGTACCTCGAACATCAATATCGCGATATAATTTTTATCATAAACTGTTATAGCTGAAGACCATCACCTACCCATGGCTAGGGGATAGAGAGAAAAGGGGTTATGCTCTCTCTCTCTCTCTCTCTTAATGATCAGTTGTATAGCAGAACTATAAAGCACAGCACTTAACATGTTTTGCACTGACTCTATACCCTGAACTAAATCCATTCTAACGATCTGCATATTGAGTGTGTATTCCTATTATGCTACCCCTATTGTATCCTGTCAACGCTTTTATGACAGTCAGGTGATACTATCTTGAATATTTTTTTAAATATAAAGTCTAACTTTAATGTAATCTTACACTGAAATAAGTACGCGCGTGCATTTTTGTTCTTTTTTTCTCTACAAAAAGTTCACCCTTACCGTTTTCAGGTATATAGATAAAATTATCCACACCACCATAACATAGTTGGTCATGTTTCATCGCTTTTCCTAACGTGGACAATTAAGATTGTCAATGGTTGCGAAGTCTTGAATGGAACCCTACAAAGCAGCGCACAGAACTTTAATTTTCAGTCCATATTCAATATCCTGTCACAGAGTCATCGTGATCAATTCTCTTCCACTTCACAGATGCTGCAGGAGGCATACAATGTATATGAAGTTCCTTATTCGCTTCTCGAACCTCGTAATCCACATTATGGAGTTAATCATCTACCCCGCACCTATTAGTAAGTTAATTAGTTTTTAATAGACAGGTACTGTTTTAGAGCGACTGTATTGACCAGCAATGGCCACTGTTTCCAACTGTAAACGCAGATTCTACCCGTGAGTTTGTGCGATAAAATAAACATAAAATTAAAAGCTGGATTGTTTGCAATCAATGAAATTTTTCTATTGGACATTTTTTGATAAAGGAATATGAAGTGCGTAGTTTATTTTTAATGTCACTGATCTCCAGGGATTAGGCCAGTAATCGGATCAAATGTTGGTCACGAATCAGTGAATTTGGTCATCTCTCAATACACAGATACGTTCGAACAAGCACGAGATGAGCCACTCAGTGCCATTAATTTCCACCAATATTTCTAAGATTTCTTAATGAAAGCACTGCCCCCCCCCCCTTTTTATTAAAGAAAATAAAAAAAAATCTACGTGTATTTTTTTTTTATTATTTGGGGGGGGGGGGGGGGGGGTTAGGGATATGGAGTATGGATATGGCGCGGGTGGGGGTTATAAATAAGTATATATTTTCTATAAATAATTGATTGTATATATTATGAAATGATGTCAAGAATAATACTCCGCTGGTATTTTCTCCATTGTATGTATTCCCTGATATCCATGATTTATGCATATATCGAGTAGCATTTTTTTTAACTGTTGCCATAACATTTTGCCTTTATCCAATTTTAGTATGCTGTTTAACAAAGATGTGCAATATTTTATTTTGACATACCTACTTCTATTTAAGTGTGGTCGACATCTTTGAAAGGTCTCTCTCTCTCTCTCTCTCTCTCTCTCTCTCTCTCTCTCTCTCTCTCTCTCTCTCTCTCTCTCTCTCTATATATATATATATATATATATATATATATATTAAGATCTTCTCTAGAACAGCAGGGTCTGATAAGTCATTTGATATGCAAGCATCTCAAAGTAATGCAGATTAAAACTTGTTTAAATTGTGGTCCCCCGGGGGGTGGGGGGTGGGTTAGGGCCACAATAGGGGATAAAAGTTTTACACGGGAATATAATAGGAGTTCAAAATTTTATATGGGATTGTACAAGAAAGTAATTAAAACATTTTTTTCAAGGGCATTGAGGCCACACTAAATCATATCAAAAGTTCAAACGTTCTTGAATTGTGTGGATTCAATTTTTTCATGCCCCCGCCGACTAAAGTCGAACATTATTTTGTATTGTCATGTCCTCGTCACTCTGATTTACGTCAGATATACATCAAAATATATTATTAAACTCTACCATCCATGTTTATACTTGTACAACTTTTCCCAATTAGAAATAGAGCGAACATTACATAATTTAGCAAGGTTTTTGATAAAGGTACTGAGAAACAATCTCATCATACCGATAAATTCGGTTTCGATGTATATTAAAATTTTATCATTAGAAGTGTTTAGTTGACAGTTGGTAAGCTTTACATGTAATATGACATAAAGAGGCGATGTGTGTCATACGTTTGACAATGTTATTGACCAGCTATATTGGGTGACTGCTCCCTTTTTTGTAGAGTTGCTACCCCCAATCCCCCATCACCTTTGAAAAACGATGCTATATATCTCGTCAAAAATCACCCCGTTTTAATCGAAACGCAGGCCTTAAATTCTGATCGCCAAGATACATAACCTAAATAATAAATAGACTTAATCAATATGTAGTGTGGATACATTTGATACAGTCTGGATAGCCTCGATACATCGCCTGGATAGAATTGATACGTAGCCTGGATAGAATTGATACGTAGCCTGGATAGATTTGATACGAAGCCTGGATAGAATTGATACAATTGATACGTAGCCTGGATAGATTTGATACGTAACCTGGATAGATTTGATACGTAGCCTGGTATCGAAGCAACTAAAGAAGGTGCATGCTTAGATCAGGTCGGACAATTCACCGAAGGAGTCAGGTATATGCTATATTAATGGCTGTTAGCTCCATATATTGGACTTGACTTCTATTTTGTCGCATCTCATAACGTTTATAGAAAGGAACACATTTTTACACTAGCGTACACAGCAAATAGGAGTGTGTTGACAATCTATAATAAAGGCCTCTTCATACAGAAATTCCGTTACGCCTTTCATTACCAAAATCGCCAAACCACCATGTAGTTATGAAGGCTGGTATGATGCTGCAACGCCCCTACTAGTACGTGTACGGGCAAAATTATCGTTTTCATCGTCCCTACAACCCCTTTAACTTGCGCTGGGGTAAATTTTACACATATGCAAACTTTACTCCTGGTGTGTAAATGTAATTTTTGCTATGCGTTCTTATTGCATTATCATATTGTTTGAAGATATTCGATTTATAACGGTCGTACTTGATATCTAGTAAATGGATGGTGGAAGTTTTGTAATTATGGTGTTATTTTGAAGAGTTTATTAAACAAACATTTCCACCAAAGGAATTTACAAAATTTCCATTACTGCTATATATATATATATATCTTGGTAATTGAATAAAATTAGTCATTTACCACACATACTTAAAAAATTATTATTTTTTCTCATTTTTACCAAGGGCTGGTCACTCTTTGAAAAGGTCTCAAGTGTGAAAACGTCTATTTCACTTTCATCATTATTTAACAATGGATGTATTTTAAAGACAAAGAAAGAGACGGGTATTTCCTCATTATGTAATTTAAACAGGACATGATCAAATTTTAAAGAAAATGATGCAAAGTTTTGAAGACAATTAAAATCTGCTACACATTCACAGTTTACACATCAACTATATGCCAAGTTTGGCCCTGCCCTGGAATCAGAACCTCTACTCCAGGATCGTGAAATTTACAATATTGTTTGAGGCAGCCTTCATTCTCTACACGACTATGCATTTAGTTTTTCTTACAGATGTGCAGTTGTACAGAAGATTTTTTAAAATTGGCAAATTTTTCCCTTGCTCCCAAGGGTGAAGGAGTGCTGAAATTTACAATATATGTCCCTTTGTTTCAATGATGCGTCATACAAAATTTGAAAAGAACTTAAAAATGTTTAATTGTTAATTCACACATTTAATCACTATGACCATTTTGGACTTGGCCCTACCCTGGTACCAAAACCCTACCCCTGGGATCATGAAATTTACAAATTTGGTAAAGGGCTACCTGCTCCTTCTTATATCCATTTAGTTTTGATATAAACAGCATTAAAGAAAATGTCATTCTTAAATGTTTTACATATAAACACTATATGCCAAGTTTGATCCAGCCCTGGAGCGAGAACCTCTACCCCAGGGATTATAACATTACAATTTTGGTAGAGGCCTTTCTGTTCAACATGATTGTTCATTTAGTTTTTCTTTCAGATGTGCAGTTGTACAAAAGAAGACTTTTGAAAACGGGCCAATTTTTGGCAGCTACTACCCTGCCCATTATCAAGGAGAAGTTAAGTATGTTCAATTGATAATGTACAACAACAGACACAGACCAATAGCAACAGGTTGCCTATGAGACTCAGGTGACCTAGCAAATATAAAACTGAAATACATGTACTTCTACCATATCCTTTATTTCTATGAGGTTTTCTAATTACATATAAAAAATAAATCATGGAAATATTAAATTTCTGATTTGCATGTAAAGGAAATTTGATGAACCATAAAAAAAGATAAAATCATCATTATACTTTATGTTACATATTTGTATTATCCCATTCATAAATTTTGATAACCCAAATCATTTGCAGATTTCATGAAGTTCAATTGTTGTAAACCAATCATTGTTAAGCAACTGAAATACTTGATCAATCACTAATTAGTACATAAAGTAGCACCTCCCAAATTACACTAATTAGATACAAAAATATCACAGTTGTCATTATAATGTCTTTATATATACAAAAAGGGAGATTAAACAAAACAAATTATGCATCAGTTATACACAAAAACTGTAATAATAAATTTATTAATCAAATAAATAAATAAATAATTGAATAATCTTGCTGGAACAATATGTTATAATTTTTACATTATCACAATAGGTAGATTAACAATGTAATTTTGATTCGATAATTGTGAAAATATGTTGGTGATATATCTACATGTATCTAATGAAAATAGTCAAAATGGTTGTGACTGTGAGACAAGTACACAAAAATATCAACAGACTAAATAACCTAACTATATACTATGTATCAGTATGTAAAAATCCTTCAAAAAAAAAGAAAGAAAAAAAAGGGAGGACGGAATTTTCAATTTGAGTTCATGCACATGTATATATTACGAAAATAATAAAGTAAAATACTCCAAAATGGAGAACATAAAACACCATACCTTTACAAAATCATAATAAAAGTTTCATATTATGCCACTTCACGAGTATCCTAACATAAGGAATTATGCTGGAAATATCACATTGTAGAAAAATTATTCAATATTCGTTATAGTAAAATTCACATCAGAGGGATATAATACATATAAATACCTTGGCAAACAAAAATCAAATCGAATATAATTTACTTGAATTTTGACAAAATTTTTGTATGTCTTGAGCATTTTCTAAAACATGAATATCAATTTCAAAACTGTGTTCTTATTCGAAACCTATTCCTTTCATTTACCCTTTAATAATACCTGTGACACAAGTTCACAACAAGACTTGCAGGCATACATACAACACTGCAGGCACTTAATACAAGATGCACACTTCATCTATAGCACTTTTAAAACACTTTTGTTTGCTTGTTGAACATACTGTCATAGACATTGCAGAAAATAAAGAATAATACTCATCTCTTACCGGTAACTTTGGTTTCTTTACATAATATGATAAAAAAAGATAAATAATACCCACACTCTATAAATAGAAAGTATCCTTTTTTTTTCTATTGTATAAAATTGTACAAAAACTATCTTCTATAAAATAACATCCATGTTAATCCACATAAAAAAAAAAGACAGAAAAACAGAAACGGTTTCATTCTACCTTATAAAACATTTTTTATTTATTTTACAAAGATAAATTTATTTTAAAAATCCTAAGGTTAATCAAACAAGACTTAGTTAATGTTCAACCACATACTCCTTCCCATAAACCACTTCTACTTCATCATCAGATCCGCGGTCTCTGCGGCCACTGCGACTACGCCTCTCACTGTTGTGAACAGCATACCGCCCGCTGCCATGGCGACTGGGGGCCTCACGATACACTACACCATTGTATGCACGGAGATCTCCATCATCCTGGATTACATCACCACTGGAGTAACGCTCTTCTGTGAGGTAATTCTCCTCAAATCTCCTCTTTGTGCTTGGACTTCGTCTCTCAATTATCTGTATGACCAAAAACATTGTAAGTTAAGAGTAAATATATTTTCAATCTTAGCAAGCTACAAAACTGATATACAATTCATCTAAATTAAGAATAATCCAATATTTTCCACTATATTCATTTCCTTTCTGCATTACAGAATTCATACATGTACCACGATATGCTGAAAACATTATTACTGTACCCTTTCTTCGTCATCCTCGTGTCTGTGTCGTCGTGGACTTCTAGATGAGGTCCTTCTGGTCTCAATGATCTAGTACAACAGAAAAACATCCCAAATTATTTTTCTCTCATAAGTATGGAATATATTTTTGAAAATTGAAATCCAAATTTTATTAAAATTATACACATCTACATCTATTCACACACCAAACAATTTTTACTACAAAAGCACAACTTTAACTACAGGTTTTGGAGAAACAATAAACACACACAACACTACACCACAGTTTTGATCATTATTATTATTCTGTTAAAGAAAGAAAGTTCATTCTTAGCAATTATTCATGGCAGATGTTTTGTTATCCATAACTTGTATAGTATATTTAGTAAGAACATGCAAATGATGACAATTACAAAATAAACCAGATCTTTTCTCAATTGAAGAAAAATATTATTTTCCAAATACAGTTAGTTATTTTGTTATAAACATTGTATTTAAATTAAAAAAAAATAATATGCAAAAACAACATAAACATTTTTTTAATAAAACATAAAATAAACAAAATCCTCCAAATCTCATAAAGCTATAAAAATTCAAAATTAAGTAAACTTAAAGCAGAATTAGCAATGCAAACAATTTAAAAACTATTAAGTCTTGTTTAATTTCTGTTTACCCTTTCATCATCATAGTAACCATGTCTTCTCCTTCCTGGAGAAGATGAATAACCCTAGAAACATGATCAGAAACAGAATTTCTTACAGCTGTAGATAGGAACATAGAGAATATACAAACAGCATAAAAGCTGGAATGATCACACTTTCCTACTGAATTTGGCATCCATTGTGGATCAAATAAATGCCTAATAGAAAGGACCATCTAATTCCAATTGCAAAAAACCTGATACAGTGCTTTGTCCCACATAATCATATCACACAGCTATTTTACGTAGAATGTAGTAAATTTTGTGTATATGACTTCAAAACTTTATTATTGGTAATGATTAGTCAAGTGTTTTGCTATGTGCAGTTGATTGCTGTGTATCATGATCTGCAAACCAGTGAAACAAGATTGAAGGTAAACATAGTGCTTTAATGTTAAAAAATTTCATGAATACTGAGAGAAAGAGTCATATTAATTTCAATAAATCTCACTGCTCAAAATATCACCAGTCAATGAAATAGAATCATTCTAGGATTAACTTTTGTTAACTCCTGCAAGCAGAATGTACTAATCTGTAAAATTCAATACATTGTCAACCAAATTAATTGATGTGTTGACTGTTGTGAACATTTTGACAGTCAATGTACTCATTGAGTTACTGATTCAAGGCAGTGATGGTGATCCTAAAATGATTCTATTTTCATAAACAACACTTTTCTATGAGTCTTTCTCATTTTCAGAATTTTTGGAGATAAATAAGTTCACCTGTTAAAAATAAGAAAGAAAATAAGAGCTGTCTGACATTAAGGAGCTGTTAGTGGAATCACTATGACAACTATGGTTGAATTACATGTATTATGAATTTTATATACCACTGGTTCTTCAATTTCCTGTCTGTATGCACGAGTTGGACTTGAGCTGCGAATCACCCGCTCAACAACCTAATGTATTTATAGATAATTACATCAGATGTTACACTTTCTTTTCATCTGTTAAGTTTTTTTTTTTATTTTTCTTTAATTTTAATACCAAAAATTATTTTAATTTTACAATTCTAAAATTATTTAAAAAGTTAAATAATTTTTAAATGCTAATTTGATTCAGTTAGTACATTGTATGGAAGTGAAACATTTCTTTTAAGATATTTTGTTACTAATGTACATGTATATGCAGAAAAGAATGAGCATGGACAAAACACTAAAATTTCTGTAAAATAACTACATGTATTTTAAATAATATACAGTATGAATGAAATAAAGCTGAAAATGGAAAACTTGATTAAAAAAAAAAAAAAGAAAGAAAAAAGCCGACACCAGTATTTAGGAGGGATACAATTATACAACGATGAGGATGGAGGTGTACAGAATGACAGTATACCGTTGGTTCCTCTGTCTCGGTGCGAATTATGCGAGTAGGGCTAGCACTGCGACTTCGTATCACTCGTTCTACCACCTAGTTTTGTACGAAAAGTGTTGATGTTAAGTTACTTGAAAATTGTACTTAATTTCTGATTTAAATATCTTGTAGGATCTTTCCTTTCTATTTATTTACCATCATTAGTGGAAAATATATTTAAAATCAATGTTACTCTACATTAATTTTACTCTACAATCTACATTATCCAAAATATATTTAAATGACTTGCAATGTACTTTGACAGCTTTCTATAAATTTTTTTTTTAAAGATTCAATAAAAGTGTAAGAAGTGATGTGTAGACACATAGACACAGACAAACACACACAGAGTGGAGACAAAATAAAGGTCCCTAAGCTACCTCGAAATGTCTACTGTCAGTCTACACAATAATTACCATTTCATTGCCCTCCTCAGTTACATAACGAGTTGGGCTCGCTGATCGAACTACCTCCTGAAAATCAGTACAATCTTATAGAACTCTCTATTGAGAATATGTTATATTACACTACCTCCTGAAAATCAGAACAATCTCACAGAACTCTAATCAATAATATTTTATGTTACATTGTCTCCTGTCTTATGATGAATTTAACATGTTGATAAAGTAGTTAAAAGCTACAGTTATATAAGGACTGAAGATACCAAGAAGGGCCACCAGATTGGAAAATGATGAATTTACTGGTGTGAGTAAACGGACATTCAGAAAGACATTCTACTTTCTTGAGCAGACCTGTTTATACTAGTGTCAAAGGCATAAATTTGAAATGGTACGACAAAGATGAAGTTACATGAGCATACATTAAATCACAAACAAGAGGCTCTTTGCCACAACACTCACTAATTCAGCCTTGTTTTTTTTTTTAATAGAGAGATATAACATTTCTTCACATCTGCTGTGTTGCTAGCTTGACAGAATAAACAAATTTGATATGAAACCTACCCTAATGAGAAAGTTTTCATGTATTAAATTTTGTAATTTCTGGAAGAGTTGTAAAAGAGAAAATTTTTAATATGGCTCCTTCTTGTTTTTACCAATTATCTACCATGGAGATGGTATGGCCCTTGATTTGAATATGTGTCTTTCTCCTTTATAGGAATTTCTCAATGAAGTTTGGTTGACATTTGGCCAGTCCCTAGCTGCAGAACTGTAGTGTTACGTTGTTGTGTTTTAGTATGGTCAAAGAATAAAATTCAAAACTATAACACTACAGTTCTGCAGCTAGCAAATCCAGTGCTTCTGCACAAGATGAATATCTTGCAGACATACACACACAAATAATGCTAGACAAACTGCCATCAGAAAAGCCTACTAAAAACTTTAGGGTTAGGCAACATATTGTCCGACAAAAACTAAGCAACATTCCGTAATTTCTTTCAACGTTGGTCTCTAGTCAGTTTAAATGGATCTTGCATTGTCTTCAAACAGGTCTGCTTTAAATTCTATCAATGATAATTACCACTTCCTCCACTGGTTCCTGTATAATACGGACAGGGCTAGCAGGCCGTACAGTCTCAATAACCTGTTATTGTAAAATCAAGGACACTCTCGGCATCAAGATTTCTACTGAATTAAACACATCTACTGTCTAAGATTGCTAACTTGAAATTTTGGAAGAAAAATCTAATCCATTTTTCTTGAAAGTGGAGTATTGATATTCTTTTTTCACAAACCTAGTGCTTAAAACATTTGAATTTTAGTAAGCTAGTTTTATTTACCTAGTATAAAATATCAGCACACCAAATTATTATAAACAAAATCATTGTCATGTTAGAAATAACACAAAAATCAGCACTTCAATCACAGCTAAAACAAATTAGAACTGAGAACATAAAATTCTGAATGTGAATCTGAGTACAAAAAGAGTATTCAATTACTTGCAAAGAAAACAAATCTTTTCCAAACTTGTAACCATTTATAAAAGAAAAATCCCAGCCCTAAATGTTGGGGAGTTAACTCACCACTTCCTCTGCTTCATTATGGTGCCGCCTGTGGTGGTGCTTCTTCTTCTTCCTTCTCTTCTTGCGCTTCTTCTCCACATCTTCATAGGTGTAGGATATGGCTGGCAAGCGGTGAGGTCGAGGAGACTCAGTCCTAAATAAAGCCGAGACGTACATTATTGGATTTGGTCCAAATCTTTAGTTGCTTGTACTGTCAGGACAATGTTTACTTACATAAGCTGAGTGCTGACTGGAGGCACAGTTTCATATCGCACGATCTCATAATCATTCTCCTTTCTGTAACACACAGATAGAGTCTTATTCATTACTGAAAACACTGAATTGCATTAATACTGAATTAAATTTCCAGTCTTCCAACACCCATGTATGATCTAACCTGTATCCACCATTCTGTACACGTATGTCAACATCTTTTCTGGATACAGCTGATGGTTGTCTAAAATGGAGAAAAATTTTAAACATTAAATTCAGTTTTATATATCCATAAAACTTAAATAGATTTTTTTTTTTGGAAAAATGCACTTGTTATATGTTTTGATTTGATTAATTATTATACTGAAAATATAATATGCATCCAAACACATAAAATGAATGGCAATCAAAATTCCTGTTGCCCAAAATCCTTCATTTTCATTTACCTGTCACTCATGATCAGAGAGTTAATTTGTATATTTACATGGTCATTATGCCATTCTTATTTTGAAGAAAATAGCATGCAGTATGATGCACATATGCTTTTGTCAGGGGAACTGCAAACATATAGGGCTAATCTACATATACATTTTAATCTGCCTGAGAGGTAATTTTTGCTTATGCATTCTTAAATGTTCAAGATGCTTTGTATTGTACATTGTAGCAAAACATACTGACATCAAAGAAACTATTCACAAGCACCATATGCCTGTAAAAGTTACTCTATGATTTGTGACATTACACAAAAAAATCATGTGAATTTCAATTTTAATCATTTTCAATGAATAAAAAAAACCCATAACAATAATTCATAATCATCATTTCATCAGCATATTTTCTAATTGTATATTAATCTGTTTGTAGGTTAATTTCATTATACTGCTCTACTAAAGGGGTCACACTGACAAGATCACAGAGGTAAATGCAAACACATGAAAAGTTTAGTTACACACAATACCATGTTTAATTATCACACAATAGCCCAGTATGTACTGCAGTCCTGTATAAAGATTAATTCAGCAAAACAAGAAAATAAGCTTTTTTCAAAACAAAACAAAACAAAAACACCAAAACTTTCTTTCTGTCAAAAAAATAAGCACCATTTTGCTTCAATCTCATCGCCCCTGGAGACACAGCAGAAAGTGAACAGGATTTTATGAGTCTCTTTTTATGCATCAAGCCATTGAAGAATGAGAATGCTATCGGATTACATGCACACTTTGTAACATAAATGCGGGGTAACCTTACCGATACTGGTTAGCTCGGACAGGATAAGAGCGGTAAGAACCAGGCCTAACTGATTCCCTGTAACTGAACAGTCACATGGCATCAGAAAACCAATCAAATCCATAATGTCAAAGTTAGTACAGAACTTGAAGGTCATGAAAACTGAAATGTCATGCTTGACAATGACATGTTTTACAGTGTAAAAGCAAGAAAGAGAAATGAATTTCATGATTAGTTCATCACCTCAGTCTGTCCTTCTGCCAGACATTTGTACATCATGGGGGTATAGGTGAATTAAATCTGATTTGTTGTGCAAAAGTAAAGACAACTATCCCCTTGATATCTATACCTTTTGCCTTTGATGGACTCTTCGTGGAAGCGCGGTATAATAACCTCTTTCTGGGTTTCTTTGTACACTTCCTTCTCTTTAACTGGTTCCACACGCCCTTTGACATCTTGTTTTTTGCCACAGATTGCTCCACATACACCTAGAAATGATTTTGTATTCACCTAATTCTGTATGCATGAAGACCCTCCAGAGTAAGCTAGTACATGTTTAGGTATAAAACTCTCTTTAAGAGGGGTATAGTACAAGGTCATAGTGAACAGCCATGCTAATAAAGAATTACAGGTTATTCCACACACAGAAAAAATTTTTTTAATTATGCCTATTATGAACTGAAATAGGAGATTCCAGCTATAACAGTGTTTCTTTGTATTTAGAAAGTCATTTCTTTTATATGAATGCCAATGCATATATGTGCATGGCAAAATATTCAATAACAGAAATATATTTCTAATGCCTGTGTTGTATGTAGTTTTAAGACAACTGACTTACCATGAGTAAGACAGCAAATGATGATGATGATGATAAGGAGGACCAAAAGAAGTAAGGCCAGAATAATGGCAGCAATTTCTCCCGTGGAGAGCCCCGAGCTAGCTGTGGAGGCTCCAGTACTACCGGCAGCTGTAAAAGTATGATCAGATGTACATGTAGAAAAATAGTCAAATACCTGTCAAATTGATCAAGAATGTCATCTATCATTTACTCTTCCAGTCTGTGAAAATGAAAGAATAGATTTCATATTAATAACAACTGAAAGAATAACCCTTTTCTTAAAAGAATTACATTTTTCTTAGCATTTGCTAATCATGAAAACCAGTAAACCATTCAAAAGTTTTTGAGTTAAATCAAACAATGTTGTGAAAAGCACACACTCTTGCATCTAACTATTGATATTAGTTAAAGCATTATTGCTTAAGCTTATATAAATGTGTACATTTAAACAATGATCATGGTTATGAGAAGGGAATTGATTTTTGCATATGACTATTGATGAAAGGAAGGGAATTTCTGGGGGCTCTCTATTGACATGACACAAGTAAAAATGGAGAACCGTTAATATGAATATACTGATACAAGTGACATAATGAACGAGTAAAAGTATTAATAACAGTTTCACATTTTTGTTGATCTGCTGAAATTTAATATATTTCTGAATATTATTCTTTAATTGTTAACGATCAAAACCATTTACAAACTTGATGATAAGTTAAGAGTATACCCTGAGAGAGAACGAATCCCAGATCTTGAGATCCCTGACTATTGGTGGCCCTACAAGTGTACGCCCCGAGAAGGGTGGAACTGGTGACACTGAAAGTGTACTGCCTCTGAGTGCCCACCAGAGAACTGCTGCGGAACCACTGGTAACTTGCAGAGGGGTTAGCATCCACTTCACATACCAAGGTCACTGTAGAACCTACACTGACTGAGAGTGCCTTCTTGGCATCTGTCCTGGCATCAACAGGTGCATCTGCAAAAAGAACAGCAAATATTGAAATTACATGTACTTTTGCTCAGTAAATCTGAATAGCAATTTAGAAGGTTGTATTAAACTTAAGGGCCTAAAATATAATTGGTATAAATATAGTCCTTTGCAGTATGCTAGTATGATTTCTGTTCTTGTCTTCTAAAATTTCATTTTCTAACTGTAGTTTGGGAATAAAACAGGCAATACTTTTTTTATATAGAGAATGTTTAAGAATACGCACACTGCACATCTAGTACAACTCCTGGACTATCCAGTGTCCCTAGTGTATTGGTTCCTCGACAGGTGTATGTTCCACCATTTGTTCTCTGAGCGTTACTAATTGTGAGAGTATTTCCTGCTCCAACCTGAGTAACCTCTGAACTACTACTTCTAAATATCCAGGTAAAAGTTGGAGCTGGTTCACCTTGACCTGAACATTGCAAGGTCAAAGATCCTCCAAGGACAACAATTCTGCTTGATGCTCCTGTTATCTGAACATTGCTTGGTACAGCTGTAAAAATGTAATCAACTTGAGATTACATATTTCTTCGCAAACAGGAACAATGTATATACAATTAAATTTTGTTTCAGGGTTTATGATCATGACAACTGAATCTTTATCCTGTTAAATAAAAATTTGTAAACAAAACTTGGAAATAGATACCTGGTAGTTTATCTAGTAACTGACAAATAAATTTTGAGAAATAATCAAAGAGCCATTCTTAGTTGTGTTTGACTTGCACAAAAAATTTTATGTACACACCTCCTGATATCACCAGAATACTGCCCGTGCTACTACGAGTTGTGCCTATTGCATTCCGTGCTGAACAAAAATACGTTCCAGCGTCACTTGGTTGCACATCAGTGATTGTAAGGTCTGGGACTGCTGGAGTGGAACCATTGAAGCGTCCAGTCACAGTGATGGGAGTGGTTCCACCTGAGGTGACTTTCTCCCATGTGACCTGGACTACAGCTGGGTTGGCATTGGCAATATTGCATGAAATGACAGCAGTGTTCGTCTGAAGTACAGATTGACTTGATGGACTGACGGAGACTGTGGCAGCACCTAAATCAAAAATTTGATTTAATATTTTTTCACCTGGAATGGTCAATAGCGTTAGGTCTACAGCTTTTAATCAAAATAAAATTCATTCTATTTGAAAAACTGTGGTTTATATATTTAACAAAGTCAGTTCTCAATGATAATTTTGATATTTTTTCAAGATGTACATCTTAAAATTTAACTAAGTATTTCATGTTGTTGATAGTAATTATGTAAATTGCAAACTTATTTTAGTTATTTTTTTTTTAAAGAATGTAAGATATAATGCATGCAAGGTGTATTTAAAAAAACAAATTATATAATATTATACTAGGTTCAATTTCAAAAATAGATTGCAATATAATTACCTGTAATATTAAATATATGCAATAACATAGAAATGACACATATATACTGAAGTTATAAGTTAATATATTGCGAGACACATTTGCGTTCAAAGCCAAAATAATGAAATTTAATGCTTTTTTAAGCATAGCATGAGTGATTGAATGAATCGCATGTACATGTATATGTATGAGATGTAGAATGATGCCAAATAATGGGGGAAAGGAATAAGCCCATTTAGAAGTTCAAATGCAATTTACGAATTATAACATGAAAAAATATGAAGACAAGCGAAAATTATATTGTAAGGTATAAGGATATGGGAACTAGCATCTAAAAGGTATGGAAGAGAATATTATCAATCACATAGTACAAATACATTTATAAGGTTTTGTTTTAAAGGAAAAAGCTTAAGATAAAGTTGTATTTACTAAAAGCATATCATTATATGTGAGTTAAAGTGTTAAAAACTTCTAATGCTGTAATCTTTCCAGATCTATCAAAACCAGGGTTTAATTATTTTATAGTTTACATAGTACATTAAAATACCACTTCACAACTTAAGCAATATTTTCAGCTTCCAGTATGTGGTGTTGAGTATTACACGCAACACGAATACTCACTGCCGGTAGCCTCTAAAAACGCCTGTTCACTGCGACCCTCACCAAACAAGTTGGATGCTATGCACGTGTAATAACCTTGGTCAGAAGCTGTTACTGACAAAATCGTGAGAGATGGTACTGCCACGCTACCACCTTGATATTTTGATGGTTTAGCAGCTATGCTTATGACTGTCCCTGAACTGCCTTGGTTGGTGCTAAATGCCCATAAAACGGATGTCTCTTGAGGTAAGGCACCAGTAACTTCACACGTGATGGTGAAATTTTGTCGTTTTTGTACAGATAAAGATGTTTCTGGTATTGTTACATTAGGAATAACTACAAAAGTGTTTTGTTAGTCATTAAATATAACAGGCATGCAGAAAACATTAGACTAAGGTGCTTCAAAGTATGAAAGAAGGTACCATTCTAAAATACATTGAATTTCATGCTTTTCACATAATAATTGATCACATATTAATAGATAACAGCTAGTAAGAATGTGCTGGGAAGAAGGGAAGAGAATATTCTGAGAGTAAAAGGTGCTGAACTTGTAGGCAAGAATTCAACTGTAAGATGTTTCTTTCCGAGCATTCAAAATCATTAGAGTGTTTCAACTGTGCCTGTCACCACACACAACTTACTTCCTGTAATTGTGAGAGTAGCAGAATCGCTTCCCGTCCCCACTATATTACTGGCTGAACAAGTGTAAGTGCCAGCATCTGTCATAGAAGCTGAGCTGATGGTCAGATTCGGAGCAGATCTGTCACTCGCCAAGGTGTATTTGGTGGTGCTCTGTGATATAGTGATGGTACCACCACTGTTGGATGTGAATCTCCACTCCACTGAGGTAACAGCTGGATCCGCCGACACAGAACATGGGATCTGGATGTTATTCCCAATTAGAACAGAGTAAGATCCAAGGGGAATGTTAGGAGTGGGCTGACCTGAAAATGGGACACATTCCTCAACATAGGTGCCTTCCTTCATTATCTATTACAAGGATTTTAATGTTCAAATAAAATAGTTTCAAATAATTAATTGATATTTTTTAAACACCTTTAATTTATAACATTTTTCTCAGTTGAATTTATATACGCGTATGTTATATATTTATATACTTCATAACATTTGCGAATTAGTAAACTGTGTTATAGGCTGTGCTACAAGTGAAAAAATAAAAATTTGTGAGATAAAATTGTTTTAATAATGCAGCATATTGTGCTAAACAAATTTCTGTAGTATATAAAGTTGATATATCTCCTACTGCAGAAATTCACACAATTTATCTGATAACCTGGTACCCCCACTTCAATAGCAATTCACCATCTTAAAATACATGTACTCACTTCCCAAAACTATTAAATTAACATTTGGACTACTGCTCAGTCCTGCAGCATTTCTAGCAAAACACGTGTATGCGCCCTCATCCATGTAATTTACACTATAGATAATGAGTGAAGGACTTTCTAGGGTTACGCCCCCATATTTAATAATATTAGTTTGGCTGAAAATGTTTTCTGAGCCCAGGTGGTTCCTCCTTTGCCAGTACACTATTGTTGATGGTGGGTCAGCAACCACATTGCAGGTCAATGTCACATTGTGCCCCAAATTAACAGTGTATGTAGAAGATTCAACGGAAATGACAGGGGCCTCTGTTTCAAAAGAGGATCAAAATGGAAAGTTTTCAAATAAGGATAGAAAAATAAGAAATGTTATTCAACTACAAATCTGATTTTGGCATGCTTACTACAAGATTGCAATAATCATGCTGATTACTTAGTTACTACTAGGAACTCTATGAGTGGCCTATAACTTGTCTGCATTACCCTAGAAAGTTTTTAAAGGGTAATGCATCTATTTTAATATAGAGCCAATCATAGACCTTGTTACATGATGTGCATGGAAAGGTGGAGACTGGTACACATGAAAGAAATATACATGCATTTCAACATCGAAGAACATAGTAGGTACATGTATTATGATATAAGCAGGTGTGAAATTTCCTGAAAAAAAAGAAGAAGATGAAATGTTATGAAACTAGCATGCAGGTACTAGAAAATACCAATATACTACAAAGAATAAAAATCATTATGATAATACATGTATACGTATAACAGTTTTCTATGCCCTCAGATGTGCTCCAGGATAAAACCTTTCAAGGTTTAAATAGTGCAGTTGTGTATAACTTTTATACATAGAAAGCTATGATGGATGTGAATGCTGCTATTGGATAAGCAATACATGTAACTATACTGAGTAGTGTGGTATGAATCACGATATGTCCTTTTATATCATGCAACATACATGATACACAGTTGCCGATTTACTCACTGCCTGTGACAGTTAGAACAGCAACATCACTTTCACTAGTGCCTGCAGCATTGGTTGCCAAGCAACTGTAATTGCCATTGTCATGAACATCAAGGTTTCTAATGATTAAATTCGGAGATTCGGTGGTGCTGCCTGAATATTTTAGAGATCCTGACACACTAATGATGCCAGAACCACTGGGGGTCATCTTCTTCCAGTACACATTAAGTACAGGAGGGTCAATGGTTGTCACGGTAACAATACATGCTAGGGAAACATTTTTTCCAATCACAGCTGAGTAACTGCTTTGTTGTAAAGAAACAGAGGGTCTGGCTAAATATGGAAGAGAAGTGACAATACAAAGAGTTTAGCTCAGATAGAGCCAGAAGGATAATTGTTATCATGTGCATAGGTAATAATAGAGTTTGAAAAATATAAATTGATCAGAAAAAAAAGTTTCATGGAAAAAAAGTATCTCTTCAGTCCTCAAATAAAATACCCTATCTACAAAAATATTCTAAACTTTTCTCCAAAAAATTTCATGCAATGAAAATATAAAGCATTATATTCCATTACTGTGAAATCTTTCAACAGGATCAACAATACCAAGTGTTTTGTGAAAAGATCAGCAGCTAATGTTTGTGAAAAGAATTTCTTTCAAGCAAAATCACTTCTTGTGTAATCAGTAATATTCATTAGAGTTTTCAAAATAGCTTGACAGTGACATGAAAAACCTTGTCATGAAAAAAGTCAGAAACAGTATTAAAATTTCAGAAAAAATCTCTCATCAAGTTCTCCATGTACTACCCTTCTTCACTCACCTCCTAGCACCTGAAGATTAACTCGATTTGGACTGGCTCCCATCCCAACTTGGTTTCTTGCAGTGCAGCGATACTCCCCTGCGTCTGTAAACACCAGATTGACGATTGTCAGCGCATAGTTCGTGGTGCTGCTGCCATAGTATTTGGTGGATGACACAGTATTAATGTCCAGATAATTCCCGTTAACATATCTCTGCCATGTTACAGATGAAATGGCTGGGGTGGCAGATATTGAACACTGAAATGTGATGTTTTGGCCATAGGTTTGTTGATAACTTGTTGTCTGCAGTGTTACCGTTGGGATACCTAAAATAAAAGATTGAAACGTCTAAATATTTTTGCAAAGAAATTGGCGAAAGCTAAATAGAATGTCAAAATTAACTATATAAAACATTACTTCATTATATCTTGAACAGAATTATATCATTTCACTTCTGTTTTAGGAAATAAGGTATTTTAAAACTGTGTTCAATTATAAATGAGTTTATCTGCATTACCAAATTTCAGTAAAGATCTGACATTTACAATTATAACTTTATTTAATAACAAAAATATGAACATTTTCAGTGTTTAAAGATGTGACTTGTTAGTAAAATCCATTGTCAAAAGTATCAATTTATTTTGTGACTTTCTTTCTAAATATTATTAGTTAAAATATTCTATGATATACATGTAATATTATCTCAATAATAAAACTACCTGTACTAAATCAAACTTTACAACAAAGCACAGCTATAAAGCGATTGCAAATAGCAAAGCAAAAGCATTATTGTCATGAACTTTAAAAATGATATGAATTTAAATTAAGAAATATAGTAGTCATTTTTCATATCAAGCTAATAAGAAATATGTACAATTAGAAGTCATAAAAAACCAATTTAAAAAACAAATCTAATATATATATATATATATATATATATATATATATATATTGTAGAAAACATTTTAAAGCTAATGACTAAGGGAGATAACAAAGAATACAAGGACACATGGAAAGTAAGGGGCCAGGAAATACCTATTGACTTCACTGAAGGATCTAACTGGAGAGTAACTAGTGGTTCAGTGGAGCAGTGAATAAAATATGTACTAAGCAAGAGCATTTTGGCTGTGTGTAAACTCACTTCCTGTAACATCAAGACGAGCGGAATCTGTGCTGGTGTCTATGATATTCGTGGCCCGACATTCATAAACTCCAGCATCAGAAGTGGTGGCTGATTTCACAGTGAGATTGTAAAAGCTACCAACATTGGACACAGTGTATTTGACACTGGAGGTAGTAATTTGTATCTGATTATTGGAATTGGAAGTGAAGAGCCACGAAATGGATGTCGCACTTGGGGAGGCACTAATTGTGCAGGGAAGTGTAACATCACTGCCCACTACAACACTGTAAGTCGCACTCAGAATAGAGACAACTGGTCTGCCTGAAAAAAAAAAGAAAGAAATGATATGGTAGCCTCCAATCACCAAAACATCCATACACTGTAAATTCCCTTATTTTATGCGAGTATTTAATACAGC
Source organism: Ostrea denselamellosa (assembly GCA_024699665.1). Lineage (NCBI taxonomy): Eukaryota > Metazoa > Mollusca > Bivalvia > Ostreida > Ostreidae > Ostrea > Ostrea denselamellosa. The sequence goes on from JAMZEH010000042.1 coordinate 11,870,181, forward strand.
AAAATTACTCGTATACATCAAATTGTATGAACTTGAAGCCATGTGTAGTCTGTTAATCAAGAAATATTTGTATGTATTTTAACAACAGGTAAATAATAGTGAGTAATTTTATTTCGTGAGTGATGCCTCTCGCAAAATTACACAATAATAAATTACTTGCAAATATTTATAAATCTACAGTTACCATGACCTGTTTATCATAATTGTTTTCAGAAATGAAAATTGTATGGTGAAAACTTCTGTATTTACTGAAATAATTAAAAACAGTGATTTTTGACAATCAATGTGACTCACTTCCTGTTACAGAGACTGCAGTAGAATCAGACCCTCTGCCAACTAAGTTGGTTGCACTACATTGATAGGTTCCAGAATCACTTGGACTGACTGAGAGAATGGTCAGCTGTGGAAAATTCTGGGAACTTGACAATGTGTACTTGGATGACGAGGCTGTAATAGTAACCACTGATCCACTGTTGGACGTGAACCTCCATTCCACAGAAATCACAGCAGGAGAGGCCGACACAGTACAGGGTATCACCACATTGTTTCCTGTTATAGCAGTGTACGAATTCTGAGAAATATCCACTACTGGAGTACCTAAAATCAAAATCATGAAGTAGTCACACACTCTATACACAAAACCATATCTTAAGGTGAAATTTGATTTTTTTCACTCTCTGAAAAGAGATAATTTTACATTAATGTATGGGACCAAAGATATACATTTATACTTTAACAGCACACAGTATATTGGCATGGAAGATGAATATACACAATTATAAAAGAAGCTCAAATAGTAATGTTGGAAATAGGCCTACGTACTTCCTGACACAGACAAAGTGGCTTGATCTGAGGCGGTTCCTTCTGCGTTGGTGGCGCTACATCTGTATGTCCCAATATCAGCACTAGTGGTGTTACGGACAATGAGTGTCCTGTCTGTTGATGTAGTTGTCAGTGTGTATTTGCTGGTAGATTGACTAATTGAAGTCTGAGAGGTCGAGGTGGAGATAAAAGTCCAGGAGAAAGAAGTAGCAGTTGGGTTGGCAGAGACTGAACAGGGAATAGTGGCATCCTGACCAGTTACAGCAGAATACACATTGTTGGGAATATTTACTACAGGCCGACCTGCAATTCATTTTATGGTTACATCATACCATGTAAAAATCTTTTTGTGGAAGAAATAATTTAGTAAAGTTCTAAAAATATGATATTTACAACAAATATTCAACATAAACAAATATTCAACCTACTTCCAGAAACAGAGAGTGTAGCAGTGTCTGAGGCGGATCCAATGCTGTTGGTGGCGGTACAACGATATGTGCCGGAATCTCCACTATTAGTAGTGCGTATTACCAATGTACTTCCTGTGGATGAGGTTGTCAATGAGTACTTTGTGGTTGATGAGGTAATCTGTGTCTGAGCATTACTTGTAGCAATAAATGTCCATGAGATGGAAGCACTAGGATTGGCTGATACAACGCAGGAGATGGTCACGTCCTGCCCCGAGACTGAATTGAAGGAGGTCTGTTGAATGTTGGCAGTAGGAAAGCCTAAAAAGTAATCACTCAGTGTGGTGGTTTATCTAGTACAGTCAGCTACAAGCCAAAACACTGCAAGCAAATCCACTGCAGAATGTTAGTAAGTATGCAAGAGGCTCAAAGAGCTGGGGTCCAAGTACATGTAAAAAATTACCTGATATTTCAGGTGAATGACAAAGTTGGTGGGAATGAATAACATATGAATTTCAATTGGAATGGTGTGTATTTCTTTATATTTAACACAAAATTCATAAATCAATCCTACATATATTAGAATTCATAGATTTTGAGGTGAATCTTTCTTCCAATGTTATCTTTTTTCTTTGATCCAAATCTTTAAGAGAATGCATATTATTAAGCATATTCACACAATTTTATTTTTGTTACTTTCTAAGCATTTGGACCCCACTTTTGATAACAATAAATGCATTGCTAAACAGTTAAGTACACCCTATCAGTATTAATTTGTACCACATAAAGCAGTGAATACTAGCAGTATCTAACTCACTTCCTGTAACAGCCAAAAATGTTGTGGCAGAGGAATTTCCCACTTGGTTTGTGGCTTGGCAGGTGAATGTTCCCTCATCATTGTCATCTGCTGCTATTACAGTGAGTGTGGACTGGGTTGTAGAGGGTGTCGTAACAGAGTAACCAGGAGTGGAAAATGTGATGGGAATGGTGGATCCGGTGGTGGAGGAGCGGAAAGTCCACGCAATGGCACTGGCTGTTGGATTGGCATTTACAAAGCATGTTATCTGTTGATTTGATCCTGTTACCACAGAATAGGAAGACTGTGGAATTGTCACAGAAGGCAAGCCTGAAAAATAATTTTATTTTTATAAAAACACCTTTTTTGTGAAAATATTCTACAAAATATTCATACACTTTGTAAATCCTATTGCCCTTACTTCAGCCTTTGATGACTAAATACATTCATAATTTTACATCCAGACTCACACAAAATTGCACCAAAGCAATGTACAATAGAAACACAATGAGTCTTTAACTATGAGAATTATCTGCTTAAAAACATGTTTCAAAAGAATTTTATGATAAATCAAAAAAAAAGAAGAAAAACTCACTGCCAGAAACACTAAGAGAAGCTGAATCTGATGATGTCCCAACAACATTGGTTGCCTGGCAACGATATGTGCCTGTGTCACTGCTGCTGGTGGATCGTACAATCAGAGTGCCATCCGTAGAGGACGGGTTAAATGTGTACTTGGATGTAGATGAACTGATTTGTATCTGTGACTGCGAGGTTGAGATAAAGGTCCAGGAGATTGTTGCAGCAGGGACAGCAGATACAGAACAAGGAATAATGGCATCCTGCCCTGTTACGACACTGTACGAATTCTGAGTAATGGATACCACTGGGCGAGCTGTAAGTTAGAATCAGAACACATTTATCATAAAGCTTTACCCCCATTCAAATAAATTATCTTATTGGATGATAATCAATTAAATGAGAAACTAATTAATGATTAAAAATATGATAAGCTACAAAGCTATGTACTTCCCGATTCAAGATGACTTACTTCCAGTGACGGACAGAGAGGCACTTGTTGATCTGGTTCCCACTAAATTAGTAGCTGTACATGTGTAAGTTCCCGCATCATTGCTCTGAGCAGTTTGAACTGTTAGTGTGGACTGAGTGAAAGTCGAGGTGGTGAAAATGCTGTACCCTGAGGTCGAGGAGGTGATGGTAAGAGTTCCTCCCCCTGAAGCCGATTGAAATGTCCAGGCAATGTCATTGGCTGAAGGGGTAGCACTCACAAAACATGATAGCTGTACATTACTTCCTGTGATTACGCTATACGTAGAAGATCCAAAACTGACTGATGGTGGGCCTACAAGAAATACATAAAAGTTTTAATGAAATTGCTATTTATATGTAACATATCAAGCATAGTCTTTCAACGAATGTGATACTTTTAATACAGAGAATGTTACTTCCTATTTTGTCCATAGTTTCTTCTAAAAATAATACATACAATTGATTGGAGATTCCATTCAAAGAAAGCCATCTTTATTATACTCTTACAAAATTTTTGATTTGTGAATTGTGAAAATTCAAGCAGTTTGCTTCATTTGTGCATCATGATAACATTATAACTAATATATATATATATATATATATATATATGTGTGTAATACAATTAAGTTAGTAGAATTTGGTAACTTATTAAAATAATTAAAGGTAAATCATGAAAAATTAAGTGTCATGAATTTCACTCACTTCCACTGACAGAGAGAGTAGCCAAATCTGTTGATGTCCCGACAGCATTGGTTGCCTGGCAACGGTATGTGCCTGTGTCACTGCTGCTGGTGGATCGTACAATCAGAGTGCCATCCGTAGAGGATGGGTTAAATGTGTACTTGGATGTAGATGAACTGATTTGTGTCTGTGACTGCGAGGTTGAGATAAAGGTCCAGGAGATTGTTGCAGCAGGGACAGCAGATACAGAACAAGGAATAATGGCATCCTGCCCTGTTACTGTGCTATATGAATTTTGGGGGATATTTACTGTGGGCACACCTAAAGAAAACAAAATGTTGGCTAATGATGCTAAGGGGCACACAACAGATAGGGAAAAGAAGGCCCTCAACATTAGCTGTCACAGACTCACAGCTTAGACAGCTTTCCCTGAAACCTACGGGAACCAGTGATAAACCTACACAGCCTAACTGCTACTGAAATGGGTAACAGATATGTGTGCAGATGTGTGTCATTCAATAATTATTAATGTTTAGAAACATTTGACTAATCGTATAGCAAACGTGCTAGTAAATTAAAGTGATAGAGGAGGATTGCTATATTCTGAAAAAATGTTAACTAAAATGAAAACCATTCAAGTTAGAGTTTTTCATTAAAACAAGCATAAAAATAAACATTATAAAGCATCCATCAGCAATCCTCTCTAAAGGTTCACACTGCAAAGTAATTCACCAAAGCATGCTTTGAACTCAACATTGCACCCCATTAAAGCAATGAGTAATCACAACATTTTTTAAAGAAATAAATTGCAAAGTTAGGCAGTTTAAACAATCAATCACACTAGACCAATTCCTCTAAAAACCACTTACTTCCTGATACAGACAGTGTTGTTGTGGCAGTGCTAGTTCCCACTTGGTTAGTGGCCTGGCACCTATACCGACCATTGTCTGTTCCTGCAGAGTTCCTCACAGTCAAAGAAGAGGACCCAGATGTACTACTGATGCTATATTTTGAGGAAGATGAGATGGAAGCAAAAGAGCCACCTGAAGCTGACTGGAATTGCCATGTAATGGAGTTGACAGCTGGGTTTGCTGTCACTATACATGTCATAATGATGTCACTTCCTGTTACAACACTGTATGTAGACTGCATGTTCACATTGGGCACATCTATAAATTCATTGTTAATGGGCTATTACAAGCATAATATGCATACAGAGTGAATCTCAATTACACAACAGGTAATGTGGCAGTATATATCTGGAGGCAGCTTAATGCATGCAGTGCCATTATCCAAAAATTCCAATTAGATACAGTAAAGTTTCTCTGTAAAAGAGTATTTTTACGGTCATATCATTGCATACTTTCTATTCTTCGTCAGTATAACTGTTGACTTACTTCCTGTGACACTCAGTGTAGTCGTGGCTTGACTGGTTCCCACTGCATTGGTAGCATTACAGGTGTAGCTTCCTCGGTCACTGCTGTTAGCAGTCTTCACTGTCAGTGAGGAGAATGTAGAGGAGGAGGCCAAGGTATACTTAGAGGAGGATGACGAAATTGTTGTTTGGCCACCTGAACTTGATGAGAAGATCCAGATGATGGTAGGTGCTGGGTTGGCTGACACTGAACATGTCATGGTGATGTCACTATTAGTGAAGACACTGTAACTGCTCTGTGTCACTGTCACCGTGGGAACGGCTGAAAAATATGTATGTATCATGCATTACCTAACTCTCTTTTTTATTTACTGGATATAGATGAATGTTACAAAAGCATAATGTGTGAAAGACTAAATTGTCATTTAACATCTTAAAAGTACACAATTTTAATTATCATATTGGTTGTATAGACAGTGACATTTACTTTACATTTTCTTAATACTTTACCTTTCAAAGCTCATCATAGAAAATGGTATGTAAAAAACTATTAAGACAAAATTGAAGCAAGCCTGAAAACAACTACCATTCAAAGCATGCAAGTAATTCAAAGACATGTAAAACTCCTGTAAGCATAACAGTCTTTCATGTTATGAATTTGAATTGCAGGTTATAGTACATGTAATCTAAACTACCAGCCGTCAAACACTCACATCCAATCACTGCTAAAAAGGAAGAATCACTGGTGCTTGTGCCAACAGAATTGGTTGCTAAGCAACGATAAAATCCCTGATCAGTGGTGACTGTGTTTGCAATAGTGAGGCCAGGATTAGTGACAGTTCCGCCGGAATATTTGGATGAAACAAAAGAGATTGAACTGGGAAGTCCGCTCTGAGATAGGCGTTCCCAGGATACACTGGTCACGCTTGGATTGGCAGTTATGGTACAGGGAATCGTTACACTGTCACTGTTACTGACAGAGTAAGAATTTAAGGGAATTTTCACGGTTGGTAAACCTGTGATGAAAACAGCAAAAAGACCATGCATGTACAAAACATAAGCAAGCAGAGCAAGTGTTGGAACAAAATCTAAAGTTAGTAAGACCAATTTAAAACTGTTAATATCTGGGTGTTCTGAACTACTGCTGCTATTTTCTGTTTACATTAAGTCCGAAGAGAGCACTCACGTCCCACTACAGTCAGAAATATATCAGGACTGGCTCCTGTGCCTACTCCATTGGTTGCTGTACAGCGGTATGTCCCTCCATCACTGACCACTACCCTATTGATAGTAAGGTCAGGAGAGTTCACTGACCCTCCACTGTATTTTGCAGAGGACCTAATCACTATAGGTTGTAAACCTGTGTTTATTACTCTGTACCATGTCACTGATGTGGCACTTGGATTAGCCGATATGATGCATGACAATGTCACTGAGTTTGAGGTTTGTACAGAGTAAGTGGACTGGGCCAAAGAGACAGTAGGAACATCTGCAAAATCATGATTTATTCTGTATCAAAAATTTCCTACAACTACCCACTATACATGACAATGTTGATAATTCTATTTTTTCTCTTTCTATTCTACCAAATCATTACTTGAACATACTCCCAATAATGTCCACTACAGCTAGGCCACTTTGACCAGTTCCTACACCATTGGAGGCAATACAGCGATAATTTCCTTCATCCTCAAGCTGGGCGTTTGTAATGGTCAAAGAAGGTGTGGTCACTGTTCCCCCACTATAACGAGCCACATTGGCAATAATGAGATTTTCAGTGACACCACCACTGCTACGCTGCCATGAAATGGATGTGACTCTAGGGTTAGCTGACACTGTACAAGGAATGGTGACAGTGTTGCCGTAATCAACTGAGTAGGTGGACTGTGGGATTGCAACAATGGGTTCATCTAGAGATAAAAATCCATTGTTCCAGGTCAGATCAAGAGTTGGTGTTAACCTGTCTAATAACTACTTTCTACATCTAGAAAACTGATTTTACTTACTGCCTACAATATTCAGGGATGTACTTCCACTCTGACCTGTCCCTGCTGAATTTTCAGCAGAGCAGATATAACTACCTGCATCTGAAAGCTGGGCATTTAGGATGGTCAAAGAGGGGTTAGACACAGAACCCCCAGTATAACGGGACAAACTACCAATGTCTAAGGTAGTGGGCACTCCATTGACAGTCCGTGACCATGTGACTGTGGAAATTGGTGGATCAGCTGACACTGTACACACCATTTCTATCGCACCACCCAAAGTTACACTATATGAATTCTGTGCTATCTGAACAGCAGGTGTGGCTGTTTAAAAAAACAAAAAACAAATACATGCTGCTACACTACTCAACTACAAATGCACACACTTGTTATTTTGGGTTATTTAACCTACAGAAATGTAATACTGCACTCTTTAAACATTTCTGCATTTGCATGCTACTTAATTGTCAAATCTGAATTAAGTCAGTAGTATACACAGTGATCTAATTATGCTAGTGAAAGCAATTTGCATAATACATTGTACCAAGTTAGTGCATGCATTCAAAAAACAAATAAAATGCAAAAAAGCTCAAACACTGCGTGAAAAATTACATAAATGTAAAAATAAAGAAAGCCCACACCACACTAAATCTTTGATCACTTACTTCCAGACACTGTAAGTGTAATAGGATCACTATCTGTGGTTCCAGCTGCATTCCGAGCCTTACAGTTAAATACACCAGTGTCAGATTGCTGGGCATTGGTCAAAGTCAAAGATGGATTGTTAATATCACCATTACTATAGCGACTGCCTACTGTCGTTGATACAGTATTGGTAAAGCCATTTCTGGTCACAGTCCAAAACACATTGTTGATGGCAGGGTTTCCTGATACACTACAGGTCATAACCACAGTGGACCCAACAAAAATGGAGTATGATGTCTGACCAACAGAAACACTAGGCCTATCTACAAATCAAAATTAAAACATGGGGGGTGTCATGATGATGGATTAAGCAGAACAATGTTATGTTTTGGCTGATCTCTGCATGAATAAAACTTGATGTCAAGAAACATTCTTTTATTTTTTGTGGTCTATATGCCATACTTTCAAACTTAATAATTCCAGTGTAACCTGGATTAAATAATTCACTTTATGACATAAGTGTAGATCAAATCATACCCCAGTTTTACAAGTTTTATTCATATTTGCAAGCAAAGTACATGTACATGTATATGAAATGCCAGCAACAATGACACTGCGGCAAACAGTAACAGAACATACAGTAAAAATGACAAATGCCACAAAAATGTCACTTTTTTTATTGCAACATGTAGACACAGGATTAGTCATGCCAAACATTGGTTACTATGGCACCACACCACAAGGCACTTACCACCAATCACATCCAGGAAGGCTGCAATACTACTTCCTGTGCCCACAATATTACTTGCAGAGCAAATGTAATTCCCTTCATCAGTTAAATCAGTGCTACTTATGGTCAAGTTGGGGTTTGATACAGTAGCACCTGAGTATTTACTGGGTTGTCCAGCCAGGTCAAGTGTCACACTGACCCCACTACTAGTTTTGACCCATGATATATTGGTTGCTATGGGAACAGCCATGACATTACACGATATAGTGATGGGATCTCCAAAGTTTACACTGTACGCGCTTTGAGGGATGGAGACTGATGGTTTGCCTACAGTGTAATGATACACAATGATGAACAAAAAATTACCCTGTTTTAGATGATGAAAAAAAAGAAGAAACAATATTAATGGAGAGAAAAAAAACACACTTCAAGCTTTAATTATGTAAGATACCACAATTTTTTTACTTCTTTAAATTTGAAAGGTATTTGAGGTAATTATAAAAGCATTTGGACTAAATTTCCAAAACAATAAAAGAAATCAATTATTAGCAAAATATGAAACAAAGTATTCATATATTTGATGATCATACATGTATTTTATGACATGTCTTGTTAATGGCATGCACAGCAAAACAAATGCACTTTTTTATAATGAAGGCATGGTAATTTTTTTAATTTATGGGAAAAGAAAACATTAAGAAAAACTGCATTCCACAACAACTGATAAAAAATATGAAATCATTAAATCGCATTACTAAAGGTAAGAAAGAATCTAGTACATGTATTTGATTGCCATACAACTCCATCACTCAAAACAGCTCCAAAACTCATGTCCAGTGAGAAATGAAATGAAGGCATCAGTTGACCAGATGATGACAAAAACCAAATTTCCATTAGCATGCGACCTGACAGTAAGTTATCACTATTCAATAGTTGATGAAATGAGATATGAATGAAAAATTGGCATTGAATACTTCAATTACACGAGTCTGCATGTTAAGATTTTTAATAGCCAATTACATCCAGTACACAAGCCATATATGCTAAGTTGCCACAAAATGCATTTCACTCCAGTTGCCATACTCACTGCCACTGATAAATAGGAAAATTGGGTCACTCAGTTTTATGCCGACCTGGTTGGTTACGGAGCAAGTGTAGATACCAGCATCGGATAGAAGAGTGGAGTGAATAGTGAGGTATGGGGTTACTATAGTCCCGCCTCCATAGCGAGAGTCAAGTACATTAATGGTGGAGGACTGGGCATTCATTACACGTTGCCAACCAATAGCAGTTGGAGCAGGGGAGGAGTTATAGTCACAGGCTAGTGTGACAGGCTCCCCCACCATCACAGTGTAAGAAGTATTTTGCAAGGTAACAGAAGGAACATCTAGTGAAAAGAAAGATTGCATGATTCAAAAGTTTTGAAGAACAATGCAAGAATATAAAGCAGCAAGTAATTTTAAACCAAAATCCCAAAATAAAAACTTGTTATCTAAAAATCAAAATTTTCTACATCATAGAAATGACTTATCCATAATTTTTAAATCACTGCGCACTATGTAATATGAACATACCACCATATACATCAAGAAAGGTCCATGCAGAGGCAATTCCAACTAAATTTGTGGCATTACACGAGTAGTACCCTTCGTCTGAAGGAACCACATTAGTTATATTCAAGGATGGATTATCTAACACTCCACCTGAGAACCTAGAGGTGGTGACATCAACAGAGACATTAATGTTACTGACACTCGTTCCCTTGTACCACCGCAAGGCAGTGACTGGTGGCACCGCATTCCTTACTGAGCACTCGATGTAAACAGATCCACCATAAAGAATGGAATATTGTGACTCTGCTATCTGGACTTGAGCTAAGTCTAAATAGACAATATATAATATCCATATCATTGCTAGAGGAATAGTGAAAACAAAAAAATCTACGACAGACACAACATCCCAACAAAGACAACACAGTAAAGCCATTGAAAGCATTAAATAGTTATATCTCTTGCGTCCAGCATCAGCTAGAATCCAAGATTAATACTGACAGGACTATGAAAGCATTACAGCATAAAGCACCTTTTTTTTTTATTATACAACTGGTAAATTGCTACAGGAGTTGAAATATTCAGTAGAAATACTGAACATTTCACCTCCATTCAAACTGTGCAATCAATCAATGATATGGCAAATTTCAGTAATGCATGGCATATCGCATGCATTTAAACACCTAAGCCATGTCATGCAAATAATGATGTGCCTGAATAAAAGATCATGAGAGTTTTCAAGTAAACATAATAACTTTGCAGAAATGAAAATAAACTTCTTGTCAATTTGATGTTTTAGACTAAACCATTCCCTGCTACTCACTTCCTTCAACAGTAAGTACTGTCTGCCCACTCACTCCCTTCCCCGCATCATTGGTGGCGGAGCACACATATACCCCACCGTCACTACTAATAGCACCCGTAATGGTCAGTGACGGCGTGTTGATAGTACTACCACTATACCGTGGTTCAGCAGTGACATTGATGGTGGTGGACACAGCATTGGCAATTCGTTGCCACTCAATGCGGTTTTGGAACGGATTGGAGGATACGTCACACTGAAGAGTTACGCTGCCCCCATAGGACACACTATAACTGCTCTGTGGAATGTTTACATTAGGAACAGCTGTCAGAAAGAAGGAAAGAAATAAGCATATGTAAAGCTCCACTGGCAAAATGCCAGAGATTATAGTCTATTTTTAAGACATAAAAGAGACTATAAGAGGATGTATAGTATCATTTTATACCATTGTAAGTAATTTATTTACACATTAGCATTCATTAACCTTATATCTACTTTCTTAATTGTAGAATATGAGTCCAAAATGAAATTCATCCTTTGAAAATTTAATTTGTCAAGTTCATAAACTTTCTTCTTCCTAAGAATATATTTTTGTACTTGTAACTTGTATCAATCTAACAATTCATAAATCAAAGGAAATAATTATATATATATATATATATATATATATATATATATATATATATATATATATATATTCAAATATTTTCTTTAAGTATTACAAATAAGTAAAATGTTACAGTATTAGAAAGTTAAACTGATGTACTGATGTGCAATTTATTGTAGAGTGTGTCTTCCTTTAATGGTAACTGTAGGAATATAAGTAATGTGCACATAGTTACTAAGTGGTGCAGGGATTCTAAAATACACAATCCATATTAAGAATTGAAATGCATGATGTTTTGAAATAATTTACTAATTTGATGATGTTATATGCACAAGTCATGTTTCCTGGTAATTTTGTCATCAAAAATGATATGATATGATGTGATTTCTCATTATGGCTAATACCCAGTTGAAATATACTATAGGTAAATGTAAAATGCTATATATGCTACATTTATTATGATATACATATGAAGTGCTCACGTACTTCCAGTGACGGTCAAAGTTATCAGACCACTGACACTCGTTCCTGCAGCATTGGTTGCTGAGCAATCATATGTTCCAGAATCAGAAAATGTGACGGCCCTTACAGTAAGACTGGGAGTCACTGTCGTGCCCCCACTGTAATGAGCTGACCCTGTGACTACTAGGTTAGAGGGCACGTTATTAGTGTACCTCCTCCATACGACAGAGATCAAGGTCGTGTCAGAAGCTACATTGCATCTCAACAAGACATCCTGTCCAAAATTGATGCTATATGAGGACTGAGGTAAGATGATGCTAGGACGATCTAAAGAGGGTATGAAAGACAAAATACATTATAAATACAGTACATAGCTAATCCTTCATTACTTTTCATATGACAAGGAGTTGTGTGAAAAATACTACGGCTAAGAAAAGACTACAACTATATGAGAGCTATAATACAATTCTGAAAGGAGACAATTTCATAAGGTAAATTGATAACACTTTTATGTCTTGAAAAAGAAAGAATTTTCAGGTACAAGCATCAAACAAAAATAGGATTTGCATTCAATTACCTAGTATACATCATGATGATTACATCTGATTCAAACAATAAAGATATTCTACACAAATCAATTTACAAATAGGAATCTAAAAACCTTTTGATATGCAAAGAGCAAGATACGTGTATCATAAACCTCTGAGTGTCATATGACTGACAAAAGGCTTTGAACTAGAAGCAAATATTACTAATACACAAATCCATGTGTCAAAGTTAAATGCATTGTTATATATCTCTAGCAAGTGCTGGCATACTTCCAATTCCACTGATGTCTACAGTTATCTGACCACTGACACTTGTTCCTGCAGCATTGGTCACTGAACAGTGATAAATTCCCGAGTCTGACAAGGTCACTGTCCTAATGGTAAGACTGGGGGTAAGGGTTGTGCCCCCACTATAATGAGATGACCCATTGACCATTAAGTCAGAGGGCACACCATTAATGTACTTCCTCCATACAACAGAGGTCAAGGTAGTGTCAGAGGTCACATTGCATTCCAATGTGAAATCCTGTCCCAAATTTATGCTATAGGCAGACTGACCCATGGTGATGGTAGGGCGATCTATATAGTGTGCAAAAAAAAACAAACAAAAAAAAAACAAACAAAACTTAACTACCACTGCTTAATCAACTATGATTCAACGTGCAAAATTATATTCTCATAGAAGCCAGAAACCTAAGATGAAGATGCTGAGTCTTAAGTAGATAGTAAAGAGTTTGCAAGATTGATTCAAAAGAGTTGTAAAACAATACTCAATCCTCATTCCACAAGACTTGTGTAATGTCAAGCTTTTACTGTCCTGATGAGTTTACTTTCCAATTCCATATGAATATATGGAAAGTCTATAAATATGCTTGCATAAATCTAAGTCTTACTTAATTAGTATTCTAATAAGAAATCAGAGAAAGAATGATCAATCCCTAACTACTGTCAGCACGATAACATGAGAAATGGCAATCCCTAACTATTGTCAGCACGATAACATGAGAAATGACCAATCCCTAACTACTGTCAGCACAATAACATGAGAAATGGCAATCCCTAACTATTGTCAGCACGATAACATGAGAAATGACCAATCCCTAACTATTGTCAGCACGATAACATGAGAAATGGCAATCCCTAACTATTGTCAGCACGATAACATGAGAAATGGCACAGATATCAAAACATTTATGGTGAGACATAGGAAGAAACAGATTAGTTTCAAATATGGAAGATATTAATAGGCAAATTCAGATGATGTTACATACACAATGAAATGCATTTAGGAGTGAAATAAAGTATCAGAATCCATCCATGAATACAAAGTGAGATATCACATGTGAGATGGGAAGTGGTCTGGTTCTGTTGTGTTTCAATTCAACCTGTGCATCGGAAGGTTCCACACAGATCTGAACTTACTACCACGAACAGTCAGGTCGATTGTAGGACCCAACTGAATTCCAGCATCATTTGTGGCAGAGCAGACATACTGCCCTGTGTCAGCGAGGGTGGCATTTTTTATCACCAAGGATGGAGATGCCACAGTACCTCCGCTGTAGCGACCACTAGCCACATCTATTATCAGTGTTGATCCACGAACACTTCTCTGCCAGGTCACAGAGGTCGACTGTGGCGATGAACTGATGGTACAGGCCAAGGTCACACTGCTACCCACTATGACCTCATAAGAAGTCTGACCTACTGTTATCTCAGGTTTAGCTAAAGAAACCAACCACCAGAACTGATACTTTGAACAACTATACAGACACATAATGCTTTCTGAAAATACTAAAACTAACTTAGAAAAAAAATAAATTCAAGTAATCCTACCTAAAACAAATTTCTAAATCCTTACTAAGGTCATTGGGAAGTTAAAAAAAATTTACTAAATATTTTCATATGAATTAAATATGAAATATTCTATAGATATTGTGAACAATGTTACACATGTGGTAGTGTTAGATACATGGCCTTTCTACTAGCTTGGGCTAGTGGTTTAATCCTTTAGCTCGATCGGTAGAGCACTGGACTGTCGTGCCAGAGGTACCAGGTTTGATTCTCATCAGAGGCACAAACCAGTCTCTGTTACATGCATTTTTGTGAAGCAGTTCTCCAATAAAACTATTCTTGAAATACAGAATCACTCAAAGGTTCTCATTCCTTGACATACAAACACCTGCTAATAATTTACATACACTATTATATGATTTATGCCTTGAATTAGTTTTTTGATCTGTCAGCTCAGAAAGGAAGTGCTAAACTGTCCACTCTTGATATATAAAGTTTGAGCTTATGGATGAATGATTGTCAACAGGCAACCAACCATTGTATGTCCAAAAATATACTAAGGTCTATACCTTGTTTTCTCAGGATACCTTTTCTTCCCAATGACCTTAAATATCTTCTAATCACAATTTCTACGATATTATACTAATATTAAAATGGACATACATAACATATTCTTTTGTTAATGGTAAGTAAATTTTTTTCTACTTCAGATTCTTATCTAAATTTTTTAATATAACTGCTTCCAATATTTCAAAATCCTTTTCCAATCACTTACTTTGTACAGTCAAATCTGTGGCAGATCTAGATCCATTGCCTACACTGTTTCCTGCTGAGCAGTAATATCTTCCTGTGTCACTTCCTGTCAGTGATGTAATCGTAAGGGAGGGTTGGCTGACAATCCCTCCAGAGATCCGTGAGCTCATAAAGGACCGAACATTGATAGGGTTTCCATTGATTTCCTTTTCCCAGAAGACAGAATTTGCTGCTGGGTTGGAACTGATGATAGAACACACAAGAGTCACAGACCCCCCACTGACAGCTGAATATGTGGACGATCCAACTTGGACTGTTGGCAGTGCTATACAAAAAAGTGCAAGGATTCATTAATGAACAGCATACACAACAGAATCCCGACTCACATAACACACCAGTATCACATATATTATCCCATGCAAATAATTTCTTTACCTCAAAAGACATGATTTATTGCTTGATCATGCCATTTGAGGAGGGGGCTGTTTTATACGGGTAGTACACTTTCATTCTCAATTCAAAACAAGTTTCCATCAATTTTCAGAGTTATTCATATAGTTAGTAGAGATAATTTAGAGTTGTACTGTTTTAACTACGAGGTTACAACATAAAGGTGAAAAAGAAAAATACATATAGGATCTTGAAAATACTGGCTACAAGTGAAACTTAATAAAAGAGGAACAGTCCGGGTTTATTTTAGGAGTTCAGAATCTAATTAAGAAAAAAAGAATGTGTTTTTCGTAGAAAAGAAATGCAGTGATAAATATATAACAAAAGCTAGGATAATATAAAGGAGAAAATAGAACGAAATGCTAAGCTCGATACACGTAAATGCTATACTGATTGACATACGTGTGTTCTCTCATG
This sequence comes from Ostrea denselamellosa, assembly GCA_024699665.1. Lineage (NCBI taxonomy): Eukaryota > Metazoa > Mollusca > Bivalvia > Ostreida > Ostreidae > Ostrea > Ostrea denselamellosa. The sequence goes on from JAMZEH010000042.1 coordinate 11,886,052, forward strand.
AACCTTCAAAAACAACAAATTCAATGATAATTTTATCATATCGTCATGAACACTGATTAAAAAGCCTGACATATAGTTAAATGCAACTTTGTAAGTGGAGGACAAAATACAGTTAATACTATAATTAGTAACAACATACTTACACACAACAACACTCAAGGTCATTTCCTGACTTGAAGCTGTCCCTACGATGTTAGTAGCAGTACACACATATGTAGCCTCATCTGATAACTCAGCATTAAAAATTCTCAACGAGGGGTCATTAATTGTGCCCCCACTGTACTTAGATTGGCTGAGGTTAATAGTCGAGGTCACGCCTTGGTAGGTTTTGAGCCAGCCAACACTGGTGGCAGGAGGGATAGAATTGACCACACACTGTAGGCGAATCTGGGAACCATATGCAACTGTATAGGAAGAACTCAGGATTTCTATGGAGGGTATACCTAGGAGGATAGAGAGAAAAGTGCCACTACTGAGTCATTCTATCAGAGACAGTAACATTTACTCCAATTTTTTATTTATAGTTTTAAAAACTGCAACCAAACTTTTCAAATGACCAGCCCTATTAATGAGTAATGTGTTCAGTTTTCTTTAAAATTTGAGCTTCTCTGTGTTTTCTACTGCAAGTAAATATATATTTCAGTAAAGTTGACATCAGAAAAAGGAGACATTTAACAAACACAACCCCTCCCCCCCCCCAAAAAAAAAACCCCCAGAAACTCTGCAGGTGTAATAAAGGGACACTCGGGTCCTATAACATGCTCATTAACGTCTGGTTTTATCAAATTCTTAAAAAGCTTCATGCCTCTTGAACATGTTGAAAATTTAAAAAATTAAGGAACTCGAGTTTGAGGAAAAAAATGGAACCTATTAATGTACATGTGTTATTGCAGAAAAGAAATGAACAATGAATATCCATGCAACAGAGATTGTGCCTACATGCAAGAACTTTCAGAAAGATACATGTTATTCACTATATGCATGAACTTCTTTAAGTCGCATCTAATTTTGCATTACCTTTAATAGCTATGATTCCAAAAGCATTGAATACTTTTATTAATTAAATTACAAAGACATGGAACTAAAATCTCTGAATCAAATTCTAAAAATTCATGAATTAACATTCTTAAATTATCTTTTTTTAGCATGTGTATCATACAATAACTAACAATTTCCAATATTTTTCCCGTAAGCTCCAAATAACACCTTGCATTTGTGCGTCACAGTAGCACTTACTGCCCAATACATCTAAATACGCAGTTCCACTTTGACTGGTTCCTAGGATGTTGGTGGCGCTACACTGGTAATCGCCCTCATCTGAGCCTTCTGCTGGATTGATTGTGAGAGATGGATTGGAAATGGTTCCTCCACTGAACCGAGTTTGTGAGATATCAATGTTGGTTCTGATTCCATTGGCAATTTTCAGCCAGGAAATGGCTGTACTGAGAGGGTACCCAGATACTGAACAAGTGATTGTTACTTGGTCACCAATGGTAACACTAACATCAGGTCCAATCAGGGTCACTGGGACACCTAGTGATGTAAGAACACAATTACTTGTATCATTTTCAAACTCAACTTTTCCATTGCTAAAATAAAAATGATATTCATTTTAATTCAAAACATGATGATTATTTCTTGAAAGATTTCTAACTCTCTATCAAAATAAATTTACCTCCAATCACGCTTAGAAAAGCTGTGGTAACACTTTGTCCTGTTCCTATTTGATTTGTTGCTCGACATCGATAGCTACCCTCATCTACCTTGCTGACTTTATAGATGGTAAGACTAGGAGTTGCGACAGTACCTCCAGAGTACTTGGTTAAGTCATTCACATTCACAACACTAGTGGTAGAATTGATAGTGTACACCCAGGAAACAGAGATAACGGCAGGGGTTCCCGACACAAAACAGGCTATTGTGACATCATTACCCACATAAACTGTCGCTCCAGAACCAATTGTAACTGCTGGCACATCTGGAATTGTATGGATTTCAATTTAGAGTATTAAATAGGGTGTTAGAAAGTAATTTGTTGAAATATGAAAACATGACAAAAAGAAAATTGGGAATGAAATTTAGGGTTAGAATTCACAGTCAAATGGATTACAGATTATATAGTTTAATTAAATATTTATTCATCTGTGAGAAACCAGATTTTGATCATGAATCTTGATGTTCATATTACTGTTTTCCAAAACTGAAAGTGAAGAAATAACTCTTACTTCCTGTGACATCCACTATGGCTGGCCCACTCTGACCACTCCCCACAATATTGGTGGCCACACATTGATATTCGCCCTTGTCTTCCAGGTTTACATTGTAGATGGTCAGAGAGGGGTTCGAAAGTGTACCTCCCTTATAGCGTAGATTTCCATTAATGTTCAATGTTGTTGTTGCTCCATTCACAGTCTTCTGCCAAGAAACAGACTGTGCACTGGGATTGGAGGAGATGGAGCAAGCAATGGTGATGTTTCCTCCATACACAACTGCTGAACCTGATCCAATCACCACGGACGGAACCGCTGCACAATAAAACAGACCACTTATGAATCTTTGTGTGATCGATTTCTTTAACTTTTCTGCTGTAATGCTTACTAAAAACTAGAGCATTCCACGGAACATATCTCGCCTGCAATGCTCAGGCAATAGATGTGGCTTATTCACTGTATCTTGTACACAAGACCTATAATCACTGAATGAAAACTCAAAACCAACAAAGACAAGACAAAACATTTGTATGAATGAACAGGTAAATTACTATATCCCTCTGCATATCTGTTGCAAGATGATAGAAGGACAGACAGCCTGAATGGTATTATTAATGAAATGACTCTCGCACAAGGATTACACATGCCATATATCAAAGTTCTAACTCTTATTGTTAGGAAGTTCTATGGACTGACGGGATATTGTTAATGATTGTATGTACTCAAAACTTTAAATTTCCAATGTTTTTGCCTTTGATACCTTTACCAGTTGCAATGATAGCCATTTCCTAAAAAATGTAATGCAGTTGTGAAAAATGTGCCTATGAATCTTGATAAATATAGTATGTCTATTTTACCAATTCAGAATTCTGAGAGAAATGAAAGTAGAATGTAAATATAAAAAATGAATTTTATTTTTGACAATACATGAGGGCTTGAGCTGCAATACGTCATGCCAGCATACTTTTCATCAAGCGTGCTAACACACTTCGTAAAGAGTATGCCGGCATGAAGCTTTCCAATTCATGCCCTCGTGTATTTTCATATATGAAATTTATTTCTTAGATAACTTCAGAGAGAAAGACATGCTTCAAATAATCTGATATCAAAGTCCTATCTCCCGTTCATGTTTATTTTAACAAAGTAGACACATTTCAAATATTAAATTCTGCATCTTACTGTTAATTATGTTATAAATTGAATAACCCCCACGCAAAGAATGCACATGCCAAATATAAAAGTCCTTTTCTACTTTCAGAATTTTTAGTGTGTGATAGATGAACAGTCAGATGATGGATAAAATAATCCCTAATGGTAAAGCAGGTAGGGGAATTTTTAATGCAATCTCAAAATTGATCCATTACAAATATCTAAAAAAAGAAGTTCATTTAGATAAGAAAATAAACTTTTCAATGCATAGCTATGCTATACTTACTTCCAATCACAGTCAGGGAAATCGGGTCACTTGTAGTAGATCCTGCAGCACTGGTGACAAGACAGCGATATGTTCCTTCATCAGAGAATACCACAGACAAAATCCTCAGGCTGGGAAACCCTACAGCAGCACCCTGATATCTAACACCATCTGTAATGATGTAGTTAGTTATGCCTGCTTTTGTTGTATGTTGCCAGGTGATTGCTAGAATTGCAGCATCTGGTGAAGATATGGTGACTTGAAGAGTGACATTGGTACCATAGTTAACTGTGTAAGAGTTTTGACCAATTCTGAACACAGGTTTAGCGATGACCTTCAAAGTAGTGATGGCACTTTCTCCAGTTCCAACTGTGTTGGTAGCGGTACATCTGTATTGACCATTGTCAGCTGAGTTGGCATTAAAGATGGTTAGAGATGGGTTAGTTACAGAGGCCCCAGCATATTTACTTGGATCATTAACATTCAGTGTGGTGCTGACACCATTCTCAATAGTCTGCCAAGATACAGCAGTAACCTTTAAAGATGTTGATGTCACAACAGTGCAAGCCAATGTCACTGCATTTCCCTCATTGACAGTGTAAGATTCTTTTTCAATGGTTACACGAGGTAAATCTAAAAATGTAATTCTGTATATTTATACAATATCCAAAATAATCAAAGAGAAATAAATTTCTAATTTTTTTTTTTCAAATTTGAAAATATATTAGTACTTACTTCCTTGTACTTCTAGAATTGTACTGTCTATCCCAGTTCCAGCAATATTAACTGCCACACAGCGATACTCTCCTGCATCACTGGTAATCACACTTCTCACCACCAGGGAAGGGGATGTTATGGTTACTCCCCCATATTTATTAGGGTTTGCAGACACATCTATGACTGTGAACTGCCCCCCTATGGTTCTTTCCCAGTAGACTTCAGTGACACTAAGGCTGGAATAGACATCACACACCAGAGTGACAGTATTGCCACTAGTGCTGGGGTATTTATCTTGGTCTATTTGTACTAGTGGGGGGCCTGCAAGCAGAGTTATGCAATGTTTTACTGACTCATTGATCCAATCAAAATCAAATGTTAAGTAAACTTATTTATCAAATGATCAAATTAATTTTCAATTAACATGAATCATTGATTAACAATACAAAGTAAAAGAATTTCTTTTAAATAAACTAGATGTTATGGTTTGAATTTTCAGATAAAGTAATTATACACAACATTACATCACACTGTGTAACAACTACAACTGTAAACAGTATTCTGTGTTAAGGACATAGGGTACCCCCCAAAAATTGACATAGAATTTTGTAAAACTATTTGTGAATGTTTTATACTTTGATTAAAGCCACTGTTTACCACAAAAGTTTACGATGAAACCATCTTCATTTTTGCATTACTCTCAAATCTTTACTTGAAAATTTAAAGAAAAAACGTTAAGAATTGAAATCCTTCAAAAATGTCTTTTTATCATTACATTTCATGGTATTAAATACCTATTTACATTACTGTTTGATCAATTAATAGAAAATCCCACATAAACACTGCAAAATCCTATTCCATTTAATGTATCCAAAATCTGGGGTATCCTATGACCACAACCATATTTAGTAATCAACAGTAAAACAGATCTAAAAATGGATTGCTACTAATCTAAGAGTACACATACAGCATTAAAGAAATCACTTCATTCTGCAAGAAATGGGTGTGTTTCTTGAGTATAGATATAAGCAGTATTAACATGCACTACAATTCACTACAACATTAACAATCAGAGCAGACATTTGCTGGACAATTCCACTGCGTAAAGTGTATACGTACAAGAAAAATGGATATAAACATTCAATCCACAGCACTTCAAGATGCATCATATAAATCAGGATGTGAGGGGATAAAGAGAATAGTTATTCTAATGTTGGAATATATATACTGCATACTAATGCACTGCACAGTTCAACTCAGTGAAGGGCAGTGCACTCTCCTTGAAAGGAGGTAACTTTACTCACTCCCAGTTATATCCAGGGCTATCTGTTCACTGGTTTTGCTAGAACCCAAGTTCGCAGCTGAGCAAGTGTATATACCACTGTCAGAAATTTCTGCTGCTTTTATGATTAGTGATGGAAATGTCACATTGGAACCCCCATATTTTTGTGGATTCCCCAGGACATCTATGGACACTGTCTGGTTATTTTTAGTAACCTGCCATGAGACTGAGGTCTGGAAAGGTATAGCAATCACTGAGCACTGCAGTGTAACAGATTGTCCAACCTGAACTGCATAGTAAGTGGAGTCCAGAATGATATTAATGGACGTAGAGGTCTGTCTCACGACTCGAAGGGACACACCTACATGTAACAAAGGAGGACATTTTGATTAATGACTTCTTTTCCAACAATGTATTCTATTTCTATGAATGGAGAAATATTCTTCTTTATATGTTAGATGCATGCATTCAAACCAAAAGCATCCAATAGTATTGAAGTTTCATCATTACACGTATAGTACCATATCCATGTATCATGTTTACCACTTCATATATACAATGTAACATCTACACAAGTACTCAGCAAACACACACATTTCTTCCTCCATGAAATAAAAAAGACTATGATTCTTTTTAAAGTGACTCTTTCTAAAATTGGCAACAAACCTGTAAAGTGTTAAATAAGAAGCATGGTTGTCCAAATGAATTATCAATCCCACAGCCATTGAGAACTACCTCTAGTAGTCAAGAGTCAAGCCATGTTAAAAGATCTCTACACAAAGCTACATAGTTATATAAATGTACGCACAAAAGCAATATACAACACACTGTGAGATTCAGCTAGGACGTCTGTAACCTACCTTGTGCATTTACAGCACACTAGGATAACTTTTGTCACATGACATGTGACAATGGCTCACACTAGAAAGAAATCTTGCACATTCTTGGTTTTAAGTTTGCAATACAAATGTTGCCAAGAAGTGAATTGCATATAATGGTTAAAGAGACATACACATGTTTCATATTTATAAAAAAAAAATGTCAAAATACCCTGAAAAGTAAAACACTGTTTAAAATCTTTTTTCAACACAGTACAACCAATATATGAAGGAAACAAAAATGTATTCCTTTATTAAATTCAACATGAATAGCAATGAAACTGCTAGACTAATATGTGTACCAGTTTTCCCTTTCTTGCGATAAATGGCATGAAGAATGGTCTACAATTCACAGCCATTACATTAGGTCATGCACAATGTGTCACCTTAACTAAAGGAAAATAAAAATGTGACACTATCTGTGTCTTTGTCAATATGCTTTTCATTAAATCAGTTTTCCAGATGAATCCATGTGTTTATGGATAATTTACATTTTAATCACGATACCTATAAACATTTAAAAGAATGCAGATTTATTGTGACACCATTAGAGACCCAGTGTAATGACCGTCACTCCACACCAAGCAGAGAATACAATGACTCAACGTCTAATCATAGATTTAAAAACCCATCACATCAAATCTTTTTTTTCAGGCACATCTAATTCTACCAACATTCCACAAAGCACAGATCTTTCCAAGACAAAGAATTGAAAGAGCTTGTGTTCTGTGTCATGTGGTCAAGTTATAAGACAATGCACGGGATAAATGTGAAAAGTGTGATAAATGGGACCAAAACTGGCATTTCATATATATGCACTTAAATTCAAGTAAAACCACATTTAAAATATCATTTAATTGAGATAATTCTTTGATGAGAATGAGATGAGAAATAATAAACATACTTCCTGTAACAGAAAGAGTGGTGGCGCCACTGTTGCCTGTTCCTGCTGCATTAACTGCTGAGCATTGATAACTAGTTGCATCACTCAGAGCCAAATTAGTAATGGTTAAGTTTGCATTGCTAAGAGAGGATCCGAAAAATCGAATGTTATCAATGGTAATCCTGGAGAAGGCTCCATTAATAAGTCTTTTCCAGATGATTTCAGTGACACTAGGTGTGGCTGATAACACTGAGCACTGCATAGTGACTGTGGAGCCCACCTGACCTGTGTAAGAGCTGCTGCCAATCTGAACAATGGGAATTTCTACAAAGGTAAACAAATCAAGTGTCTCATTTTTGGTTCTGCCATATTTTCAGAATGAAGTTCATAGACATCCAGGTTTAATATATATATATATATATATATATATATATATTACAACTAACAATTCTGATCAACAGGGAGAATATCATGCAATTTGAACAATAGCATTTATACAATGGCATGCACTAAGCAGTAGAAAGAAATAGTGTGTCATGAACTACTAAGATGCTTTTTTTTTCAAAATGGATGATTGTACCATGACATATATTTTACAAATATCAGCTATCACTATTTTGATTTTGTAAGCTGTTTTCAGCTGGTTTCAGAAAGAATTGGGGTCAAATGCCTATGTTGTAAGACTGATCACTGTTTGTTATCTTCAACTTTTCATATGTGAAAATAATTAACAATTTTAGAAACGAATATATATATATATAAAAACAAATGTGAACAATTTATATTTCATACTCAAAGGTAAAAAAAACTTATTTGAAGCTCAAATGTTTAAATTGCAAGACTGGTGATTTCTTTCGAATGACTAATAAAGAAATGATGTACAGGTTATGACTGCAGTTTACGTTATACATTTTGAACATACCTATGTGCCTGCAATGATGTAATTATGGACAAATATTGAACATTGACAGAAAACAGAAACAACAGATATTGACAAATGTACATGCAATAAAACTACAGAAAAGTATTTCTGTTTGAAAGGAAAAGGATAAGAATATGTATAACTTAAATGAATTTGATGATACATTTATATGTATTGAAATAAAAACTGTGGGTGAAATGTGGTCAGTTCTTAAAATGGGTAACATCACACTTCACATCACACACAAGTAACAAAACCAGTGACATCTTGGACGTAAGACATAAAAACTTACAAATACATGTACTTTGAAAATGCATACAGACCTTACTATGTAAATATCAAAAGCTTAGAACTATTCTAACTACATTGCTATCTATGACTATTTGATGTTGCATCTCTTTCAGGATTCCACTGAGTAGAGCTGTGGGCTACTTAGAGACTTCCATGAACTATTCTATACTTGTATATTGTACTATAAACTGCTCTGTACATAGATTTTCAGTGTGCAAAGTTAAGAAATGAAGATCGTTTCCTGCAATAATGTAATTCATTTTTAAAGTAATAATGGAAGTGCACATGGCAGATACTTTAAAGAGCATTATGGGTAAATAGGTCAAACTTCAACTTTTTTTAAAGATATGTTTGCTTAATATAGGTTTGGATCTAGAAGACTGTTTTCCTACACCCATACTGCTTTGCTAAGCAATGCCATTTATGCACAAGAAGAAATGTTGGGATTTGTGAAGACTATAAAGGATCACTGGAACAGCTTATTACAGAAGTTGGTGATGGGACTAAACATCAACTCAACCACAGGTTTATCAGTTACCTTGCCTTTGCACCTCTGCAATAGATTGTACACATACACCCTATTACTTTACAATCTTGTATCACAGTATATACTCTTAACCCTTGGACCATAAATGTACCAGTATTTAAACACAGAATATGATATAATTTCTCTTGATCTTGTTTCAATGATATTGTCATCTGCAAAAAGCAAGCTGATGATGCAGTTTTGACTTACGTTGTACAACAATGGCTACAGCAGAAGATTTGGTTAATACACTCCCTCCAGCTTGAGTTTGGTCAGTCTGACAATACAAACTCTTTCCATTGTCATCTATGATGGGCACCCAGCTCAATGAACTACTCTTGCTTAGGGTGCTGTCCGAGTTTGTGGTAGTATTTTCAGTGATTCCTTGGTGAAACTCCACACTACTTGACAAAGAGGTTCCAAGTTTCCATATGATGTTTGGGGCAGGCCTACCATTTCTTGCAGTACATACATATTTGTATGTAGCACCTGCATCAAGTGCTGTGGTGATAGCTGGCTGGGGACCAGTGATAAGGGGCTGCTCAGAAGGAACTAGAATTATAAAAATGCATTGACGGTAAATGTTGGAATATGCTTTGACATCTTTAATCACATCACTCTCATCTTCCACAAAAGACCTCTTAAAGGAGTGTCACTTAAAACATCTATATACTTACTAATTATCAACCAAAGAGTAAACATATTTTTTTTTATCAATAATGATTAAATATAGATACATCTTGAAATAACAATTAGATTTAAATTCTAAAGTCTGCCAATTATATTCATAATAGCAAAAGACAGAAACAGATTAATTTTTTATCAATATTACCATAAACACTGATTGTCCAGGATCGAGATAGAGGGCTGGTTAATACAGAGTTCTGTACCCTGCAGATGTAGGACACCAAGTTGTCTGACCTTGACACTGTGAATGTGTAGTTGTTGTAAGTAATGGTGGTGGATCCAACTGAATACACCCCGTCTCCGTTTCCATTAGCACTACTTCCTGCATCTACCAACTGTGTGTTTTTATACCACTGGACAGATGGTAGAGGATTTCCCCCAACTGAATTACAGCTCAATGTCACTGTCTCCCCTTCATTCTTCTCAAACTCACCAATAATATTCGGATTACCGGGAGTAGCTGTTGAAATTATAAAGTTGAAAAATGAAAATTACACATGGCATGCATATCATATCAAATACATGTCATATATAGATAACAATACAGTACTCTTTGCAAAATCTGCTTTACTTGACAGATCATGTCAAAAATACTAAGTTTCACATTAATCAAGTAATCCTAAGCAGAAATCAGTAATGCCTATCTCCTCCTTTCTTTAGTGCATGTAAATATACTTAAGAATTCAAAATTTCATTTTAATTAGATTAAGGAATTGTATAGTAAAACAACATTTCATTTAAAAATTTCAAAGCTTTAATGAAAGACTAAAGTTTACTTCATTTCATAAAAGAGATCATGACTCCAGGACAGCCTGCACTACTTACGGTCATTTGGAGTAAATGACAATACATGATTGTATAAGTGAAGTAATTTCTAAATTACTCCCAACTTCATTAAAAGTGCTAATTTTTGTGAAAGGTTTACTTTCAGAAAATGAAGTGTGCAGCTTTGGACAAACAGAATTATAGAGTATATCTACACTTCCACACTGTGCTCATTTGTAACAACACTGTATTGCTGTCCCAGAAATGTTGCTTTCTCAATTTTTCTGTTTGCTCACCATTCATGTACAGTGCACTCATCATTCAGTTTTGTGCTCACTGTTCACAAGTTCACAATTATTCTTCTTATCATTAATTGCCGTTTGATAAATTGATTGCTAACTATTTTTTATTCATGCAGGAAATATTCAACAGTGTATACATAAATGTATATCTAGAAAGAAACATAAATGCATATATACAAAATGCTTATACCAATACGAGTCACCAGTCACGGTAGCTCATTGGTTAAAGTGTTCACTTCATAACCAGGCTGTGAGCTCGAGCTCCGCTCGTGCCATGGCTGTGTCAAACCTAAGACGTTAACATAGGTAGTGATTTCTCCTTTGCCAAATGCTTGGCATTCAGAAGCGAGAATCACGGGTCTTTCAAATATGTCCTTAAAAACAGAGGTCCTGTGTTGTGGCAAGTGTTGGCACGTTAAAGAACCCTCATTGCTACAGCCCTGAGCACTAAGCATAGGTCTAAATTTGTGGTACTTCACCTACAACTGGTGACGTCTAAATATGAGTGAAAAATTATCAACGGAACATAAAACAAACAAATAATCAACTAATACATGTCAAGATGTATAATCTGTCTTAAATGTTGCATGGTTTTTTTGTCTTTCAGAAAGTATTCACAACAAAAAGCAATAGTTTTTAATCTAGCATGGCAATATCAGCATTATAAAATATATTCATTGATTAGATTTTCTCATCTTTTTACTTACCTGGCTAGGATTTCTCAAAAAAATCTCAAACTTAAGTTTGAGTTTTCTTTTATTTGAGCAGTCAAACTTCGAGTAAAATCCCAGACTTAAGTTTAAATTTAGACTTAAGTTTATTTCACGAATTCCAAGTCTGATTGTGAAATAAACACAATATGAAGAAAAAAAATCAAGACATTCTCAATAAATCAATCATCTTGTGTTCATCATGCAATCATTGCTCATATTACACTCGCAATCCATTAGTGCTCTGAGTTCACTCACCATTTACCAAGTTGCATTCACAAACTGTTCACTCTGTATTTGTTCAGCATTCACTCATCATTCATGTGGAAAAGTAGTACATTTTAGGGACTGTATATACATGTTACTTTCTATTTGACAATAATCAAATTCCCTTTAATTTCACTTTCAATACAAAGGGTCAAAATACTTACTTGACTGTGAATATGTCCCACAAAATAATGAAACAATTAAAAGCACTGGGATAAGGAAGGAACCTTGCCAGACAGGAAAAGTCCTTGTGTCACAAGCCATTTTGGTATGTGAATTCTAAACGAAAAGTCTCACTATCTAATTCCGTTGAATGTTCATCCCTGCTCTCAGGACTTGCCTCAAGTCTAAAATAAAAACAATATACTAAAAAACTTAATGTAAATTATAAAAAGGGTGGTTAAATAGACAGAATGATAATTTAACACATCACATAGCTGGGTTTGAAAAAAATAAACAATCAAACAAAAAAAACCCCCCAAAAACAAAACAACAAAAACAAAATGAACTCTCCCTTCCCACAGCTGAATACTGTATAACAGGTTTCTTCTGTGGGGTGGTAATTTTGGCTTATTTTAGCAGTTTGGTATCATGTAGCCAAATTTTTAATAGCTATTTGCACCCAAATGTTTCTGTAATCCAAAAACATTGTTTTGATGTCAAAGGTATACATGTGGCACTCTTCAATATGGGAGGTAAATGAACAACTGGTTTTTTTGAAAAATTTATTTATGATTGATTGATTGTTGTTTTCCGCCACACTCAACAATTTTTCAGTTATCTGGTGGTGTCCAGTTTTTATTGGTGGAGGAGAGAACCCTGATACAATGTACCCGGGAAGAGACCACCGACCTTCCGAAAGTAAACTAGCAATCTTTCTCACATATATCGGTGCGAGCGAGATTCAAACTCGTGCCAACTAGAGGTGAGAGGCCTTGTGATTTTGAGCAAGATGCTCTAACCACTCGGCCACGGAGGCCCCCCTAACATTTATTTAAATTTTATTTTGTTTTATGTCAGTTGTTTCTGATGACATTGAAACATTTTACAAATAAGGAAACAACCCTACACTGCATATCAATTTTCATGCTTTGGAACTCTATGTTTGCCAAAATATATTCTATAGATGAGCTAGAAAATCTCCAAAGTTTATATGGTAGCACCAACACAGTAATTTATAAATATAACAAGTAATCATATTGATTTCAAAAAAAAGTCAGTAAAGTGTGGAATTAAATCACAGCATGTGGACTTAACTTTATCCTCATTTGATCCCTATTGTTGGACAATAATATACAAATTTTGTTTTCAAAGAGTAACCCTTTCCATCATTACAGTATAACAAAGTAAGCTCTTGTCATTTAAAACCTGAAAGAACTAAGTAGATTAATCATTATTAGAATTTACTCATATCATTAATTTAAATAACTTTCATGTAGAATATGCACTATTACTTTTTATATAGGATTGGCCATGTACGTATTAACTGTATATTTAAATCATCAAAATCGTTAGAATCTCATCATCACTAAACAATGGTGTACAGAGATATAAACTTATGAAACAAGCAGGCAGTTCATACAAAATACCAAGTACGGCATGCTTGAAGACTAATTAAATTAATAGTGTTTTACTATACATGTATAAGTTTGGGAATTCTAGGAGTCCAATTTTATTTTTTTTCTCATTATGAATGTATATAAGACTATATGTACATTCTTGTGGGCAACACTATATTTCATGCTCAGGTAACCAAGTCTTACTGCTGACAAGCAAGCTTTCTACATTTTTGTATGTACTAACTTATGAGAGATCTTTACCAACAATTGACAATTAAGTCCAAATAAGACCATGAAGACTGCAAATAAAGTTCTGAGGAGAGTGGGAGGTAGAGTGTAGTTAGTCAACATAAACTGACCACAAGTAAATAAGGTTGCTTAGCGCTCTTATTAATAAATACACTGGAAAACTGGTCCAACCAGTCTTTTTTTTTAAATCAATGATTGAATGCTCTAGTTCTGGAGAAAATCCATAAACTAAATAGTTTCCACATACCCTGCATAAAGATTTAAACTGTTCAAGGTAAATGTCTGCCTCAAACAACATTTTGTCTAGGCACTCAAACCATTTTCATCATACGAATAGATTATTTATTTAGAAAATTAATAACTGAGAAAGAAGAAGCATAAATTATACATTCTGCTATCATTTTTATTAATACGTAAAGAGGAGGTTGGGCACTTATAATAGATTGAGGGATAACTGATCGATAGATTAAACATTGCTGTTTTTGAATTTCATTTTCAAGGTCGCCAATACATCAAAGTAAAAATATATGACATCTCAATTATATTTTTTTCATCTTGATATCTTTTCCCTAATGTCTATGAGAATGCTCAAATATTTGCTTTTGGATTTAAATTTAAAGTATTTTGGGCTGTCTACAAAACGAAAAGATGTCTGTCCTCTTCTTTTTATGGATATCTATATATAATATTCTTTATGTTTACTCCATCAGCATATATACATTCTTTCATCATGATAAATGCTAACCGCTATCAGTTTGTCTGAGAATAATAAGCAAAGCTACAAAAATAAATAATATAAATACAAAAATGATATTGTATAACATTTTGAATTTTCATTTCATAAATGTAGATAACATTGCTAGACTTTTACTTAAAGTTTGTCATACTCATTAAAGTCTGTAAAATTTTAAGAACATGTACATTGATTTCAGTGAAAAAAACTCCATACTTTGTACATGAACACAAATGGGGCTAGTCAATTACATAAATTATGCAAAAATTCTAGCATCTGTCTGTAGAAGCACTGGTAAAATGCACCAAAAAAATTGTTTAGTGTCTTATGATTCAGAGATAAACAATGTCATCAAAATAACAAGAATCAGTGTAAGTGGATCAAACTGAAGGGAACTGTATATCAATCTATAATTACAGGCACATCAGGAACTGTACATCTGTAATTACTGACATATCAGGAACTGTACATCTGTAATTACTGACATATCAGGAACTGTACATCTGTAATTAATGACATATCAGGAACTGTACATCTGTAATTACTGACATATCAGGAACTGTACATCTGTAATTACTGACATATCAGGAACTGTACATCTGTAATTACTGACATATCAGGAACTGTACATCTGTAATTAATGACACATCAGGAACTGTACATCTGTAATTACTGACATATCAGGAACTGTATATCTGTAATTACTGACATACCAGGAACTGTACATCTGTAATTACAGACACACCAGGAACTGTACATCTGTAATTACAGACATATCAGGAACTGTAAATCTGTAATTACTAACATATCAGGAACTGTACATCTGTAATTACTGACATATCAGGAACTGTAAATCTGTAATTACTGACATATCAGGAACTGTACATCTGTAATTACTGACACACCAGGAACTGTACATTTGTAATTACTGACATATCAGGAACTGTACATCTGTAATTAATGACATATCAGGAACTGTACATCTGTAATTACTGACATATCAGGAACTGTATATCTGTAATTACTGACATATCAGGAACTGTACATCTGTAATTACAGACACATCAGGAACTGTACATATCTAATTACAGACACATCAGGAACTGTGCATTAGCAATTACGACACATCAGGAATTGTACATATATAATTACAGACATGAGGAACCATACATTTGTAATTAAAGGCATATCTGAAATTGTACATCCATAATTATACAGACACATTAGGAACAGTACACATCAGGAACTGACATCTGTAATTATGGACACATCAGAAGCTGTACATCTGTAATCACAGATGCATGGAGAACTGTACATTTGTAATTACAGACATCAGCAACTGTACATTTGTAATCGCAGACATATCAGGAACTGAACATTTAATTGCTTTATAACCAGCTACTGTGAAATTGGAATGATTTCATAATTCCATTCTGTATCAGGCATACATAACACATGTAATGACGTTTTCCTAGTGAAACTTCCAACCCACATTCTACCCAAGTAGTGCAATTTAATAAATGTATTAAGTTAATTCCTTCAGCTTCATAGCATTCTAGCTACAATCCCAAGTCTCATACTGGGAAAAATATCATTTGTACTTTAAAGTACTTTAAGACAGATAAATGACATTGGGAAATATGTGAACATTAAAGAACCTGTTATAACTGAGCATATTTCACGACCTATACTAGGATTACATGTAGTTGTTAAGATACACTGTAACATTAAATATTACATGTAGTTCTTGGGATATTGTAATGCTGATATACAGATGCAACCTAATGGAATGAAACAAACATTTTAAAATGTCAAAATTTTAAAAGATCGATAAGATACAATACAAATTACATGCTTGCTTTCATTAAATGTATAGGGAAAAATATTTATGGGTTTTAAACTTTCACTTCTTTTTTTTTAATCAGATAGAAAATCAAGAATCTTAAATCAATGGTAAATGTTGGATTTATTGGTTTTACTACCAACAGATTGAACTCTAATCCATCAATATTGAATTACAGATGTACAAGTTAGTCAGCAAACTTTTCCAATCAACAGTACATACATGTACAAGTAAATATGGATCTAGCAGCCTACTATTAAACACTGGCTGCAATCCTTACCTCACAACCAGATTTTAAACACCTCTAACTATACATAATATAACACATCAAACTGTCCTATGAGTAAATTCGCATTCTGTATAAGACTCTTATGAATATTTCTGCATGTCAGGAAACAGCATATTGAATTCCAAATCAGAATTAAACCTGTCCTAGCTGGACTGATATACCATCACCGAGCACAATTAGAATGACAATACCATTTTCCTATCTCAGAGTTCAGTCTTCTTTGGATTCTTTGGATTCCCCAAGTCAACAAAGGTATTCCTCAACCCATAGTAAGTCTCTTTACAATATAAGGCGATTTCAGGTAAAAAATGGCCCTGTAACTGGCTTCATAGATTTTACTTGGACCCTAATATCCATAAGGATAACCCCAATGTTTTGTCATTGTGTGAAAATTGGTAACTCCAAGTAAATAGAACAAGAACCAAGCTGTCTAGTATGGAATCTAATATGCACTCTTCCCAGATTTGTTAGTTGCACAATGTAGGTTGGGAGGAAGGGGGGGGGATAAAGATAACAAGGGTTTCTGTTCAATTTGTTTCCAGTCCATTCCTAGCAGTACATATTAGTACTTTTTTAATTCTCCTCTTGACTAAAATTATAAAATCAATTAATGGTTCATTAATAATGGAACTGCACAGGAAACTATTTTCTGCATACTCAAGCAAATACAGACTGTAAAACTGTTTAAGGTACTTTTCTGATGGTTCAGATCCTTACAACAGGGTAATAACAATAATAATTCACAATCTGACATCACAACTCAATCCTCTTATTTACGATATTAGTTCCTGGATTTAATCTTTTTAGGAGATCAAAAGAACTAGATTCATGAATGAGTCCTCATTGTTTACATGTACAGTGTAATGAAAAGCAACATCAGTTAATACCCTGTGTCTCCTATTTCAACATCACGTGGAAAGGTAAGCATGGCAGTCACCATGGTGACAATCCTATTCATCATACTGTTTGAAATCATTACTGAGGAAACTAGACTGATAGCATTCAAATATTCTATTATCCTTATGCAAATTCCACCTAACTTCAACAGTTACAAATATTCAATTAAATCTGCATACTCCTCGCATAAAAGCAAATTAAAAAAAACCAAAACTGTTTATTGCCCAAATTTTGTTGAATATTGCACAAACAATC
Source organism: Ostrea denselamellosa (assembly GCA_024699665.1). Taxonomy (NCBI): domain Eukaryota; kingdom Metazoa; phylum Mollusca; class Bivalvia; order Ostreida; family Ostreidae; genus Ostrea; species Ostrea denselamellosa. The sequence goes on from JAMZEH010000042.1 coordinate 11,903,731, forward strand.
TAGGTTTCCAGTGCTTTTCCAGTAATACTGGATTTCGCAAACACCTAAATGTGTACATGGGTGTATGTATGTGTGTGTATATATATATATATATATATATATATATATATATATATATATATATATATATATAGATGAATCTGTAAAAAATGTTTCTGCAAGTGAAAAGAATGAATGTATTCATGCAAGTACCAAGGTATATCAATAGTTCTCTGTAGCTGTGGGGATGACCCCCATAATTAAAGTCACTTGAAGGATTTAAGTCTTTGGCATTAATTTCAAGGAACCTTGGAAGACATGGGAAATATTGACAAAAATCACAAAGCTGTAATTAAACACAGACCTCCTGAGAGAGAGAGAGAGAGAGAGAGAGAGAGAGAGAGAGAGAGAGAGAGAGAGAGAGAGAGAGAGAGATACATGGAACACACTCTCCTTAGGGCAGGTCTTAACTGTTTGAAAGATAGGAGAAAGGGGTTTAAAGCAAGTTCCCAATAAAATCCACTTAGAAATTCTCTTTAGTTTTCCAACAACTACATCTTAAATCATTAACCCTTAACAATATTTCACAATATCAGTTCTTTCTTTCATCATTTAGAGTACATTCAGTGTATATCTATAAGGCCACTTCCAACAATATAGTCCCCGTCCGAATGAGACATTTCAATTAATTCATAACACAACTATAATAAATATGAAATCACTGGAGATATCACAGGCAATTATTAATTTCATCAATAATTCATGAAGTATGTTTAAACACTCACGATAACATCCAATTCTACTACCTTAAAGTAAATGGTTCTAAGCAATTTCTGCATGCAACCACTGCAGATATGCAACAATATTACAACAAAATCAATGTTTACAAAAAACAATTTACATATCAAAAGCAATGTTTTTATCAATTTACTAAACTCACATGCTATAAAGTAAATTTCACTACATATGCACAGCTGACTTCAAAGGGTCTTTCTTTTTTCATTAATTTCAAGTTAATTGACCATATTTGATACCACACAGCCCCAAAAAGAATCCGTATTAACATTACACATTTCATTTTTATACTTTCTTAGTTTGATTTTGACATATCTTCTAATTTTATGAGCTACATGAGTATTATGCATGTATGTACTAATAGCTAAATTCCTGCTATAAAACAGGTCAATTTGCAAATTTAAGATGGCCTCCGATAATAAGGTTACAGTTTCACTGCAGACTTGAAGCATGATTTGTTGACCAATTTACAGGAGCTGTGAATGACTAAGTCATTAGCAGTTAAGATTGACAATGATTGTTTAATCTGTATTGTAACGTGACGCAAAATCCATACAGAACTAAAGACTGCATCAAAAGTATTAAAGACCACAGCAATTGGTGTGTTCAGAAAATATCCCTGAACTAATGAACTGTAACACAAACTTGTCATTCAACAATCAATATTGATGTCTTTCTGAGACTTCTACCTTCCAGATAAAAAAGACTATAGGCAAAGTTGATGAAACATATTCAAAAAAATGAAAAATTTTCACAACATTACTTTGTTACATAAACACAAATTGAAAGTGTATAAAAGAATCACATAATCAAAAGCAATCCATATCAATGATATGATCACGTCTTGTGTATGTATTGTAAACATAAAGAAATTCTCACCTACTTTTGTGTTCAGTGAAGTATGAATTATTTCGTAAAAGATCCTGGTTCTGAATAATGACAGCATTCACTCCAACAAAATGAAAAAATCTATCCAAAGTTAGGCGATGATGCGAGAAATTAAATCTTCAAAATATCTGAATGCCATTGCGATATTGATGAGGATGTCACATCACAGTATTCAATATTGTATCATAATCCATTACTACATGTACAAGCAATTTGTTTGTGTACCTTTGTTGCCATAACAACAAAGCAGGTGACAGAAACAGACATTAATTAGGAAAACTTGTCACAGACATATAGGTACTGACATCATGGTCCTTTTTCCAGAGGTTGGTTGCTATAAATAAGTAATGGCCACCTATGAATATTGATTTTATAATATACTCAATCTTTAGCTGAACAGGTTAAAAGAATCTATAGCTGTATACTATTAGCTTTGAATAAAATTAATAGATTACTAATAATTCCTTTAAGTCAATTTTAGATTGAAGTAAGAAAAAATATTCACCAGTGAACACAACAGAAGTGTAGTTTACATCCCATGAACTACAATAAGACAAAAAGCTAAAATAAAAATATATAAAAATTATTTCAGACTACCCAAACATTTTCTAATCATCAATCATGCTACCTTATAATACCTCTACAACTCTACACTGAATGCAATGTAGTGATTTCTTAAACTTGTGTAGAGCACACTTCACTAAATATAATAAATTTTTATTATGCACATATGTGTGTGCATGTATATGTGCATTGTGCTTGTGTGTGGGGTGGGGGTGGGAGAGGGGGGGGGGGGATTTAGCTACTTTGACAACCACTCTTCATGATAAAATATCTTTTTCTTGCATTAATTCATGCCATATGGATAAGTTCTACTAATCAATACTTTACAGATATACATGTTGAATTTAAAACCAGGTGTCTCTTCATACAATACACAAATTCCACAAAGTGATCAATGTTCTTAATGACAAAAAATGGCTACTTGATAATAATCAGTTTGGTTCATCATTGACACTAAAATCCAGAGTGAACGTTAAACTTGTGTTTCACTCTACAAGCTCTTGTAAACACATGTAACTTATCAATAACTTAATATATAATTTGAAAGAATGTTTGTTAATTCCTGGGGATCCAATTATCATACAACTATTGTACCCATACAGGATATATATACTAACACATGATACTAATTGAAGAGTATACAGTACATGACCTATAGTTACCATAAGATTGCAGCTGTATATCCGTGTCATATGTATGAAACTAACTCCATGCATTTGATATTTAATATTCAAAAAAAAAAAAAAATGAACGATATAACAGCTTAAGTTCAAGGTAAAATCAGAACTCAAAGAAACAAAAAAAAAATACCAATCAACATCTAGAAATAGAACGTAAAATTACCACTGTTCTGTCAACAAAAAGAACCTAAGCAAATCAATATAGAATTTCTTTTGGACCCTGTAGTTATTGGTTGTAATCAAAGACACATTACTGCATTCAATTCCTGTGAAAACCCAGCAACATTTATTTTTAATATCTATGTTTTCCAATACGAGCGATTCTAGTTTATTGGTTTTCTGACAACAGCTCTTGAAACAATGTCACATTTAATGACTGCATGTCTGCAAGTCTTTAGCATATTTCTACCACCTTTTCTCAATCACAGTAACACAAAACCAATTATAATTTATCATTTTTGTAAAGAAGAAATAAAAACAAGCAAGAAATTTGATGTACAGAACACAAAAATTCAGTAGAAATTGCACTTAAAATGTAAAATGGCACTTACCAACTAACTTACCCTGTCAGGGTACACTTTTAATGAATGAAAAACGATCCAAAATTATTGTCCTTCGGGTAATAGATTCCTTCCAACAATGAGATGATTTGATTTTATAAATAAAAATCCCCAGGTCTGTTCCGAAAAGAAAAATTAACTCAAAAAAGAAATCAGCCCTACTATCCCAGCCTTATAGATCACATGCATTGAAAACAGGCAAATGAGTTCTTAGTAACCATTAACTAAGCACATAGAGCCTGCTCGCTCAGCCATGACACTCCATACACAATAAGGGTTATGTACAAACAACTAGACATTTAAAAATAATACCCAAGCCAATTCTGAAATTTTCTGTTGTGTTTGAAGAAGTCAGCATTTGTTTAGACATGTCTTTTATTCCTATAGCCATGATATACAATGCGTATCTATGTCCACGCAGCAGTAGAACCATGAGGACGCAATGGTGGTACATGGAGACTTTCATAGCTACACAGAAACAAAGACATACTTAGTCATAGCTAGAATACTATTGATAAATGCTTTTAGCATGAAATCATCTTGTATAAAATATTGCATGGCATTTTATATATCGCATCCTATATAAGCCAGAGGTCACACTGCATTAGCCCCAAGAGCTGTTAGGCTTCAAGAGGTGATATAAACTGATTGAGAGGTGATGTAAAATGCAATATATAAAATACCCTGCCATGATTTTTATATCATATACTTATAAAAAATATGAAATATAAGATTAAAAATATTTCATTAATTTAGTACATTGTTTGAATTAAAGAAATAAAATCGTCATCATAAATTTTATGAGAAATTAAGCAATAGAAATGTTACTGCAATGCATTGTAGTTCCTCGAAACATAAGAGACAGGCCATCTTGGAATATACCAATTGCGACATCAGCACAATAAAGGGTAATTGAGTAGCTTTATGTGTCAGTATGACACAAATGTCCTCACTGACATCAAAGTCTGAAATGTTTGAAAGTCCATTGATGTGAAAATAACTTGCACTAAAGCACAAATAAAAAAAAAAAGAATATCATATTAGTGGTTTTATTTTCTTAAATCAGTTATGGAGAGAATTGCTTTAGTTTTTATGGACATGGAGGTACAAGGTGAATCTTATAATGAAATAGTAAAATATTTTATTAATAACGATGTTCTTTGGATGCAGAAAATATGCATGACCAATTTGAGATAGAACCCTTGTACTTGACCCATTCAATTAAAGTAACAATGATTAAAGTGACAATAAAATGGCATTTTATGTGTTAATGATATATACACATTTTGTGCATTGTAAATCAGACATTTCATCTATAAGAACTTTAGGAAAAAGTAAAAAAAACCACCAAAATACTGTTATTAGAAAAGTCTAAGGATAAATAATAACTTTGGTGAAACTAGGTCAATGGACATGAAACTTAAACTTGATGTGTAAGATATCAAAATAATGACCAAGACATACCAATAATATGTTCAATATCTCCAAGCACCGCAAAAAAAAAAGTCCAAAAAACAACAAATAAACAAATTTTCAAAGTCTAAGAGCAATAACTTTGGTAAAAATAGGTCAACTGACATGAAACTGTAGGCCATCAATGTAAAGAGATATACCAAAAATCGGTTCATTATACACAAACGCAGCAAAACACTTTGGAAAATGGTGAATAATTAGATATGTTCAACATCTAAGGGCAATAACTAGTGAAAATAGGTCAATCAACATAAAACATGAACTCCATCTATAAGTTATTAATATAATTTGAAAGAAAAATATGTTTTCTTACCCCTGAAGCAAAATACATTACTTGAACCAAACTGAGAGTATATAATACAAATGTCATCTTTGTATAGCTCTACTGTTCTGATTTAAATTAATATCCTTTTTGTTATGAGAAAAGTTTTATTTTCAAAATTTCCCTCAGAACTCCATTGAAATTCTTTAAACCTCTCTTGTGCCCACAGCCAGGCCCCAAGAGTATGGGTTGAACAAACTTGGAATTACAATACAAGAAGATGATTTCAAATGAAACAACTGACCTTACAGATCTACTGGTGGCAGTGACTCGGTGGTTAAAGCATACTGTTTCTTTGCATTTAGAAATGAATTGCAGATCTGTCAGACAAGATCTTAAAACCTGAGGTTATCTAATGCAATAAGTATAGGCACAATAAAGAACCTTCAATGCAATGGCCCTGAGCACTACACGTAGGTCTACATTTTATGGCACATCACCTACAGCTAGTATGAGATAAATAAGTGAAATTTCTTGAAGGGACATAAAAAAAAACATCCTTAGGGTTCTTCAGAGGATGATTTTTAGATATTTTTCTATTCAAAACATTGAGGTCATGATTTTAACGAACCTGAATCTTTAATAGTTGACACAATTTATCCCAGTAAATTCTTGATAGGATGACGTTCAAAGATTTTTCTTATATAAATTTTTACATGAATCTTTTCAAAACCTTTATTGTAGACCCAAAGAGTCTGGAGGAAATACAAACAACTTCATCAGCAAGAAGCATTGAAAACGGCGCGGAACACATACAATTATGAACTTAACCTAGAGAAAAAGAAAACTCTTGATAATGAAAAAGTCCTTAATTATAATAGCAATACTAAACAACTTTATCAGCTAGTGGCCGAACTTACTGGTGCGAAGTCCGACAACCCGATGCTTAGTGAAAATAGTGATAGTGTGCTCATGGAGAATTTCGCAGATTATTTCATGAACGAAATTGACAAAATTAGGCAATCGTTAAGTGACTTCAGCCATTTTGAACCTCTTGTTAAGGGTACCATCATTCAATTCTTTTAAAGAATTATCTGCAAGGAAATTAAAGAACTGATAGGTGAACTACGAACGACATCCTGTGAATTAGATATTTTACCAACCAGTGTTCTGAAAACATTCTCACAAGAGCTGTTACCAACCATAACTGATCTAGTGAATCTATCGCTAACGCAAGGCATTTTCCCTTCAAAATGGAAACAAGCAATTGTTAGACCTTTGTTAAAGAAGGTAGGTCTTGAACTAGAATACGCGAATTACAGACCAGTCAGTAACTTGCCGTTTTTATCAAAACTTATAGAAAAAGCAGCGCTCCATAGACTAAATCAACATGTGAGTGATTTTGATCTTCCAAAAAACCAGTCTGCATATCATCGCTTCCATTCATGCGAATCTGTTCTGTTAAGACTTGTACACGATTTGCTGAATGCAATAGAAAAACAGGAAGTCACGGCTCTCATAGCAATCGATCTCAGCACCGCGTTCGATACAGTGGATCACCAAATACTCATTGATGTGCTCAGAAAGCAATATGGTATCACTGATTCGGCTTTGACTTGAGTTGATTCATACCTACGGTCAAGTAGTTGTCGAGTGAGCGTTAATTCTGCGTCATCATCTCCTCGTCAATTGCAATGTAGTGTTCCACAGGAGAGCTGTTTAGGTCCGTGGTTGTATCTTACATATGCAGGGACTTTATTCGACATTATTCCTCCATCAATCGCAGTCTATGGATTTGCAGATGATCATATTGCAAATAAAAGGTTTAGACCTACGTCTATTCACAACGAAATCGAAGCAATTAAAGAACTGGAAAACTGTGCAGGCATCATTAATGACAGGATGAATTCAAATAAACTGAAAATGAACACATCAAAAACAGAATTCATAATATTTGGCAGTAGGAAGCAACTGGACAGATGCAACACAAAACTTATGAACATAAATGGCGACAAAATTAAATCGGAACATTGTATATGATATTTAGGAGCATATTTAGATGAAATTCTAAATTTTAAGGAACACATCAAAAGAAAATGCCACACAGCAATGATCAATTTTCTCAGAATTAAAAGTATACATAAATATCTGACAAAAGAGGCAACAGAAATTTTGGTTTTATCATTAGTTATTTCTCATTTGGACTACTGCAATGTGATTTTATATGGAATAGCACAGAGTGAAATAGGAAAGATGCAACGGATTCAAAACATGAGCGTGAAACTTGTATTGAATTGTAAGAAATTTGATAGTTCTAGGAAAGCTTTTTATGACTTACAATGGTTACCCATCAAATCCAGAATACAATTCAAATTGTTGACTTTTATGTATAACTGTTCTGTTGGCAAAGCACCATTATATTTAACCGAACTTTTAACGAAACAGGTGCAAATTCAAAAGTTATGCTCCGCTCAATATTCTTACGGCTGCTACAACGTTCCTTTTAATAGACACACAACGTTCAGTGACAGAAGCTTCAGAACCGTTGGTCCTCGACTTTAGAACAATCTACCTCTAGAGATAAAACAGTCGAAATCACTGAACAGTTTTAAGGTGAATTTGAAAACTCATTTATTTAAAAACTTTTAATATACAAAAAAAAAAATTTAGTATCGTACTAGACATTGATTCAGTTTTGTAGAATGTATGTACTTGTATGTTTTAATTACTTATTTACTTACCTATCTTATGCTTCTACTATTACCTTTTATGCATATCATCTCTTTTACTATTTTATTGTACAACGCCAGTGAATACATGTATGTAGAATTAGGCGTTTCAATCAAATAAATTAGTTTTAGTTTTTTTGTCATTCTGAACCTAGGAGTCATAGGTTAAACACACACAAAGCTATACTTGTACAATGTAAGGAAATTTTCATGTTAAAAATTTGGAGTGGTTCTTGAAAAGTTGGGGGTTTTTTTTGTTTTTTGATTTTTGATTTTTTTTTAAACATTCCACTGTATTATTCATATTTCCCAATTATCTCCTCTTGGAAAGAAGATATTTACCTTTCATTTGAACAAACTCGAATCCCATTTCCCTAAGATATTTTGTGACAAGTCTGGCAACACTGGTGAGGTGGTGTAGAGAAGAAGTTGGTAAAAAGTTTATGACAACAACTACAAATAAATTTTGAGCCTATGGTTCAGGTGAGCTAAACAAATTTAAAGGAAAAAATACTTTTATTTTCTGAAAGAATATTGTACTGTATTATGGGTTACTGTGATTGAAGCAGGATGAACATTTTAATTGACAGTCTTCTTCTTCTTCCATAAATTCGCAAACCACCATCTGGTGTATTGTACAGTCTAACGATACGCTTTCAGAATCATTATGTGTTTGAAGTTTTTAATGTCACTTCAAAGCTTATTCATCTATCCATCAACATATCCTAGAGATCAAAATATTTATATGCATTATGTTGAAGATTTATGCATACAAGTTCACAGACAAGGAAGTGGAAATATTTAGTATTACAGATTAAAATAAAAAACAATTTAAAATACATGCTCCTGCAAGGAAAAATAACAATAAAGGATGCAAATGTAGTGAGGATATCATTATGTATAGCTGCAGTAAAAATGAGACACTTTTCATGTCACTTCAGCCGAGTCAGTTATCTGCCAATTCATCTACAGTAATCTTTGTCCTGACTCCATCATAATGGATGTTCACAAGATATTATAAGATTAATGCAGTTACAGTCTCATGACCAAATTATCAGGAAGCAAGCAGTAGACTTTCAGGGGTTTTTTTTTTCGACTCGTAATTTGAGTAAATAAAGTCTTCAATTTTTATACCCTTAAGCTGTACACCTACCTTCCCTGATATCACACTATTTAGTTTTATCAAAATAAGTTACCATGACTGGATCATTGGATGTTACATAGATATTACAGTGTACCTTATCAGTACTTGGATAAAAAAAACAATTATGCTGTTATCATATTTAACTGCATGAAAAGGGGAATAACTCTTCTATCAAGTTGATACTTCTTTCAGGCAGGGAACATGCACAATGGACACTAGTTCCTACAGTAATGTAGCAGAGCAGGTACTAGAGGCACTAATCAATCTTTCACCTGAAGAATAACTATAATATAAAAATTATGATGTAACAAAACAAAAATAATTAAAAACCCCTTTTCCCATCTTGTCAGTATGAAAATGTACACCTAACTAAATAGTGTAGAGTATTCATCATAATTACTATTTTCAAAAGTAATTATATTCACCTAAAATATTTGGTATAAACAAAACTCTGGCATAGAATTAAATCTGCACTCTCTGAGATATGACTTTCAACAAATTATTAGCTCATCGATTGATTGATTGATTGATTATTTATTGCTTTCCGCCACACTCAACAATTTTTCAGTTATCTGGTGGCGTCCAGTTTTTGTTGGTGGAGGAGAGAACCCAGATATAATGTACCTGGGAAGAGACCACCGACCTTCCGCAAGTAAACTGGCAAACTTGCTCACATAATGCCGCGGCCGAGATTCGAACACGCGCCGACAGAGGTGAGAGGCTTTGTGATTTTGAGCCCGATGCTCTAACCACTCGGCCACGGAGGCCCCTCTTAGCTCATCGACATATAAAATGTTCGATTAAACTATAAGATATGAACAATACTGACTGCTTTACAGGACAAAGAGTTGAAGGGGAGCAAGCTACTAAGGTCAAGTTTATCAATCATTACCAAAACTCTGAAACAGCTTTACATTCTTAAAGTGAATGTCAACATCAAAATGTAGAAGCATACATTCTAAAAGATTTTGTTGTAATTTTGACATTTAGTTTTTTTGTTCAGTACATATAGTTGATAAAAAAAAAAATCACTGCAGAGAAGTAAATACACTGCATTTCACAATCAAGATATTTTACATAACTTTCATAAAATTTGACCAAAGGTCACATTTTTTTTCTCAACTCTGAGATTTAATTTTAAATTCTTCATTTTGAACATAATTCAGCATTTGAACCATTGTTCAGAATTCTTTACTCTCTAGACGACAACTAATGGGGCATTATTAACAATCATTACATTAAATGAATGCTTTTAATAACTATGATCAATTATCAACTCCTACTTCCTCTGTAAATGGGTACTCCCAAAGGAAAGGTCTATCACTTATCCACTTTCATAAAGGGTATGATGAATATTTAATGAATCAGTAATAAATGTGTCCTTAGTTAAATCAACCCTCTATGTAAATATGTATTACCTACACTCAGCTGTTAGGGAGTTGTCAAACTTTCATAGTTTACGTACATCTGTATTACCTATTCATTTTGATGCCAACATGTACAAGTTCGAGCACTTTGACCATTAAGGTTCAAACACAAATCTGAACAATTCTAAGGTTGAAACAATTTTGTTTATAATTAGAACACTTTTCACCAAATTTGAACATTTTTGACTGCAGTCTGAACACTTTTACCTAAGGTTTCAATAATTTTGAGTATGGTATGAACACTTTTGTCCAAGGTATGAACACTTTGGTCTCAGGTTCTACCACAGCACCTTAGCTTTGGGTAGGTTTGAGTTCCAAGAGAGAACGAGACAAGACCTACTACAAGTCTGGCCCTGCGTCACTGTCATATATTTATTTACATTCCTATTGTTCAGCATCATTTTCAGATATACATGTAATTTTTTTAATTAATACCAGAACCCCACAAACTCAGATAAAAGCACACAAAGTATATCTGTTAAGATGTAGACATCTCAGATAAAAGCACACAAAGTATATCTCTTCAGCTGTTGACATCACAGAGGTCTAAGACAAAGTATATCCACACTTTCATAAAAAGTTGAATATACCAAAGAAACATTTTAATAGCATATGTTGCAAAAAATGTGCACCTATAAGAGTGACAGATGGATGGAAAAATGGACAGATGGATGGAATGAATGGAGTGGAGCAGCTACTAGACCTCCTGCTGTCACCTCCAGTGACATAGGTAAAAGACAGTAGTTCTTGTTATGGATTAGTGGGCAACACAGAGACAAGAGGAATCAACCACTATTATATTTTTGTCACTTCATCTGGATTTACCACAGTAATATGCCATTTGTGGATTGTTTGTTTTTGGGTTGTTTTTTTTTAAATTAATACCAAAACCCCACAAACTATCTCTAATTATCATGCTGTTTTAAAAGTTTTGATCAGTATTGTCAAAGCTGGTGATCAAAACTCTCAAAATCAAAGTCAATGATTTCTATCAGTCCTGTCAGAAAACCTATAAAAGTTAGTGATGTCCATTGCTAGCAAAGCTTCACTTTGCAGTCTATGGGCTTGATCAACCCAATCAATTTTTAGAGGATATCTGTGGCACACCTGTTCAATTTTTTATTTTGTCATTGTTGATAATAGTACATACAGTAATCAAACTAATGAAATTCATTCATCTATACCCTAGCCATTTTATTAATTCAATGGAGAAATATGATCTCTCTTTGCCGCTCATTAATTTCTAAACTGTACACTGTATTGAGGAACTTGCCTATGACAAATATTATACAATGATTATTACTCATAAAGTGAAATTTGAAAATGTAATCCTCTGTTTAAACTGTAAACAACAAGACAACTACATTAAATCTTCATCACAAGTAAAGGGCGCAACTCTAATTTACATGTATAAAATAAACACAATACGGAACAACATTATCACTTCCTATTTCGGCAGTTTTCACTATACTGCGTCTAAATTTACTATACAACTATAGGTACACTGTAGTAACCATGGGATGTTCTGTATCCAATCACACCAATGAAAGAGCGATACTTTAGTGTGGGTAATTAAATATACTGCGTCTAAATTTACTATACAACTATAGGTACACTGTAGTAAGCATGGGATGTTCTGTATCCAATCACACCAATGAAAGAGCGATACTTTAGTGTGGGTAATTAAATATACTGCGTCTAAATTTACTATACAACTATAGGTACACTGTAGTAAGCATGGGATGTTCTGTATCCAATCACACCAATGAAAGAGCGATACTTTAGTGTGGGTCATTAAATATACTGCGTCTAAATTTACTATACAACTATAGGTACACTGTAGTAACCATGGGATGTTCTGTATCCAATCACACCAATGAAAGAGCTATACTTTAGTGTGGGTCATTAAATATACTGCGTCTAAATTTACTATACAACTATAGGTACACTGTAGTAAGCATGGGATGTTCTGTATCCAATCACACCAATGAAAGAGCGATACTTTAGTGTGGGTCATTAAATATACTGCGTCTAAATTTACTATACAACTATAGGTACACTGTAGTAACCATGGGATGTTCTGTATCCAATCACACCAATGAAAGAGCGATACTTTAGTGTGGGTCATTAAATATACTGCGTCTAAATTTACTATACAACTATAGGTACACTGTAGTAAGCATGGGATGTTCTGTATCCAATCACACCAATGAAAGAGCGATACTTTAGTGTGGGTCATTAAATATACTGCGTCTAAATTTACTATACAACTATAGGTACACTGTAGTAACCATGGGATGTTCTGTATCCAATCACACCAATGAAAGAGCGATACTTTAGTGTGGGTCATTAAATATACTGCGTCTAAATTTACTATACAACTATAGGTACACTGTAGTAAGCATGGGATGTTCTGTATCCAATCACACCAATGAAAGAGTGATACTTTAGTGTGGGTCATTAAATATAAAGCATACTAGACATGCTTGATACATGAATCAATGGAACACTTCTTTTGACATTTACATTGATGGTTACAAACTGCTGGGAATATTGCATGGCTTGGATTAGTTCCAAATGCTCTATTGCACACTGGGCCTACTTCGAAAACTTTCTGCAAAGGCAAATACTTTGTACATTATAAGGTATGTACACTAATAATAACAACACAAAACCTTGTGTTATTATCAATATATAGATGTCATAACTTACAAATTACAGCAACAAATGTCTGTGATCTCCGATCTGTTTTGAGTTTCAGCACCTGGATCTCTATTTCCGTCATCCCAAGCCCAATCACAATATATCTTGCACAGAACTCTCACCGCGCTGCCCACTTTGAAGGACCAGTAAACAGTTTGTTTATTTTTAATATACGGCAGTAACCAAAGTTTAGTAGGACCATAGATAGGGGGAAGGTGGAGATGGAGGGATGGAAAGAATGACCCTGTTTTGTGTCTCCCACCCCTACAACTTGGTTGTCTAATTAGACATTTGTCCTATTTTGGATCAGATCTGAATTATAATCATAATTTGATTCTTTACCACAAATGACAATGCAACAAAATTGTTTATGATATTCAAGAATCTTTGCGTTTCCAGTTACCTGGTTATTCATTTTGTTATTTCTATAATCACAGACGGGGAAGTGCGATACCTGTTTTACTATGATGCACATTCCCTATCACATGACTAAATAAGTCAAATTATGAAATATGATAAGCTGGTACTACCTCTGGAGTTTTGTAACAGTGGAGAGGCTCCAATGAGGTGAGAGACGATTATCCATTTAATCACATAAATAAATTGATCAACCAATTGCAGGCCAGCATTTTCCAGAGCAGGTTGAATGCCCAGCATTTTCCCATGGAAAGTTTGGATCACGTCCGGTGACCTTTGAATTGCTGAGAGGTTTTGAGGTCTAGAATGTATAAAAACTGAGTTTGAAATCATTACTCTCTTCAATTAAATCAATGATATCATTAACTCAGTTGATGCGCACAATAATTCATTAGCAAGAGCAACTATCTAATTAGAGATATCTTCCATTCAACATATCCACAATTGAATCAATGATCTATTTAATTGAATTGTTGCTCTCTTGAAAAGAATTGATGCACGTATTAATTAATCATCAAACCAATTATACTGTACTGAGCTCCATATTAAATTTTGTGAGCAATAGTTCCACCACATTGATGCATGCATCATGAGTCCATGAAAGCAATAACTGAATTGATGTGTGCATAAAATCAATTATTGATCTCATCAGTTGAATTAATGCTGCATCAAATCAATTGTTGCTCTCATCAATTCAATTGATGTGCGCATTTATTCAATTTTTGGATGATGTCTTCCAATAGTTAAAGATACTTTAAATTTTTGAGTTTATGTTAATTTGGCACCCCATATTCACAACCCCCATTGTGGGATTATAGATGATCTGATTAATTACCAGATTAGTTAATTTATGATCTCTTGTAATATACAATATGAGATATAATAATAGAAAGAGATACCATGAGATTTACCTTTATTGGCTTCGAAGATTCAACTCTTGACACAAAGCTGCAAAGACTAGGAAAAACACCTGGAAAATCTTTAAGTAAATGTTTGAAGTTTTCTAAAACAAAACACATTTGTACTTTCTGTACAGTAGTACTGCATGGCATGTTGTCCATAATCACTCACACTGGCGCAGAAAACAAAACAACTACATGAACATGCCTACATTAATTCAGCTATTTACGGGAAAGATTCTCCTGGAGAAAAAATGTTGATTATTCAGGATATCTGTAACATGGTGAACGAGGATCGTGAAATTGTAAGATAAGCGATAGATGAATGTATACCAGTGATGGTCAGTCATCCAAGCACATCATTATATCATAATTCCCCTCTGCACCAAACTGAATTTTCCCAATGACGGGGAGATTTCAAGTTCGGTGTAAAAGGTAAATGTCACAAATTTTATTACTCATAGCGCAAGGTTAGTTTTGTAAGTAGTGTGTGAGACATAGAAACAATATAATATCTCATGCAGGGTAAGAAATCAAATGATATTTTATGCATTATTATATATGTACAAGTCAAACATCAAATGACACTCACTTCCGGTCACAATCAGTGTGGTGGCGCCACTGTTGCCTGTTCCCGCGGTGTTAGTTGCGGAACATTGGTAGGTTGTCGCATCACTGAGTACAACGTTAGTAATGGTCAAGTTAGCATTACTAGTTGTGGACCCGAAAAACCGCACGTTATCAATTGCTACTCTGTTGTAGACACCATTGATCAGTCTGCTCCAGTAGACGTTTGTTGCGGGTGGTAATGCTGTTAAAACTTCACAACCCAAAGTGACCGTCTGGCCAACTTCAACGGTGTAAATACTATTCATGATCTGCACAATGGGGATTTCTAAAATAATAATAATAATAAAATAAAAATAAAAAAAGAAGTTTACAAGCGTTCATATTGTCTCAAATAGTTTTTATTATATATAAGTATTTGGATGAAAAGATCTTACGCTGTACAAAGATAGCTGAACTGGCCGTTTTTGTAATGGTTCCCCCTGATGCTGAATTCTGAGTCGTTACACAGAACAGAATCTTTCCGTTGTCATCAGCGATAGGAATCCAACTTAGAAAACTGCTCTTGGTCAGGGTACTATCCGCATTAGTGACCGTGCTCTCGGCCACTCGAATCGTTCTTCCCGACACTCCCTGTTGGAGATCTAGCGAGTTTTCGACTGTGGTACCCAATTTCCAGTTAACATTTGCTACTGGGTATCCACTACTGGCAAGGCAGGTATAATTATAAGTTCTACCCACATCAAGTGCTGCTGTTGCTGCTGGAACAGGTCCACTGATGATTGGGTTACCAGCGGAGACTGTAAAGGGGAAGCATTAAAACTAGTTATTTATGTCATTATGTGTTTTGCTTTTACGATTTCAAAATTTATAATTGACTTTTATATTTCATTTTATATGTTGTTATACAATGTGGCTAAATATCTACTTGCACTGTGCTTTTGCCATTTTATTTTATTTTTCACAGTAGATATTCCAACCCCGCCAAAGAAAACATGGACTTTACATTCCGGCCAAGCCATGTGTTGCCGTGCTGTCAATTTCAAATAAGTGCATGGAGTAAGCATTAGATTTCACTTTCTATTGAGAATGCGTAAATATAAGCATTAAATGATTTTTAAAGCAAATTATACGAACCGATATATATATATATAAACAAAATTATAACGGGCGTTATTCAATCGATTAGCACAACAGATCATTCAAGATTTCAGTATAGCTAGCCCTGCCAAATTTTATTGTGAAAGCAAAAACACAGACTTTTTGAAGTTTCGAGGGGAAGGGTATTTTGAGCAAATTTTCACTGTTTTTCTGTACGTGAATTACACAGCCCCTCCTTTCCTTAGCCATTATACTGGGCCTGACAACAGACCCTGCATCGATGTTCATTGGAATTTATATGTAAGAAGTGTATGGTATACAATGCACACTGTACATAAAATTGATATGAAGACAATTGCAATCATTTACTCCTATGTATCATCAACTTAATATTCTTGCATTTTTTTTAATGACACTAACGATAAATTCAGTTAAAAGAAAGGTAATAAAAATTTGAACATAGATACGAACTATATATGTGTGTGTGTGTATGTATGTATGTATGTATGTTTGTATGTATGTATGTATGTACGTATGTATGTATGTATGTATAGATGGATGGATAGATAGATAGAGAGAGAAAGAGAGAGACTTTATTTCCATCGAAAAATTAACTAAAAGAAATCAAGATTGTTAATTACCGTAAACTTCTATATTCAGGGATCGTTGAAGTTCACTTGATAGCACAGAACTGTTGACCTTGCAGATATAGGACACAGAATTATCCGACCTTGACACTTGGAAAGTATAGTTATTGTAAGTCGCAGTGGTGGATCCAAATGTATACACCCCGTCTCCATTTCCATTAGGACTACTTCCTGCATCCACCAACTGTGTGTTTTTATACCACCGAACAGTAGGTAGGGGATTGCCTCCGTAAGACGTACAAGTCAAGGTCACCGTATCACCTTCGTTCATTGTGTCAACAAGGCCGAGTATTGGATTGCCTGGCAGAGCTGTTCATGTTAAGGAAAGAAAAAAAACTTCCTCATTTACGATGTGCATATCTCCACTATTTTCATAATTTTAACTGATACTTCATAACATTTCAATTTTTATGGTGTGACTTTTTATCAATTTTTCCCCGAAAGCAAGTTATATATCAATACCTAAACTTACTCACAGCATACAAAATATAATGCTTTCTCAAACACATTCCAGAATGTTACTTACAGGATTGTGAATAGATCCCACGAAATAATGAAATAAATATAAATAACAGCATTGGAACTGGAGGGAAACCTTGCATGACGGCTAAATGTTGCATACAGCGTTGTGGCAGTATACTCGGTGTTTCTCCTATCCAAATGTTTTCATTTCTGAACAACTTTCATTTTATGGAACCTGAAATTTCAATAATAGTTTTTCTTGAAGCTCAGAACAAAAGTACTAGTCTCTGGTGTTAATTGTAAAGCAAAGTACATTTGGACATTTAAAATAATTGACTGTTTTATTATTGTGTTGCCTTAGTAGTTACATTTTAGGATTTCAACTCGAGGACCATGTCAGTCATGATCATACTGTATAAGCCCCCCCCCCCCCTTTTTTTAAAAAAAAGCTCATAAATACTTGTACATATATAGAGATTTTTTATACACCTAAATGTTAGCTATTGTATTATTTTGATGAGTTTATTTATACAAATAAAAGCATAGACGCACCTGCATCATCAAACCAAGGTACACAATTATGAAATGTTAATGAACTCCATTTTCAGTCCTTTACCACCTACATGTACCTTACCAATGCCAAATGACTATTTGGAATGAAAGGAGAGTGAGCTATAAGTTCTTTAAATAATTGTTTCTCGTCCATCCTATTGTATGCATCTATTTAATACAATGAAAATTATTCAAATCATTTAAAATTCGCAGTTTGAAGTTGAAATGGACTTGCGTTACAATTTTAAACCTTTCCTTCGTGGGGATCTTTATCTACAGAATTACTAAGTGAAGTATTATAGATATGAGTATTACGATTGCCTTGTCAAGATTTAATTTTTAAAATGAAACAAGAGGCTCATAAATATTAACGGTCACCCGTACCATACAAAAAACGTACATTTCTAGAAGAGCTATATTTTGGTGTACTGTGTACGTATTTCAAACTCAGAGTACTATATAAGTTACTTTAGTGACGTTTATTTCTTATACAGTTTCACAATTGAAATATTATGCCCTGGGCAAATATTAATTTTTAACTTTTTAATCAGTGACCTTGATCTTGACCAAAGACAGAGTACTCAGAAAGGACAGACGATGGACATGCGAGCAGCACGACAGACAGACAGACAAGGTATCTAAACTGTGTTTACAGGGACACTATCATACACTGAATTTGTTTGCTAGATGCTTTGAAGATTTCAAACACAAAGATTTCAAGATGAAATTTATTTTTACTGCTTGTATCTAATCAGTGTGGCCCAATCCCAGGTCTCTGATTATAATTATGCAGCCAGCCATGTGCGAAATGTACAGGTCTATAAAGATTTTAAAAATCTAATTCTTTTTCACTACATGAGCCGTCCTAGGGGCCTGAACCCCTCAATAACACGTGTAACATAGAAAAGAAATCTACAGTTTTGACCAAGATTGACTCCTGGTATTTGACAATAGCTAAACGTAATCCGCACAGCCCGGGGTATTAGCATACCAGAGATTAAGGCATTTTTAGAACTATCTAAGACTGGGCATGTACGCAAAGCTATAGTATAATTATTCTGCATTAACTGCTTCGAGCGTTGCATGATTAGGTATAAACTCCCTAAATAAGATGAATAATGAAAACAATGTAGACCTATGTCTGCATTCCATTAATTTTATTACTGCTTTAATGAACGAAACTGTTTATTGCGGAGATTCGAAATATCGTAAAATATCTGAGCGTTATATATCGATGAATGCTGAGGGCATAGTTGCTTTTACCCTTTCTCTGTAACTAATAAATTACGATAAAATTGATAATATATTCATTTGTCTTGTATACTTGTGTGTTCTCTACACATATTTCGACTGAAGTACTCGTGTTTAAGACGAGGGGGGGGGGGGGGGGGGGGGGACGAATGACGAGCTTTAATAATACTATTCTAATTTTTGCCGATTTTCTCCAATAATTTAAAATACATTATCTGTAAGCAGGTTTTGTTTTGTTTTGGTCTGATGTTGTAGCATACGTCTCCTTTACTTCCTTACTTAATGAGAATAAAGGTCAAACAATATACACGTCTAATCTTTAAAAAAAAAATCTTATAATCTAAAGTGTTTTGTTCTCCTTTGCCAGACCATGATCTGAATACACTGATGTGGAATTTTAAAGGAATTTATTTGCAAATCCTTAGCGCAATCCATGCGAAACCCGAAAAGAGTGTCAGAGATTTGAGGAAAATATTATAAAGTACTTGCGACAAAATGCTTATTACCCACAGTAAAATTGTAAGAATTGAAGGACTGTTTACTACATGTAAATCTACCACTTCTTTTCCGCGGACATTGAACGGGTTTTTTTGGTTTTTTTGTTTTTTATTATTTTATTATTATTTTTTTTTTTGTTGAAGGCGATTTTGACACTATTAATATCAGTCTTTCATCATCTGTTTCAGGTTCATTTAACGAAATCTATGTTACACATATCTTGGTTTTAACATATCTTGGTTTTATCATTCTAGAATCATTCAAAATCACTTAATGGTAGGTTCTCATTTATCTTGAATAGCATCAAATGTCACACAGATCTTTAAATGTATCTTATTCCAAATTGGAATTCTTAAACTTGATACCTCAGCATTTAAATATGTAAAGCTGATAAGCTGTTTAATTCTACGTGTGCTATTTGTTTTACACTGACTACACAGACTCTGTATCACACGAGGTGGTGCTGTATGTTGTAGCAACCTCTCTTAGGATGATTTGTTTGTTTGTTTTCCGCCACGCTCAACAATTTTTCAGTTATCTGGTGGCGTGGAGGAGAGAATCCAGATACAATGTATCCGGGAAGAGACCACCGACCTTCCGAAAGTAAATTGGCAAACTTTCTCACATATATCGACGCGAACGGGGATTCGAATCCGCGCCGACTAGAGGTGAGAGGCCTTGTGATTTTGCTTTAACAACTCGGCATCGGAGACCCTCTTATGATGATTATTTAAAGAAGTTTTAAAAAAAAAAATAAAAAGATTTATTACTGATACGCAGTAAATATATTCCCAAAATGCACTCCAATTGTTGTCGCTAAGGAAAAATATTTTTACACAGTGGAGTCTCATTTATCTGGACGTTTTGGTTCCCAGCCAAATCGCCCGGATATGTGAAGCGTCCGGATGACTGGATTGCGTTGATTTTTGCTATGCACACGTTGTGACCTTCCGTACCAATGGCAATAAAGAAGAATGCTCCATTTATACGTTTTATTGTATTAAATGCTTTGATATACATCAGCACTACTACAAATCATTTGTTTAAGTAAAATAAACATTACTAAAATTTAAACACGAAGCAGTATTACCTAATACAATACGTGAAGGAAACTTTTAAAATCATTATTATTTAGGATTTATAAAAATGAACTGAAAGCGGATAATACTAACAAAACCACCGAAAACCCATGACTATGGCTTAAAATGAAATTAATAAACATTATTAAGGAATTCAGAGCTACAAACCACGTGGCTAATTTCCCACCCCGCAAGATCCGACCAGCAATAATTTTTTTCCTGTCAAGTATGTTTTACTTTTAAAAAATGTGTCATTTGAAACTTTATTTGCATATATTTTTTGGTTTTTACATAACAACGGATTTCAACGACACGATGAATTTTAACAAATCATTAGAAAATATTACATAAACATCATCGAACAGTTCTAAATGTAACACACACACACACACACACACACACACACACAGGGGCTGGCATCAAATGACATAAGAACGATAACTCTTGTTAATGTATGCAAAACCGTATCGTTTTATCCGATTAGGGAAAAAAAAAACCGATTACATGTGATTCCACGTGTTCATTTCCCACTTAATTTTCAGTTACCAATTTTTCTTGTATAAATTCAATCATTAGCAATATTATTCCTATTGAGGGCCAAATATACTACCCCATATTTGTTCCTTGCATGTATATATGAAACGAGAATTACCAGTTCTATCCAGTTTGGGGTCTTTGATCTATACGTTGAAGATCAAGAAATCAAATTTATCAAATGTATTATTCTGAGATCCATCTCGCAAAAGAAAATTACATTCATTTACTTTTGATTCTCTTAAGAAATCAAATTGATAGCGTATTTTATTTAAAGCTTTAAGAGGCACCAAGGGTCAAAGAACAGATCAGATCAC
Organism: Ostrea denselamellosa; assembly: GCA_024699665.1. NCBI lineage: Eukaryota > Metazoa > Mollusca > Bivalvia > Ostreida > Ostreidae > Ostrea > Ostrea denselamellosa. The sequence goes on from JAMZEH010000042.1 coordinate 11,925,259, forward strand.
ACGTCCCCATTCATGCTTCTATCAGAATTGACATCACTACACATACGTGTATCTCAGACCGTGCGCAGTCAGGACTCCTGTGCACCATTTTGTACTTGGCAACGTTTAACACTTGAATCTGGAATATAACGGCATAATATTTATGCTCATCCGCGATTCCCAGTTACAACTCTATAACTAAATACATTCTGTATACGTAGAACTTTAAACAAGAAAGCGAACAATTCAATAACAAGATCGTGTGAAAATCAAATAAGGAGCTGAGGTTTTAATAATTACTATGCATAGCATAAACATGGAGTTATTTAATTTTCCGTATTGAAAGAAAAAAATCATTTATCTCGCCTTATCGATATCAGACAATCACGGTTGCTTAGAGAAAAACTTTGATGTGCTCTTTTTAGGTACGTACACGATGAACGACTTTTATGTAAAGAAAAGGAAGGAGATGATCAATCTATCAATGCTCGGAGGAATCAGATTCTCAGAGTTAATTGTGAGGAGTTACAAAATAAAACATGCTGAAAATTTTCAATAATTTTAAGTCAGATGAAAATTGAATGAAATTATCTGAGGCTAAGAACCTTTACAATAGTATTGATGATGATAAAAATGGTATAGAAGAAATAAAAAAGCCATCACTGATAAGAGTTGTGTTGAAGATAATCTCGTGAACGAGGTATTTATATAACACAAGGCAGTTTTATTTTTTGTTACATATACTATTCAGCAACATATTTTACATTGTTTGATACTCATAGAGGTGGTTTCAAAAAAAGGTGACAAAGGTGGCGCAAACAATTACAAAGGCATTTTCATGGTCAGCTGCTTCGATAAATTGTTCACCAGTGTAATGAACAATAATATTTTAGAATGGGAAGAAGTGTCACGTTATCTGATGCTCAGTTTTGCTTTCGTGAAAGTCTTTCAAATATTGATGCTCTTTTTGTCTTGCAATCTTTAGAAAGTAAATTCTGAATAAGAAAACGATTATTTTGTAGATTACCAAAACAGTCTTTGATTCTGTGGATAGAACAAAATCACGGAGAAAAAAATAATGCAAGAAAAGATGTTTAGTATTATAAAGTCCTTGCATAATAATGTTAAATGTTGTGTAAAACATGGCAAGCTTTTACAGTAACACTGGTTTGATGCAAGGTGAAACTGTAGCCCGTTTTGTTTTCTTTGTGTGTAAATGATTCTGAAATCGGTTTTAAAAGAGCAAATGGTTCCAGTATTGATATACAAGAAATTAATTTCTTTTTAGTCGTGTTTACAAACGACGTAATAATTTTGTTTGAAAACCTTGATGACTTACAGCAAATGACAATTATTGTATAAGTACATGTATTTCATGACATGGAATGTCACGATCAATACACCAAAGACATAAATTGTTGTATCAAGAAATGGCCAGTCAATTTTACACTTATTCTATCTAAAGAGTCACCGCACACCTCACAATATAATACAATCTCTGTAGTACTAGGGATTACAGCGGAATATTTGTTGTGTCATGATAAATATCTTTTGAAGAGATTAGATTTATGATGTGTGATAGTTTCTGTCAGATGATCAAGATGTCGTGGGAACGGAGAACCAACAACCCAAAATGTTGTCAACTCTTAACCTACCGTATGGTATTCTCTGGTATTTTGGCTTGGTATTTTTTTCAATACCAGTTACGTTTACATTTTATTTTCTACATGATTATATGAAATTTTTATAAAATGATCATAAACAAATTCATCTAGAAATTTGTGAGAAACGCCATTAAGGAGGTGTGAAGTAAATGGGAAATCTAAAGAGTCAATGAAATGGGAAATCAACCGGGTCAATAAAATGGGAAATCAAACGAGTCAGTGGAATGGGAAATCAAACGGGTCAATGAAATGGGAAATCTAAAGAGTCAATGAAATGGGAAATCTAAATAGTCAATGAAATGGGAAATCTAAAGAGTCAATGAAATGGGAAATCTAAAGAGTCAATGAAATGGGAAATCAAACGGGTCAATGAAATGTGAAATCAAACGAGTCAATGAAATGGGAAATCTATAGAGTCTATGAAATGGGAAATCTAAAGAGTCTATGAAATGCAAAATCTAAAGAGTCAATGGAATGGAGAATCAAATGAATCAGTGAAATGCAGTTAGGAATCCTAAATATCCAAAAAGTGTACCTATACAAAAACGTTCTTCTAAAACTTTGATATTTTGCACTCAACACACCTATTTTGTCCCCGGGGAGGCTAATTTTCAAGACACAAGGTCACATGACCCTTTCTAAACTAAGACGGGTGATATGTCACATGATCACCAATCCAAAGCGTCAACGTCTTTCCAATCACATGTCATATGACCATCTATCCAAAAGTACAAAACGATTTCAACAATATGGCATATGGTCAACTTTCTAAAACTTAACGACCTTATCAATAATATGTCATATGACCACTATTTCAAGCTTCAAGACCTTTTAAATGTCACATGACCACATTTCTAGTTCTTTTTTGTTTAATGACACCTTATCACCCAACTCATATTCACTCCTGGAAGATGACCCCTTCAAAGTTTAAACTGCGCACTTTTGTTTCCAGTGACCAATCTTGCCCTGGGTTGACCATTGTCTTTGCCTTTACAATGACGTATCACCATCTTTCTGAACAAATATCATTCCTGTGCACTTGATGACCCTTTCATGGTATGTCATAAAGTCATTTCTGAGTGTTTATTATGATTTTTCATGTACTTCCGAAATCTGGTTCAATAGTCCAAACTTTTGCGGTACTCTTTCTCAATAGTGCTCTCTATTACATTAAAAATAATCCACTTCGATATCCAGAGAAAGGTCTTGTCACAATGAATACACATGTGAAATATGAAAGCCTTAGTATATTAAACCTTCCAAAGTTATGTCCAAAATTTTTTTCAAATTCAAAACATATTTGAATTAAAAAACGTAAGTGTGTCTTTTGTGCCTTCCCCAAATTATCGCTAAAGTTGACCATTTTAATGAAGGGTTGGGTATTTAGTTCACTTCTAGAGAAAATCTAGCCATTTTTTCTTATGGTCAAGTGGACGGGTTCCCTGGCATATTTCCATGATATCTTCTAAACATTAAAAAGCCATATTCATGATAATTGGGAAGAATACCTAATCAGTTAGCAACAGTTACACAATTGCTATGTTTGACCAAAAATTGTTGGACGACTAAAGATTTTCCTATAAAAATATAATTTTCAGGGAAATTTGTTATTTATACATGATTTATTTTGGATTTGCATGTAGTGATTTTGGAAGGAGACGAATGTAAATTTCAATTGAAGGTATATTTCACCCCTGAATAATAAAATTCCCCAAACCGAAACATACAGCTCTTAGTTAAGATTGCATAGAACTCCATAGACTCATTTTCGATATTTTCTACCTTTTATAAATTGCTATTTAATTTTTAAATGTTTTTGAATGCAAGAACAACACTGCAATCTGAAAAAAAAAATATGAAAATACCTGCAGTGATAATTTCTTTGACAGCAAAAGCCGAAAATAGTCCGCGGACCACAAATTCCCTTCTAAACGTCAGTATGAATACCTTCATTTAAATGATGCGACAAATAACAAACAATGGGAGAAGTCAGAAACGTTCATTAAAGGACTTACAACACTCAAAAGAGGCACACGAGTTCTTGGTTACCATGTACCGAGCATACAGGCGTGAAGATTTGAACAAGATCAGGGTAATACACAAGGAAACATTTAAAACAAAGGATGTACCATTTATGACGACTGTTCTTTGTTGATTGTGAGGTCAGCATTTGTCTGAACTTGTCAGTATATGTACCGTAATGTAATTGATGTAGCATTTTTTAAAATCTTTATAGGTATGTCATTCTAGGAAGCAGTAATAAAAAAACAAAACATAAAAAGTCGACAACAGCGAATTCAGAAAATATTGTGCGTAACATTTATTTTTAAAATCCTTCTATTGCACTACATGTAGTATGATATTAGTTTAATGTGTTATTTAATGTTTAAAGTTTCTTCGTTCAAAGGAATCTTGTCAGAATAAATTATACTAATAAATGACTGTACAATTCTTTAAATCCAATGAATAAATCACATTACACATTGATGAAGTATTCACAGTCGATACATAGACATTCCTAATCGTAAGCCCAAGGTCTTTGATCCGCTCGCAGAGGAATACTGAAAGGAATTATTCAACTGCAGGGGGCGGGTCTACAGTTCGAATTTTTTCCGTTAGAGGGCCATATCTTTCTCGATCACATTAATTTATCATCAAGTAATGTCCAATATAACATACACTCAATAAATTATGTATATTTTGCTTCAAATTTCGCTTGTTATGAGTGCAAAGAACACTGGAGGCTTGAAAGCTAAAATAGTATTCATATTACACAAGTTATCGAGCCCCAGAATTTTATACCGTTCCTAATAGACAGTCGGTCAACACCAGTGAGTAGTGTCGATCTGTTTCTTTATGTTCCGTTTGTATGTTGTTTTATTTCTGGAGAATTTTTCACTCACATAATGTGTTAACTAAAGAGATCTAGAGTTGGTACTTTGCTAAACGGTCACTTTAGCATTATCGTTTTGAGTTGTTTATATAAAAGACTTTGCTAACAAGAATTCAGTCAATTCTACTTTTAACTTTTAAAATAGCTCTAAAAATGCTGCTTTTATCGTCACCCACCCAAGGTTCTTTCTGATCCAGTAATTTTAATATTTATTTCATTGATCTACAATAAAGATAATACTCATGGACACATATAACAAGGAATATTCGACAGTCTTTCGCGACCATTTTTTTTAAATATCCATGAAGATTGAATCCTGTGGGATCCGGGTTAGAATAGGTCCCCAGTACCCCTTGCATGTCGTAAGAGGCGACTGAATGGGGGTGTCCTTCAGCCGAGACCACAAAAACCGAGATCCCGTGTTCATGTGAAAGATTCTCAAGCGGAACGTTAAACAATAAACAATCAATTAATCCATGAAGATTGAAGGATAATAGGCATGAGATGTTGAACTTGTTCTTTCTTATGAATATTCAAATGTCCAAGTTTGGCATCAAGATTGGCAAGAATTTCGACGTTCTTTAAACGGACACTTTGATTGTCTTCTCACTAGATTCTACACTAATTTCATTTTAATTTGAAGCTTGAAATATCATAACACTGGCTAAAGTAGAATCTGATTTTTATAGAATTTTGGTCACATCTATCAAAATCCTCTTTCAACATGTTAATGAGACAAACTCCTTTTTCTTTACGTCGGCCAGGTGTCTTAGCTACTCAGTTCACATCACTAAGCTAGCTTTCAATTTTATATGAACCATAATATCTGGCCTGTAAAGGATAAATAGGAACAGGCAAACGAACTCTTGAGGTGTTTTATGCCAATTTACATACATTATAAATTCTGTCTTTGAAATTAGATACCTAATCTAATAGGTTACGAGCACTAGTTTCAGTCAGCCACTTTTCCTTCAGCATTTTAAATGACCTCTAACTGTATGGCCAAACACTAATTCCAAGTGATGAATCCAAAAGACTCCTGCGCTACCTCTCCTGCAGCAATAAACCAAGGTGAACTCCTTCATCCCATTCTGATAACAGTATGTCTTCATACTTTTAAGGGTTTGATGGGAAAGTTCAAGTGACCTCCGAGACTCGGGATGATAAGCATTAGACTTCTACTGTCTAACTCAGGCTTGGTCTGTTGATGATTATTTACAGCGGTTTGTACTGTCTCGTTTAAAGTTAGCATTTCGCAAATTTTATGGTCGTTATAACGATCTAGTTTAACAACCTTCTATTAGGTCAAATGCTGTCTGACGTGTTTCATATCAATTGTTAGGTCGTTCTTGGCTCACTCATTCTGACTGCGGATTGCTCCGTTTACCTGATTGGGGTGTAGGGCTCACGGTGGGTATGAACGGTCGACGAGGGATGCTTACTCCTCCTAGGCATCTGATCCCACTTCTGGTATGTCCAGGGGTCCGTGTTTACCCATCTCTCTGATTTGTATTTTCTATAGGAATTACGAAATTATTATGAACATTATTTATATTCACTTATATAGCGCAAAATTATGTATATTTTCTGTGCGCTTTACAGAGGTTGTCCTATTGAAGATGAAACACTTATAAAAAGAACTGTTAAGAATAAAATAGACAAATTATTAGTAAAATAGCGACAAGACACGAAAAATGCTGTGTAAAAGTATGGCAGTCAGATGTCGAGACGACAAGAAATACATACGTAGTCTATGATGTGATATTGATTTATGCTAAAATATATTCACGCTTGAGCAGCAGTGTTTTGACTTTCTTACGGAATGTTCTGTGTAATTCAAGACTGCGAAGTTCCAATGGTAGATTTTTCCATAATTGTACACCTAGATTGTTTATGGCTCTTGCACCGTATTTGTTTGAAGATTTCTCCACTATCATTTTCCACTGGTCCGTTGATGATCTCAATGTCCTGCGTGGTTGGTATAAAGGAAATAACTCTCTCATGTAAGCTGGTGATGATGAGGAGTGGAGTGACTTGTGTATGGTTGTCAACAATTTAAACACGACACGTTGTCTCACAGGCAGCCAGTGCAGCTGTTGAAGCACTGGCGTAATATGTTGTCTGTAGCTTGTTCCTGTGAAACATCGTGCCGCGTTGTTCAAAGCCACTTGTAACTGATGTATGGGTCAGTCTGTTACGCCAAGGAGAAGGGCATTGTGGAAGTCAAGATGAGAGATGACTGTTGCGTTGATGGCATTTGCGCAAGCTTTTCGAGTTAGATGGTGTTTGACTTTCGAGATTCTTCTGATGTTGTAGTACATCTTTCTCACCACAGATCAGACTTGTTTCTCCATTGATAAGGTTGTGTCAAGGATAGCGCCGAGGTGTTTTTGTTTTTTTTTACATCAAACCTAGGTGTCACTATCGCCTCGCCTATGTTAAGTCGGATATCAATTAGACGGTACTGGTTGTGGGTGCCAGCAATCACTATTATCTCGGTTTTGGAATCATTCAGTTTAAGTTTATTTACAGTCATCCAGTTGCTATGCACGTCTCCATGGTGTTGACTTGAGAGTCGCGCATGGCTGTGTCTTTTATGCTCAACCGGCTGTAAAGTTGAGTGTCGTCTGCAAACCCATGGCGGCTTATGGCATACTGGTTTATAACTCTTTTGGGTGGGAGAAGCTTTACCAGGAAGAGGAAAGGGCCAAGAATAGACCCTTGTGGCACTCCTGTAGACAATGGCACATCTGAAGATACGCTGGTGTTGATCGTTACCGCGAGCGTTGTTGGGATGACATCTAATGAGCAGGTCTTACTAGCACAGTTTTTGATGATTTTTCCAACTTCTTCCTGCGTCTGGATTTTGAAGGTGCCAAATTCAGGCACTGTGTTGTCCCGTTCTGGAGAAGCTGTATTTTCAAGGAGATCTGAACTATCAAGACCCTGTCTGATCTTCTGAACTTTGTTGTGAAAGAACTGCACGAACTCATTGGCTAGGGTCTTGTCAGTGGTTGCCGATGGTAGGGGAGTTCCTGCATTATAATTCATTAAACTGCTGACAACTCTGAAAGTCTCTCTACTATCAGATGTGGTAAGTTTTTCATGGTAATAGCGGGACTTGGCGGTGCTGATCATATGCACCACGACTCGTGTTTGCTCCGCAAGCATCTGTCGATGTACCTCCACGCCAGAGCTTTAACTGTCTTCTCCGTTGTCTAGCTTTATGGATCGAGTCACTGTACCATCGTTTCAGGGGATTGTTCGAAGTGGTGCTATGTTGTCTAGAACATCGGTAGTTCTGGAGTCGAGATCTAATAGCAAATCGTTGACATTGCTCCTCTCTAAGATGGAAGACAGCGATTCCTCTAGTTGTTCTGCTACTATTTCCACAGAGATGTGCTTCAAAGGCCTTGCTAGTCGAATGCGTTTCGTTTGCCAGGTGTCGTGGGCAGGTATGGAGCTGGCATGTAACAGCATAATGATCTGATATTCCAAAACTGTCACGGAAATTGAATTTACTAGTGGGTACAAAGTGTCATCTCGTAAATACGAGGTCGAGAGTATGTCCAGCTTTGTGAGTTGGGACATCAACATGTTGTTTGAGGACTAAGGCAGCCGCTATATTTTTTATTTGTATGGTGCTTGGTATGTCGAGGTTGTCATAGTGGATGTTCATATCACCAAGGATACACAGTTGGGATGGAGTAATGGTGCAAAAGTGTGACAAGAACTGTTCCAATTCATTGAGAAATTGTGAGACAGTTTTATCGCGAGGGAGGAGGACGATACACAAGGACCAGGGTGACAGGATGATTGCCATTTAGCCTGATCGTGCAAATTCCAAATGTTTTGAAATGTGGTTGAGGGACATGTGTGATGTCAATGTTGGCCCTGATTACAAAGCCAACCCCTCCCCTTCTAGTGTCTTTGGATGTTGGTCTTGGAACACCAATGTATTTGTATCCGGCGGGACAGAGGTCGTTTATTTGACAATCATCTCCTTCACGTAACCAGGTTTCGGTGATAGCCAATATGTCGACACAATTTTCAGTGATAAGTTCAGAGAGGGATACAGCTTTCTTTACCACAGAACTTGCATTGATCAGTTGCAAACTGATAAGATCATCTGCGATGTTCTTGTACTTGGTTTTGATAGGTATATGCACTAGGTTATGTTCATTTACTCCAAATTGGTGACTACCCTTAGGTCTGCACCGCCCGACACACAGATTGAATACTCTTAGTTATCTTAGCCTTTTCTTTGCAAATATGTAACCTTTCACAGAGTTGTTTGAATAGATTACTTTCAAAGTTGGAACCTTAATTTGTGAAACTTTGGTTGATTGCTGTCCTTGCTGTTTCTTTAGCTGATTGATTTGGTAACAGCCCACACATTCTACCTATTTAGTAAACTGGTTCATCATTATCAATATGTAAACATTCTGTTTAGAAGTAAGTGGAAACGGTCCTAACAATCCAAATGCATACGCTCCATTGGTGCACCTGCAAGGTATGATATCAATTTTCACCTAATTTCCCTGTTCGGTTTCTTGTTTCTATTACAAACAGAACAAGATACAACACACTGTTTAACATCCTTTAACATATTGCAACAGTAAAATCGGTGCTTATATCTGTTAACGGTTCTATCTTGACCTAGATCATGGAATAGGCTCAAGATCTCCTCCCTCGGGAATATTAGTACCACCTAGACTTTTGCTGCAGAATTTTTAGTATCTCGTCTACACAAAAACACCGTCACGTCTTAAAACGAATAATTCATTATTGATAATAATACTTAGTGGCTGGACTACTTAATCACTTCTTGTTTTTAAGCCATTTTGATTTCTTTATCCTTACGCTGGTCATCGCCGATTTTTTCCAAGTATATCCATGTAGCCATCATGCGAGAATTGGCATTGCCTTGATGTGCTGTACTTTCACCACTTGCTAAGGGAACAGCATTATCAATATAATCAATAAACTTACTCCACTCTTAATGTTTCTTTCCGCAATAAGAATTTCCTCCACATGGCAGTTCCTCAGGCTCAACAGCATGCCTGTATTCTTAAGAAGTATTTTCTTCCTGCAGTTCTGACAAGAAATCAGTTGTCCGGTGTTTACTTCTTGGGCGATGATGTATGACAATCCAGTACTGACTCAATTTTTCTAACCACCTGGCTAGCTGCCTTGTGGGTTCTTAAAGTTCATAAACTATTGGAGACTGCTATGGTCATTATGTAGATCGAAATGACATCACAAGAGATAATACTGAAAATGTCTGGTAAAAATCACAAATGCTAAAAGTTCCTTTCTAGTGGTATAATATTTACGCTGCTCTGGTAAAAAAAACTACAGTTAAAATGCACCTTCCCTCTCCATTTTGTGTTTGAAGTAATTCAGCCCCAATTGCAAACTCAGATGCATATGTATCCACCAGGTTTTACCTGGAAGACTGTAGAGTGGTAAAGAAATTTCTGCAAAATCTTTAATAAAATTTCTGAGTTAGTTGGCAAATCATCAGAAACGCTCAACAACTTTTGCATATTCAGGAACTTGCCACTTCTCCATTGTATTCTCATACCATTTCGTCTTTTGGTCCGGCCAAGATACTCCACCTCTGTTCTAAAAATGTCACATTTCATATCCATTAGCTTGATGTCATATTCCCTAAATCTTTGAAGAACTCTACTAAATTTTGTGTATGATTTTCAACGCTCTTATCCAAAAGCAACACATCATCAAGAAACGCTAAAACTATTCCAGTTTAAACCTCTAAGAACGAGTTTCGTGACTTCAGAGAAGGTGCTTGGTACGTTTGTCAAACGAAACCTCATGCGTTCAAACTGAAATAATGCTAGTAAAACCTATCTTACATTTGTCATCATTTTCTTAACATTAACTTCCCAATAACCCCATGTGGCATCCAGTTTTGAAAACTACATGCTATGAGTTAAAGTCTCAATGCATTCTTCATTTGAGGGTCCTCCGCGGGTGAGTGGTTAGAGTATCGCGCTCAAATTTACAGGGCCTCTCACCTCTAATTGACGCGGGTTCGATTCTTGCTCGCGCCGATATACCGCTATGTGAGAAAGTTTCCCAGTTTACTTTCGGAAGGACGGTTGTCTCTTTGTATCTGGGGTTCTCTCCTCCACCAATAAAAAAAAACTGGACGCCACCAGACAATTGAGAAATTGTTGAGTGTAGTAGAAATCAACAATCTATCTATTTATCTATCTATCTATCTATATATATATATATATATATATAACTCTCACATGGAAATGAAACTTCTAAAACATGGTAGACGTGTGATTGATGTCATCTTCCTGTTTTAATCTGTTGTTTCATACATGTATATTACTTGTTATTTTGTAAATATGTTACACGTCAGTTTAAACGCTCCTTGGAGCTTATATTTCTTTGTTATTATGACATACTGACTTAAAGTAAAGCTTATCTTAATCTGGTCCCAAAGTAGTAGCTTTGAATTTATATCTCGTTTTCACTTTTTTTGTCTGGCAGAATTAGTCAGTTTCACATTTTTACATCTTAAAGTTTATTTGAATGGTAGCATGTTGGGAATATGGAACTGGGAATACTCCAATGAAAAAGAAAAGATTCAGTGAAAAGGTGAAGATAATGAACAGTGATCAATCTCCTAACTCCTATAAGAAGTATTGATTGATTGATTGTTGTTTTTCCGCCACACTCAACAATTTTTCAGTTATCTGATGGCGTCCAGTTTTTATTGGTGGAGGAGAGAACCCAGATACAATGTACCTGGGAAGAGATCACCGACCTTCCGAAAGTAAATTGGCAAACTTTCTCACATATGTCGGCGCGAGCGAGAATCGAACCCGGGCCGACTAGAGGTGAGAGGCGTTGTGATTTTGAGCGCGATGCTCTAACCACTCGGCCACGGAGGCCCCCCTATAAGAAGTATAAAATTAAGAGTTGGGCAAACAAGGGTCACTGGATATACCAGAGGCGAGATTAGGTGCTAAGGATGAGTAAGCATCCCCTGTCGACCGGTCACACCAGCCTTGAGCCCTACATCTTGATCAGATAAACGGAATGATCAGCAGTCAGAATCAGTATGCCAAGAACAACCTAACAATTGGTAAGAAACACGTCAGACAGCATTTGATTCAATGGCAGGTTGTACTGGCAAACTAGTTATAACGACCACAGAATTTGTGAAATGCTAACTTTAAATAAAATTACTGAAACAACTGTAAAATCAACTTGTTTGTCAGTAACCTGAATCAATTTAAAAAATTATCATAGGCAGAACAAGCTCTTGTGTATATAATTGAGAGACATAAACACCATATGCAAGTGATAATGGAATATAGCTACATAAGTAAGGAAGATGACGATGGAGAATCTGAAATCATACCGTTTATCATAAAGTTCAGTTATTAGTTTGCCGTTGGCATTTATGTTCAATAAAATATCTAAGTATGAAGCAGATGTGGAGACCTCTATGGTGTCTTTTTTCTTTTTGAGTTCACTGGGATATATTGAATCGACATATGAATGAAAATGATAAAACGTTGATATTTCTAAATGTTGAATTCAAGGCCACAGCTAGAGATTTTGTTCTTCATGTGTAGACGCTTTGGATTAAATTCTACCTCATAAGAATTGGTATAAAAACGGATCTCCTGACAAAGAAGCACAATACGTGCGCATAGGAATTCCAAACAATTGCTAGAAGACCTGATCACCAAGACTATTAATATATTGTCAATGAGGAACTCCAGCGGTCGCGGTAGCTGAGTGGTTTGAGCGTTCGCTTCGTAACCAGCAGGTCGTGAGTTCGAGCCCCGCTCGTGCCATGGCCGAGTCAAACCTAAGACGAAAAATAGGTAGTGATTGCTCCTTCGCCAAACACTCGGCATTTGGAAGTGAGAATCACGGGTCTTTCGGACATGACCATAAAAACGGAGGCGTTGGCACGTTAAAGAACCCTCACTGTTACGGCCCTGAGCGCTAAGCATGAGTCTAAATTTGTGGTACTTCACCTACAGCTGGTGACGTCTCAATATGAGTGAAATGTTTTCGACGAGATGTAAAACAATAAATCCAGCATCTTTTTAATCTCAATTTCAGAATATTTGTGTGTATAATCAGAGTGGTGTTTAACAAAGTAATTTTTGAGTGACTGATCATTGTATATAAATATTTCCTTTTTCCTTTTTTGTTGACGAAGCAACTGTCTATGACGTCAAAAAGTCTAGTCTTTAATTTATCGTGAGGAATGGTCGTGTTAAGTGTTGAAAAGTCATATGTTTCGATTTTGATTTGAGAAAAGTTTTGCGATTTCAAATTTACTAGAAGTTCTTTAAAAATTTATTTAGAATCCACACTTAATTTACAGCTCTTCTAGCATATGTTTTGACACAACACAATACGTTTGAAGTTTCTCCTTCAAGACTGTTAATATTTTCGTGAGAAGCAATACTAGACCCAGCAAAGTATCTATGTTTGTACGGCTTTTTGTGACGTTTAGGAATCTAGTATTGGTATGGTAACTCATATTTATCCGTCCGATTGACTGGGATATTAAATGTGTGTAAAACGGAATGATTTTGCAGAATTTCACCTTTCAAAGTGCAGTTAGAGTATAAGTACGGTTACCAAATCTGAAAATAATGCAAAGTTCGTTTAAAATACAAATGTACTATAATAATGAGATTTACAAACAAATGCAGTATTGTTAAAATATTTCTCAGCTAGCACCACAATATATTCTTCGTGTAACCCAATTCTTTTATCACTTTTGACTTATTAAACACAGAAGGATAGTTCGTATGCACTTTTGTTTTGATGTATCTAATACGGGATTTGAATATTCCTCCTACATTTTTTATCTATTCTGACAAGGTACTAAGTCCTTTGTTTCTACATTTAGCCAATCGTCTAGCATAACCTGCGACAGGATTCATAATAGACATAACGTTCTGTCGCCAATTGAAAAGACCGAGGTTCTCTGAATTTAAGAACTTTTAAAATAAGTGATTCCAGTTCTTCATTTTCAACTATATCCAAATATATATGACACTAGTGCAGTAACTCGTGTCCGCATTTTTCCGAACTGGTGACTTCAGTGAATCAGATGACCTAAAAATTGAAGAGTTGAAAGATGGTAACTAACACCTAATACATCAGATCGAAATTTATTTTCTACTGTTCTTAACAGGCCATAGGAAATCAAATTTGAACACATTTAACCTTACTGACTGTGACACCTTTCCATAAAAAAGCAACATAGAGTAGTACAAACGATTAATACAATATCATTGTTATTCTAGAACTGTAGCAATAGCTTGCAAATAAGTTATATTTCTGACAAAACAAACAAAATGCCTGGACGGATAATATTTCCAGTCAGCACAATGGTCAGCAGAGTTCCCCACTAGGAAAGATAGGGCGATGACTGCACCACGTCTTCATATTTACAAAAATCACATCCAAAGCGTAACCAATGTCGTTGTTTTCGTCATTAGACAGATGCGAATGTTCTACATATCCACCAACTTCTCTGAAAAATTTTCTTAAAGCTTTCAGATTTTCCATGGATTTATGCACCACAATTTCTTTGCCATCCCATACACGGTACTCTATGGCCCATATGTCTACTGTCATTTCATGTGAGGATAATTCTTTCCTCATGGATTCTAAAATTTCCATTTCCGCTCCCTCAACATCTAGAGAGTAAAAATCAATATGATGGACATTTAGTTTGTCCAAAACTTCTGCCATACTAAAACAGGGAACATCTATCTTTCTAGTAACGTTAAATTGTTTTATATGATCACTGTCCAAATTATTCTCTACTCCACCTACACCATCCGCCCGTACAAACGAAGCACGTCTGATTTTGTTAGACAAACATGCACACAAACGCCAAGCGTGGCGTTTCAGAGCGTCAATATGCTTACAGAGACCAGGATTGGCTTCTATTAACAACCCGGTCCATCCATGTTGTCGCTCTAACCACAATGTGTTTGACAAATACAGGCCATCGTTGGCACCAATATCTACAAAAAATCCACCAGTTTTACGGAAAATACGATATACTGCCGCGTCCTGTCCTGCTTGAGAGAACTTTCGATTTGGGTTTCGATGTTTTCTGGGAGGATGGGGTGGAATGAGAAAATCGTCTAATTTGATTACAGGGTATGCATCCAAATTATTAGTAACACTAAAGTCGTCCGGCTTCTGTTCATTGATTTCCTCTGATGCACTTAGGTACACGTGAATCCAAAATAAAAACAAAACTGTAGCTGCTGAAGCCGCAAGGATGTATCGATGGTGCTGCCTAATTATTATCGCCATAACCGACTCTTATTCTGCAAAATAAATAGATAATTCAAAATTCTCATTCAAAATTTGTAATTATGAATACGAAAACACGAGAACCTCTATCCCGTCGATCATGAAATTTACAATTTTGGTAGAGGCCTTCCTGCTCTACATCACTATGTATTTAGTTTTTCTTACACACGTTCCGCTGTAAAGAAGATTTGTTTTATCAAATTGGTAAATTTTGGCAGTTTAAGGCCCCTAGGGGTGCAAAAGTCCTGAAATTTACAATTTATATCACCCTTGTCACAAGGATGCTTTCTACCAAATCTGAAAAGAATAGGAATGGTATAGTAGTTATCAAGAAGTTAAAAATGTTCAATTGTTAACACTGACCATTTTGTTCCCACCCTGATACCAACATCCCTACCCCTTAGATCATCCTATTTACAATTTTAGTAAATGGCTACCTGTTCATTCTATATATCATTTAGTTTCAATTTAGTATCAATACCATTAAAGAAAATGTTTTATATATAAATACTATATACCCAATTTGGCCCCGCCCTGGAGTCATAACCTCTACCTCAGGGATCATGAAATTTATAATTTTGGTAGAAGCCTTCCTGCTCTACATGACTTACGCATGTGCCGTTGTGGAGAAGAAGAATTTTGAAAATTGGTCAATTTTTGACAGTTTTTCACCCGCCCTTAAGGCCCCAGTGGTGCAGGAGTCCTGGAATTTACAATTTATGTCCATCTTGTACCAAAGGTGCTTCATATCAAATTTGAAAAGAATTGCAGTTAGTAATTATCAACAAGTTAAAAAATGTTCAACTGTTAACGCTCGACGGACAACGCACGACAGACGCAGACAAATTGCAATATTACTCGGGTGACTTAACAAGTTGGTATTTATGGATATAAAATATTTCAAAAGTTAGTATGCACAAGTACAAGAATCAGCAATATCTCATAAACAAGAAATAAAAAAAAAAAAAAGCGTTATGCATATTAAAATAGTTTTTAGTATTCTTAATAAATAAAAATAAATTTACCCCCCCCCCCCAATAAATAAACAAACAAATAACGAAGGGGTGCAACGATTAACGTTTTTTATTTGTACATAGTTGTTCATATATGATTTCTAAAATGCACTTAGATATTCGAGATTATGAGCATCAATACTTTGTTGCCAAATTTAATCACTGGATTATGTTCGTGTATGAAACTCAAAGGTCAACTTATCATTAGATCAGATTGTCTCCTCTGTTGAATTTGAACTGTAAGGTCCAAATCAAATACAAAGACGACTCTTTTATCTGAAGTATTTCACATCTATTAGGTCTGTATATCATTACAACACAAGCAATAAGACTATAATAAATAGTTGTATCCTTCAAGATTTAAAAAAAATTTGTTTTAAAACACAATTTTATTCCATCATAGAATATGAATTTTTTTGTTAGAAATGCATGTCTATGGTCCGTGCACTGCAGTCATGTTTTTGAAGGACTTGTTTCATAATTAGACGATAGATCGCGACCTGGACCGTTTTTCGTTTGCTTTGTTTCTTCCCTACCTTTTCTCTGGGACATTTTACTACGAGGACGAGAAGCCCTACTTGAATAGACAATTCCGCACATTGTAAATGTCAACACCGAAAAATGGCTATGTGACAATTTTTAGGTTAATTAGCCTTGA
Source organism: Ostrea denselamellosa (assembly GCA_024699665.1). Classification (NCBI taxonomy): domain Eukaryota; kingdom Metazoa; phylum Mollusca; class Bivalvia; order Ostreida; family Ostreidae; genus Ostrea; species Ostrea denselamellosa. The sequence goes on from JAMZEH010000042.1 coordinate 11,941,816, forward strand.
ATTACGTAGTTATTGTATATATAGCATGTCTTCAATTCCTAAAATGCATTCTCTTTATTTTGGAACACATGTAAGATCGTATAACGTCAACACAAGTTTACCTTTCATTGTTTTATGTAATTCATTGTACCCGGCATTATACTAGTCTTCTCGATTTGTTTTGGCCAAAAGGCTTGATCCTGGCATATTAGACTAAGCGTTTATTTTTAGAATCTCATTGGCTTTTCAACCCTTTATAAGGAGCTGAATCAGCAAATTTATTCACTCTGCTGGGGACAAGAATTTAAATTCGCATTTCACGAGAACCCCGTGTTCGTTTTCTATTTTTACGTAAAGTAATGGGTTTTCAACATGCAGTAAGTAAAATTAACCTAGTATTATGAAACAGTCTTTAAGAGATACTGTTTTCTTGTTAAAATGTAGATACCCTATTGGCCTATAACAGAGTCCAGGCTTTTTTAGTTCTGGGTAGATACGTTGGTATTTATTTCTACAGTTAGTAGTTTATTTTTAGGTTATCTCAGCGTTTATTCGGCTTTGCACTATATTACTTTAATATGTTTGGAAGCTGGCTAACGTAAGTTTGACTATGTATGGAAGATCTTTTGTGTCATAACTTTGTTTCTCTTATTTCGGTACATATTTATTTCTCTTATTTTGAGTAAATTGTACATTCCTCTTTTGAATATACTGATTTATTTTCATTGGAAAACTCATTATTTCTTATCAACTACTCTCAAGCCTATATACTTATACTATAATAAATGTGTAAACTGTGCCAGTCTTTTCGTGTAGAGTAAGGTGAACATAATCCGGGAATCACAACCGAACCTGGCTACAACACGGAAACTGCGTTTCAGGATTTATGTAGAATAATAGGTCCTCCTCATCCCGAGTACTTCTGATAGTGAGTTCTTTTAAGAAGATCTTGCACTTCGGGAGGGGGGGGCGGGGGGCTGGACTTATTTCAGTCCCAGCGCACACTGACTTTCCGTTACAGCTGTTTACGAAGCCGACGCAAAAAAATAATAATTAAAAATCACATTTAATGCCAGTAAACTTTTTTTTTTTTTTTTTTTTTTTTTACATTAAAATGAATTCAATATGTATTTATTACTAAGAAAAGCAAACAAAAACACTGTACACACATTCACATTTTTCATCAATGAGTTGATGTATTACAACATCACTTCCGACCGCAATTTATTACACCAGAAATTATGTTATCACGTGCTTTGTTAATTCTTTACATTTATTATTATTATTAGTTAAGATCAGGATAAAATATCTTATAATTTGAAATAAAGTCTCTTGATTATTTTTTCAACATGACCAATCAGATTAGTAACCTACATTTTACCGGACCTTAGTAAACCGACATTTTACCGGACTTATCATTTAGTAGATTTAATCAGACGTGCCTTGGTGTCAAACCCTGTATTTGAAATTGATTTTTCGAAAACATTACAGCTTTTGGTTTAATATCTACAATTAAAACAAGAAATACTTACATATAAATGAATCAAGTACAGTGAAATAGTTTCAAAGAATACAAAATTACCTTCGACATGCGGAATTACAAAACCCGTCCTAGAGTCCTCGCTAGGGTCGATTGGCATAATACACGACCACATGGAATTTGATCTCTGAGCGTCATCTTGGAAAATACCAAAATACTAGTTTGCCTTATGTAAATTATATACCACTATTTTCGGCGCAGTGACGAGAATTGCTTCAGGTCTATGCGTGCCCCAAGGTAGTACATTCGAAAGGAAGGGAAATTATACAGCTTACATACCTTACAGATGTTTCGTAATTTGTAATGTATGGTTCACTCTTCTCAGGGACTATTTAAATTTGTACTCGGTCAAGCATAAATTCTTGGCCGACAATTAATAAAAGTGCCCGTGGAACTGACCAGAGAAAATCAATGTGTATGTATAATATCCCATGGTTCATTTCTCGCAACACATCAATATTTTATAGCCAATGAGATTAAAGCTTAGTTAGAACAAATCCTTAAAGCAAGCTTTTGGGCAAGCAATTGTAATAAATTATTGTGTACGAATGGGTTGCCCATTTACTTTAACCCTGGCGGAGTATAGTAGGTTATAGAAAGTGACCCCCAATGTAAAATGCGTTTTAAACTCACTTAGTTGAAATATTCCCCTGTAGATCATTATTTGATATATAGAATAAACAAATCACTGTAACATTAAAATTGTGAATTCCATTGTATTTGTTAAAAGGGCACATAATTGCATTGAACTGTGAAATCTGAAAAAATGAGAAGGGGGGGGGGGGGGGGTCTTCCTCTCGTAAACCCGCCAGTGTTTCGACAAATCGTTTGTAAACGCCCCTAGACGTTATCATTTTAAAGACTTTATGGAGATACTAAATGAACCCTTTTAAATACTCCTCTGTAAATTCTAAAGACAATAGTAATGTTTCCAATCTCGAAAAGATTGAAACATTGAATTAGTACTTTTCATTTATTTCCTGTACTGAATATAAAAACAAAATATTACCCGATTATATTATCTTCTGTGAAAAACAAGTCTAATCTTCATTATTATTTCTAGGTACATTTATAACTATTTTTCTGTACATGAATTTCATTATTATTCACACACAAAAGTGTACACTCAAATAAGTTTTTATCCCTATTTCATAACCTTTTTTGTGGAATGGAGAATTTGAAGTTACTACATGTTATTCTGTACTACAACACCTTTCTTACTATTTGAATTCGTCCTGGATTAAAACAGGCCCACCTTTTGGACAATAATAAAAGCTGGATTCAAGTACTACGCTTAAAGCAGAGTTAAGGTAATCTTCTTGCAGATCACGTGCGTTTTTTTAAGTAACCGAGTTCAGGTGACCGTTGGTAGTCTTTAATTCATGTTGAGACTCTAAATGCTAAATCAGATTGAATCCTTTGAAAGTTGGAGGGGGGGGGGGGGGGTCCGATTGCCATAACTTCATAGAAAACCAAAGAATGTTCGTGACAGAGAGCAGAGTCCTCTCAAGGACTCCAATCACGTTACAATGATAGGTGTGAGTAGATTATACTAAAATATAGTCAATGTAAAATTCTCCTAATTATTTATACACCAGTAAAATATCATCTCTCTAAGAAGCCCGGTAAATGTATTGTTTGTCATGGATATTGTTTGAAATCCTATACAATTCTATCAATGGAGAAAGGGATTGGGGGGGGGGGGGTCTGATATGAAACGGGCTGACGTGTGTTTGGACAAATCTTCTCAAACCAAGGGTTTTCGATCCGATGCAGAAATGCGAATATTGCTGTGTATGTCTGTTACTTGATTAAAAAAGAAAGACTGATTTGTTTGAATGTTTGGTAAAACCCTCAGATAATTATTCTCTAACACATTTTTATCATATTGATGGACGGAATAATCTTTTTCTCCTTTAATTTAAAGAATAATAATACGATTAAAACTATTCAACACTTTGCAGTGTAGAAGCTTTAGTGTGTGTGTGTGGTAGCAGTAGCGCCAAATAGAACAAACCGCACTTTAAACGTTGTAGGCAAAAGTTTATTAGCATACACACATATGGCTGACGCCAAAAAGGTATCACACCAGTAATTATTTTCACTATATATTACTATAGAGGGGAAAAAATCATTAAAAATCAGTTTACAAAATTGATGCCAAATAACGCACTTGGACATGTTCTATGTTACCTCTCTCGTCTGCTGACACCAGAAAAAAGACACCCTACACGGCATTTTCGAAATAATTTTACCCGCAAAGAAGATTACCCTCAAATCCACGTGTTTTTCACATGTGTGTAAACAGACCGAGTGCTCCTCGGAAAGAAGCCTCAGCTACCAACATCAAATAGTTCCACTGTAAACAACTGATTATTTCTACAAATGACACAAAATTTCCTAATCAGGGGTACAAAAAATAAGAGAAAAGAAGAAGGGGAAATGAGAAAAATCACGCATAAAAAAAAAATTATTCTTTTAAATATACGGAACTACAATTGACTAAGTTCGTTTTAATTGGACAATTACCGGTGTGATACCAAAACACAACTCCCACAGCAATAATAATAATAGGTATCTCGAGCCCGATCAATATACAACAGTAATCTTACGAGGGACACTTTTTAAGTTCGTAGAGTAAGCCTGCAACTTTTTAACGCGATTATGAAGTTGCACGATTTTTTACACAGAACTTGCGCAATCATTCCTCTCTCGAACGGTATCATGGTATGCGGCGCAGAGGTCCACGTGCGCGCTGCGCTGGGTATTTTCAACACGTGGTTTTATACACTATAGTAAAATATAGCGTTCAATATGGATGGGAAGATCTCTGAACAGAGGGTATATTGTAAGATTCGAGCACACCTCGGTTTCCGTCAACGGAAATTCATGCTGATTTGCAAAAGTTTATGGGAATGGTGCTTTAAAATATGCTACAGTTTGCAAGTGGGTACGTCGTTTTGATGATGGTCGGAAGTCAATTGAAAATGACCCTCGAGTGGGTAGGCAGGTTTCCATTTTGGCGGAAAAGAACGTTGCTACTGTGAAAACGTTAATTGAGGAATACGCACGCTATACCGTGCAAGAGATAGAAGAATTAAGTGGCATTCATTCGTCAAGTGTTTTGAAGATCTTACGTGAACGACTTGGGCTACGTAAGATCTGAGCGCGCTGGGTGCCCCATTTGCTCACTGACGAGCAGAAACAAAGTCGGTTTAGACTTGCATCGCAAGTTATTAAAAAAATATGATAAATGTGACCCACGTCGTTTGGAAGAGATAGTTACAGGTGGTGAAACCTGGATCTATCATTTTCAACCCAATTCTAAGGTTTGGCTTTCATCTGAGGGCGACAGACCTGTCATTGCGCGGCGTTGCAAAACATCAAATGGCATGTTGTATGCGATATTCTTTGATTCGAAAGGTCCAGTCCTTCAAATTCCAGTCCCGAAAGATGGTTCTGTCACTGGAAAGTTTTACAGAGAAAGTATTCTTACTCAACTTGTTGATTTCTGTCAGAAAGAAACGCAGACCGCGCACCGGTGTCTGCGGCATCAAATTACTCCATGATAACGCACCGGCCCATAAATCCGTTACGGTACAGGAATATCTGAAAGAATCTGGGCTCGATGTCTTAGATCATCCCCCATACAGCCCTGACCTGTCCACCTGTGACTTTTGGTTGTTCCCAAGACTAAAGGAAAATGCTGGCAGGGCACCGTTTTGAATCCCGTTGTCGTATAAGCAGTGCTGTCTACCAGTGTCTGCAACATATACCTAAACAGGAAGAAGGTCATCAGGCGAGTTCCCACCACAGTACAGATCGTCAGCTAATTTCATTACCCGCCCTCTTCAAGGAAGTCACCAAGTACTCGACACATCAATTCTTCTAAAGCAGTTTCTGATCCCGGAATCTCCATAGATTATCTTGTATACACACGTACTCCCTGAAATGGGGTAACGACTCCACAGTACTTCATGGATGAACGGGACAACGGGATTTGATAGACGGATTTCGTTAGATCAGATACGGTGATGTATTTCCACTGTACTCTGTGACGCAAGATACTGTCTACAATGGGCATCAGTGACGCTTGAGGTGTAGCATATCTCCCAACATCTGCAAAGGCCGTCACTAAACGAAATCCACCATTCGGCTTTTTCACGACAAATGACGGATTTAATAATTGGATTTAGTAATACCAAGATCTTCTGGTGGTTTGAAAACGCCCTGCTCCTCTTGCAAATTGAATTGTTCTTGGAGTTCCGAGAGTCGGTTGCGTGAATACTGAGGGAGCCTTCCCTTGCGTTGTGGTGGTAATACTGGTCCCATATTAACGACTGCTTGAAATGGACCGATATTTTCATTGTAACCTGGTAATGCGAGAATGAAAACATCATCAAATTCACGTAGTGTGTCGCAAAAGGCTTGTTTAGCTTTTGTGGGAAGTATTCCATGAGTGTACAGTAGAAGAATGTATGTGGTTCTTCACTGCTGTGGTCTTGGGTAGATGTGACGCTTGTAAAGTCTCGCACTGTTCTGGGTTAAGTTGACAAGTCTTAGGGTTGACACTCTCCGAAAACAGAACTGCTCTAATCTGACAAAAGTGCTCATGGCGTTTGACCATTAGTGGTTCGGATGTGAGATTTGGAATTCTAACTTTCTTTGACACACTATGCACTATTTCAGGAATGGGCCACATGAGACTTTTGTCCGAGTCGAAGGTGGAGGTTGACTGATGTGATTCAATAGCATAGCACTGATCAACACTTGGGAATTGAGAGGGAACGTCTACTTCTATATATTCAAATTGTGGTGGTTGCTGTGACACGCATAGTAAGGGCACGACGTATTGAGTGTTGTGTGGAAGATGAGGTTCCAGAACCATATGGGTATATGTACTGTCCTCCAATCACAAGCTGTCGCTTAGCAGGACGTACAGATATATCATTATATTCCATAAATGAGATACCAGCGAGTACGTAAACATCCAGATTGTCAACAACAAGACCTTCAAAGTATAGAGAGTGTTCGTCACGTGTAAAATACAATCTGGTTTCTCCAACAACATTCAAAGGAGATGATCCATCTGCCTGATGGGCAGACTGCGATGTACTCTGAATTTTAGAGTTAAGTAGGACAGCAGTTGACAAACGGATCATGTTGCCCGTAGCACCTGAGTCAATGGTAAATCGGACATAATGATGTTTGTAAAATGAATCCTGGTAGGGAGATTGTCTGATTTGCAATCGGAAAGCTTGAGTAGAAGGGTGAGTATCCGTTCTTGTTTCTGAAGGCACATCATCTGAATAATATACGTCCTTCCCATCTTCGTTCTCCGATTCAGATCCTATAATTTGACGGACTTTAGCGAGGTATCGCCTGTCTTACTCAGGTAAGAATTTGCACATACTCAGAAAATGGTTGTCAGGTCTTCCCGCTTCTTTACACAACGGACACTTCCTAGAATGGGAAGGGCGAGAATTTGAACGAAACTTTAGATGATTCTGTCTTTGATTGGTACTGATAAGAGTTTGTAGTTGAAATGCAGCTGATCTCATCACTTTAGCATCGTTCATAGTGTGAATTTCCTCCAAGAGCGATGTCAGAGCCTGTGAAATTTCAGGTTTAATGGAAGTAAGAGTTCTAGAACGAAGTTCAGTTCCATAACGTTGTTTAAAGCAATATAAGCTGTCAAAATTGTTATTTTGGGGTCCTAAAATTTAATCGAAAATTTTGTAAACATCTACCTTCTAATACCTGATTTTATCGATTAAACTTTTGATATGTTGTATTTTTTGCATTAAATGCAAAAATGTTCGACAGTTGAAATTAAGTCTTCCCGTACCTTAATTTTCCCGACATTATTTCCGTATGCAATGACCTAAAGTTCAACTCATTCGGCAAAGTAAAATGCGCAAGCGCAATATTTCCGGTAAGCACGAAAGATGTCTGACACGAAAGGTTCGAAGCGAGGGAGAAAGCCGACTTTGGAATTTTGCGTAATGTTTCGAGCGATCCCTTAAAACTATCATAACTAAAAAACATACTATCATAACTTAAAAACATATAACATCGTTAACAGTGCCAAAATAATGATGGTAACTAGAATTTTATCTCACCTCGCCGTCCATATTTTAATGACCCGGATACAACCCGATCCACATCAGAATCATTCGTGTCAACATCGGTTATCTTCGGGATTGTCGCCGACGATTAATCAGCTGCCATTGTTAGGGTCAAACGGAATGTCGAGGAATATATTTTTAATCACGTAAAGGTGTGTAAACGATGCATAAGAGAGGAAATTCGATGCAGTTCTTTTTTTCAATCATATCAACGTTCATTTAACCTCTTTTAATGCCACTATAAAAAATTGCAATTTTGGCAGCTCATATTGCTTTAACTAGTCTTGGTAAATCACAATGAAAAGCCTCAGCCATGTCAAAACTATAAAGTTTTCAAGAATTGGTGCAAGTTCCTCGTCTTCCTCAATTGGGTCCCCGTTATGGGTAATTTCACTCCCATGCTTAAGGAGACTATCCTCCACGAAGGAAACTATCCTTTGGTAGAGATCCCCTGGTCTTTCATCAGGTTCCAACTTGATGTTAGCAAAGTCACCTGTGGACTGATATCCGTAGTGTAGTCTGATAGTTTGCTACACCTGCTCGATAGATGTAGACTTGTCAATTATAGAGTTTCGGGAGATGAGGGGGCAATAATTTGTGATTTGTCTAAGCATCAATTTTAATAAACTTAGCTTTTGCTCTTTAGACTTACGCAACCTTTCATCAACATCCTGCCCATCGTCGGTGAATCCACGGTATGGAGTATTCTTGGTTTTCCTCAGCCATTAAGTATTCCTGAACAAGGAAGGTGCGAAGTATGACAGATCTAATGACAGAGAGTATAAAATGTTTTGTTTCCAATTTTGGAATGAGTTGATCGTGCCGAGTGGTCACTGTTTGGGAGCGCGCACTGTGTTAGCCATTTTTTTTTACCTGATCGAAGTAAGTAATCCGTTCAAAGAATAAGAAAACACCTCTTTGTTTCCAGGTTGATGAGTTTAACTTTCTCCACAGACATGGGAAGCGATCCGCTGCCTCCACGCCAGATAGAAAAAACCGCACTTTAAACGTTATAGGCAAAAGTTTATTGGCATACACACATATGGCTGGCGCCAAAACACAACTCCCACAGCAATAATAATAATAGGTATCTCGAGCCCAATCAGTATACAACACAGTAATCTTATCTTACTGGCGTAGTAGTAATAGTAAAGAAATTCTTCATTTGTTTCTGATCTGATTTTGTGTAGCTACATGTGTACTAGATATTAACACATGTAACCGCTCTTTTCAGACTGTTTTAGAACGATGTTTGATAGAGTTCAATAGAAAGGTGGCGTAATAACCTCTTTACTTTTGTATATTTTTGTGGTCAGCAACACTCTTTAGAATTACAGTGAATATTAAAGATATTGGTTCTGAACTTAACGACCGATTGTGACTGCAGTACAAATTAAACGGACTCATTCTCAAATGTGGAATTAAACTCGGATTATGACGGACACTGCTTGAACTTTTGCATATGCTACATTCACATAAAGTGTAGTTCATCATTTCAAACTGTGTACTCAAATTTTGTTTAAAACCTTGGAATTATATACGGCTGTAAAATAGATTATATACTAAAATGTCTAAATGCGGGGTAAGAGTGTCGGTTTGGGTTAGAACACAACATTCCCCCTTTCTTATTCTATGTCTGTCAGGTAAAATATTTGAAATCAATTTTAACCCAAATTCATAGCAATTACCAAAGAAATATTGGTTGTATAAATCTGTTGACGGCAAAATGTCGTCCTTTTAATACTAGTATGGCTGAATATTCAAGGAAGATTTTTTTCTTTAAAACCATTACTCTATCATGATCTAGATATCTCTGTGAAATTATACATACTGTGTGTTCATGTTTTTATGAAAAGGGCCAATAACACATTCATACTAATCTTTAAATACCTCTTGCATTGTAACATCATTAACATCAATACTAACTTGTATTTAAACAACTACAAGGTAGCGCATACACTTGAGGAGCGCTTACTGTACTCTTATTCGGCTGCGGTTATGTACACACGTGATTCGAAAAAGCCCAAACTGTACGGGGTTGCAGATGTGGTCATAACTTTGTTGACAAGACCAATCAATGCTCTTGGAAATTTATAAAATTACCGTCCTATCGATATCTAGTATGTTGTGCTTCGTCCATCAACAACGCTACGACGCAGATGAGAAATCATTTAGCAATTTTCTCGCGAAGATTTTTTCTATAAGGAATTAAATTTTTAAGTAATATATCAATGAAGATATTTATCCTTGTATTTCCGGATATAATTAATGCTGGTACTACTTGTTTGGTTGTAACATGTGTGGATATGTCGTACAACGGACAGTATGCAAGTAAAATCCCGAGAATCACAAAATGCGGGTGATTCGGAATAGTTAGTATTTATTATTTACCAATAGCATTGGCATTACCACACTTTAGAACAGTGTGTATGGTTGATTGATTGAATATTGTTTAACGTCCCGCTCGAGAATTTTTCATTGCCGGTGAAGGGCTGCAAAATTTAGGACAGTGTGTAAGCTAATTCAAATTTACTTTGTATTCCCATCACAAAATGTCTTCCCATTAGAGTTCTCTGCCCTTTATAAGACTTTCCTATACATCGCGGGGCTGTTTACAAAAAATATTCTTCCGCGTCTTCTTTGGAATTTAATTGCCTTCTACTTACAGACTTCGAGCTCGCTGATCTTGAATGTATATGGAATGAAATAGACATCCATAACTGTATTATCATTTCTGCTGTATTATAAGCCTTCGACTTGAGTTAAGAAAAAGCGTGGTTCCGAGAACTTCTCTTACAATTTACGTAGTACCCAAAATCATATTTTGGAAGATGATTGATGGTATCATTGCAGATGTGCCGTAATTTTTTTAATTGGTATATTCATTTTCATATTTTCATCCTGGGGGCCGATAGGGTGGAAAAGATGAACAAAAACCTGGTGTTCAGTGCATTGTGTCACATGCAACAAGAATACATTTGCTTAAAGGGTTGGAATCTCAACTATTCCAAAAATGATGGGGGTTGTGATGACACCATGGCATTTGCCCACCAGAAAAGTCAAAGCATCTTGATATGTGCATCTGGAATATATATGGTTTACAGGTCATCAACTCAAATTTACATACATTTCAACAATTATAAAACAGGGTTTACGGTGACCCCGGGGCATTTACCCAACATAACACTCAATGCATCGAGAATATATATGGTATAGAGTATTACTGTCTTATGGCGGCATCTAGTTTTTTCTGTCAATAAAATAGTAAATCACAATTTTATAACAAAAATTTCAGACACCAAAAAACGACAGCTAATATTACTTTAAATTCCTGACATACTAGGAACTTGTAAATTTTCCATGACGTTCAAAAAATGTGATGTATTGTCCCTCCCAATATTTCCCACTGTCTTGGACATAATTGTGAAATCGTGGTGAAATATTGAATTCCATGCGGTGAAATTTATTCATTTTATCTATATTTACATAAATTTAGTATTCATTTTAATTATTTAAATTTAAAAAAAATGTTTGTTTACACATACATTTCTAGCAAGTGGCCTTAAACACTTTCTTTCCGAGCTAACCATGTGACTGTCTTAATAGCAAACCACGCACTATTTCTCCAGCAATTTATCTAACTACCATTCAGGTCTTTTAATCTATATTTACGTCAATGAATATGCCGACACCATTGTTTTCTTTTCGTCCACGTGTGAAGATTGATTGATTATGTTGTTTAATGTCCCGCTCGAGAATTTTTCACTCATATGGAGGCGTCACAATTGCCGGTGAAGGGCTGCAAAATTTAAGCCTATGCTCGGCTCTCAAGGCCTTTGAGCAGGGAGGGATCTTTATCGTGTCACATCTGCTGTGACACGGGACCTCGGTTTTTGTGGTCTCATCCGAAGGACCACATGTGAAGAAGGCGCGAGCAATGCATGTATTATACAAATAAGGCCAAAAATTGTTGAAGGACATACCGCAAAATTATATGCAATTTGTCTTCTTTATACATAAGCATAGGCTTAATTCTAACCGGTCGCAGTAGCTCAGTGGTTAGAGCGTTCGCTTCGTAACCGATTGTTGCATAGGTCTAAATTTGTGGTACTTCAACTACAGCTGGTGACGTCTCAATATGAATGAAAAATTCTCTACGGGACGTAAAACAAACAAACAAACCGAGGTACCGTGTCACAGCAGGTGTGGAACGTTAAAGATCCCCCGCTGCTCAAAGGCCGAAATCGCCAAGCATAAGCCTAAATTTTACAGCACTTTCACCGCCAATGGTAACGTCTCCATATAAGTGAAATATTCTCGAGAGGGACGTTAAACAATAAACAACCAACCAACCCACATACCAATTGTTAGGCCGTTTTTGGCACACTGATTCTGACTACGGATTGCTCCGTTTACCTGATCGGGATGTAGGGCTCACGGCGGGTGTGACCAGTTGACAGGGGATGCTTACTCCTCCTAGGCACTGGTCCCTCCTCTAGTATGTCCAGAGGTCCGTGTTTGTCCATCTCTCTGATTTATATTTTCTATAGGAATTACGAGATTGAATACTGTTAGTCGTCTTAGCCTTTTCCTGACCTTAAAAACGGAGGTCCCGTGTCACGGCAGACGTTGGCACGTTAAAGAACTCTCACTGCTACAGCCCTAAGCATAGGTCTAAAGTTATGATACTTCAGCTACAGATGGTGACGTCTCAATATGAGTGAAAAATTCTCAACAGGACGTAAAACAAATAAACAATCATTTTTGTCTTCTATGTATAGTAAATTAGTAATTGGGTGGTATAGGATACCACCATTATGTGACGTATTTCCTTTCAAAATGAAATTTTTATTGAATTCAAGCAGATTCTCGTGATAGTAATAATACATTTTATGCTATATTTACATGTATAATTATGGTATTTATTCTGTCTATGCATATTCTTCATGACACATGCAGTCACGTATCATTGTTTTTCAAGGTTGAAAGGGGGGTACAAAAAAGTGGAAGTTGGCTTCTTAGAATATCTTGACAGGCAAAAAACAAAACAAAACAAAACATAAAAACAAAAAAACAACAAAAAACCCCCCAAAAACAAACAAACAAAAAAACCCCAACAAAACAACAAAAAACAACACACACACCCAAAAAAATTAAATAAATAAATAAAAATGTGCTCTCGGTTCTTACCATCTCGTACTTATATCGAAAATTATCGAACTTTCTTTCGTAAATAATAAAAATATTGAAATTCCTAGCTTTAAAGTGAATTGTAATGCTTTAAAAAATGAACTCGTAAAATCAAGCACTATAACATCATGCTCCCACTTACTAACGACGTGTATATCTCAATTTAAAAAAAAATAGTATTGTGATTTCTGTTTATTTTGATTGATATTCGAAATGTACCCATGATAGCAGGCCTAGATGTCAACGATGTATCATGTATCACAATTTTTCTAATCCCAAAATATCAATTGCACAGATTATTATAAAATCAGCGCCAATTAAAAGAATACCTAGCTAAATGGTGTTTAGACAGCGACTCGTGTAAACATACTAATTTCACACTCGTTCTTTGGTATGTACATCACTATTTGTATGCACTGGTGGCTAAAACATACATGATCTCGGGGAATTTGTCAACATTAACATAAATGTTGACCATAGTGAATAATGATGAAAAAAGTTAGGTTTAAAAATTCCGCAACAAAGGTGGCATGTGATGTCACTGTACCACGTTACTACCTACCACATGACTAATTATTGTAATATTTCGGTGAACGAACCATTAGTTTGTTTGTTTTACGTCCCGTCCAGAATTTTTCATTCATATTGAGACATCACCAGCTGTAGGTGAAGTACCACAAATTTAGACCTGTGCTTAGCGCTCAGGGCTGTAGCAGTGAGGGTTCTTTAACGTACCAACGCCTACCGTAACACGGGACTTCCATTTTTAAGGTCATATCCGAAAGACCCGTGATTCTCACTTGTTGGCGAGGGAGCAATCAGTACCTATTTTTGCGTCTTTAAGTTTGACGCGGCCATGGCACGAGTGGGGCTCGAACTCACGATCTCCCGGTTACGAAGCGAACGCTCTAACCACTGAGCTACCGCGACCGGTTTTTTGCGATCTCATCCTAATGACCGCCCCATTTAGTCGCCTCTTACGACAAGCAAGCGGTACTGAGTATCTATTGTAACCCGGATCCCCACGGGACAACAATTGGTATGAAGCACGCCATACAGCATTTGACCTAATGGAAAGTTTTAATGGCAAAATATATTGTTATAACGACCATAAAATTTGCGAAATGCTGACTTTAGACGAGACTGAACAACCCCTGTAACATTAATTTCTTTGTTAATAGCCTGCTCATATACAGAACAAGCTCTTGCATATCGAATCATTTGGGAGATATAAACACTTTACGCAGGTGATGATGGAATATTGTCACAAAGATAAGGTGAGTCGACGATAGAGAAATTGAAATCATCCCGCTTGTCATAAAGCTGAGCTGTTTGTTAAGATACTGTTTCTAATCTTTTGTATTTCTACCAGCTGCACAAGTGGCTCATTGAGTAGAGCATCTGTCAGAAATGAAGCATGCGTTGGTGCGAGTGAATGGGTGGGTTTTTTTTCTTACCCCCCCCCCACCCCCGATTTATGAAAGCCTATTGGTGTCAAATTAGAAGAATGAAAAAAAAAAAGTAAATCTAGGTGGCTGCGAAAAAATCGGACTGAGTCGTCCTTTTACTCTGATCCCGCTTATGTGTACGTATGTCACTATCTAAAAACCGGGTGCGAATCCAAGGAACACGAAGCGCCAAATTAACATAAACTCAAATGATTGAAGATATCTTTAATTATTTAAAATAATATCAACTCATTAGATGCTCGCAAACTATTCAATGATTGATTTTTTCATAAACGTATTATCAATGATATCTTCAAATTTAAATTATTCAACGAATTACTTGAATTGTTGAGAGTATTAACTATTCTGCTGAGTCTTTGCACTTGAATTGTTGCTCTCTTCAAATATCAACAACTGAACTGATGAGCGCTGTATTTCAATTGAAGAGAACAGTAATTCAATTAGTGCGATATCAATTCAATAAATGCGCGCGACAACTGAATCACTGTTCTCTTCGCGCGCATCAATTCAGTGATGCAATTTGTTGACCAGTAGAATTCACGCCTAGCCTGAAATTGAAGATCTGGTTTAGCGCTGACGCGATTAGCTCAGTAATGGCTGCGGCCATGAAAACTTGTGTTTTATGCAATGAAACTATCTTTGACATGAAATCATATACCCCAACACGTCTGTCATTTGTTAACTGTTCAATAGATCTGTATACATACGGATTCTGTTTTTGAATACTTTACCGAAGAACAAGAGTTCCAATACGGGGGGGCCTCCGTGGTCGAGTGGTCAGAGCATCGCGCTCAAAATCACAAGGCCTCTCACCTCTAGTCGGCGCGGGTTCGAATCTCGCTCGCGCCGATATATGTGAGAAAGTTTGCCAGTTTACTTTTGGAAGGTCGGTGGTCTCTTCCCGGGTATATTGTATCTGGGTTCTCTCCTCCACCAATAAAAACTGGACGCCACCAGAAAACTGAAAAATTGTTGAGTGTGGCGGGAAAACAACAAACCAACCAATTAGGGGTATCGGAATTAAGATAAAATGGAACTCTTCAGATTAAGAAGTTACAAAAATTATGCTTCATTTGGGCAACTCTTGTACACAAAACTGATGGCTAAAGTCGATTCATATCCGATATTAAAATATCTGCCCGATTTAAAGATTATTTTTCAGAAATTAGCAAACGAATATCCTAGTACCAAAAAAAAAAAAAAAAGCAAAGCTACAAAGCTATTAAATAAAATTTCTTATATTTGGTTGCGGAAGGCGTTTCAATAATAACTCGCAACATCGACGGTGTATTTCCCCTGCTGTATGGTATGTGACTATTTACTCAGTTTGTTTGATTTTCTTCGAGTTTTTTTTAAATGCAAACATCATTATATTAGCTGCTCACTTTTTATAATTGTTATAAATAGTAGTGAAAATGCAAGATGAACCGATGAATTGAACTGAACTCGTGTACTTTAGGATACACCCCCATACCCCGATTTGGGGTTTTGGGCAGAAGAACTTATCTTGCTAACTGAGAATTTTCAGACAAATATGAAAGCAACTTTAATCTCCGTTTGCACTTCCCTTTTCCAGAGCCAAAAACGACGCTTATTGTCTGAGGTTATTATAACTGATACATTTTGTGTGCTTCTTTACTGAAAAGTTGCCCAAGTTACCGCACAAAACGAGATCTTGTTGGTTATACAAAACATGAAAACCACAAAAGGAATCGGGAGACGAAATAGTAGTTCCGATATTCGGTATTGGGCAAGAGTAATATGCTCGCGTGCAATAAACAGTTTAAATCTCCGACTAACCTGTGTGTGTCTTCTAAATCTGATTTTATCAAACGGTCATACTGATTTCCCTTTTCTCGTATATGTCAAAATCTCTAACTGGACTACATGCTGCATTGTTTACCGTTTGAAGACCGAAGGGGTCGTCAAAAAGTATTGAATTTTGCGTTTAAACGAGAATTATTAACCTTAAAAATGAAAATTGTTTCTCTTTAAAAGAATCGATGTGCGCTTTCACCAGATCGCTTATACCAGGTCGTTGTAAATGATTAGAGACATATTCCTTTGAATTAAAAAGATAATCAGATCATTTATACCAAGCTCCAAATGAAATTTGCGAGCAGTAATCCCACCAAATTGATCAAAGCAATAATTGATTTAATGCGCACATCGATTCAATTATTGCCCGTAATAATTAAATTGATGTGCGCATCAATTCATTTGATGACTTGATGCGTACATCAATTGATTTACTGCGCACAATATTTGAAGTGACGATATCTTTAAATAAGTGATATTTTCAATTATTTGTGTTTGTGTCAATTTGGCGCTCCATAGAGTGATCACGGATTGCCACACTGTGAGATCGATCGAGAGCAGACATATCTTCCAATATTCAGTCCATAAGGAGATCACGTGACATGAGCGGCGGTAGGTAGTCCACACACAAAGAGCTCCGTGAAAAAAATGTAATAATAAGAATTATCCACTTGATGGGGGTGGATTTCCTAGAGATTTATACGATGAACTAAGTGAAATGTTATGGATGATTTGGAAAAATGACGAAGATCGTGTCTAAAACCTGAGTAACTTGAGAAAACAACAGTGAAAATCCCGAGCCGGTATGATTTCTGCTCACGTTGATGTTGATGTACACTTAAAACACTAGTTTATACACTTATTGAATGCATTTGTGGGTTTGTGGATTTTGTTTTTACTTGTGATGTTTATTCTTGGTGATTAAAACACAAAAGATTCGATAAAAATCTACAAAAACTTTTCTATTGCTGATCGCGATCGCAATCGTGTTCCACTTATTCATGCAGAATTCGGAAGAGTGTGCTACCAAAATGTCGGAAAAAAGAAACCTTAGTGATTTGTCTCAATCATTTTCGGATGCTGTGAGAACTCCTAAAAAGCAGAAAGATGATCCTGAGCCAGATACTACTAAAATGACAACATCTACCCCAGTGTCACAACATGACTCGTCTGAATTTCCTCCTCTACCAACCGTGAGCAATCCACAAGTCGGGCAAGTCGGACAACAATTGTTCATTGGTGAAGAGGACATAATTAGAATTGCCACTGCAGTCAAACTGTCGATTCAGAATGAAATATGTGCACTAGTACAAACAGAAGTGGCGAAAGCAGTTGAACCCCTGAAAGCCAAAATCACTAAACTTGAAACAGTGAACAATGATCTACAACTACAACTTGACGAACTTGAGCAGTATGGTAGAAGGTCACTGGTTAGGATATCTGGGATACCAGAAGCACCTGAAGAAAATACAACGGATTTGATTCTGGATGTGACAACGAAGGCGGGGATTCCGCTCATCCGTGAGGACACTATCAACTCGCATCGTGTAGGATTGCCTTCTAACAACCTGCGAGCACGTGCACCTAGACAGATCATCGCCCGACTGCGTTCAGTAGATCTCAAATTCAGACTGGTAAAAAGTCATAAGAGTCTAAAGCGCAACCCGGACACAAAACATGTGTATATTAACGAGGACCTGACCAAACGCAGGAACAAACTACTATTCCAGTGTCGGGAGCTTTGCCGCAAACGATTGATCCTCCAAGCATGGTCATCTAACGGTAAAATACGAATTCGTGATCTTGCGCAGAACACACAGACCATTATACAGGAGTGTGACCTGTGTGCGTTTGGACACACTCCAACGCCCACCGATAGCTGACTCTGAGAGACCACGTACAACTGTACTATTATACATGTTTATATATTTATAGCTTTATACGGTATACCTCTTACCATATCTATATCTTCATTGTCACATTTTGGTCCTTTATCTTCATTGTACAAACCCATCGCAGTTTTCATATTTCATCCACTTTAAAGTTTATTATATGTAACCCTACCCCAACATCATTTCATATTATATGCTATTCAGTTTAGTATATGTATTGTTGTTCTTTTTGTTTTTGGTATTTGATCTAGAAAGGCGTGCTGTTTTGCCTGTACACAAATATCGCTATTTATTGCTGTTTGTTCACTCTTTATATTTTCTTCACTTTGTTTTTCTCATCTTGTTACACGTCAAAGGTCAGTTGTTGCACCTTTTGCATTTGTGTTTTATTATATTAATCTTTCAAACTTTACTCTACATACATGTAGTTATACTCTGTCATGTAATAATATATGAATATTGTATTTTCGATTGTACCATTGAAACTATGTTTGATATCAACTTACTTCACATTTCTTGTAAAAAACTACGTGCATTTTTTTGTACATCCAATTTTGTACTAAAGTTTTTTTCTGATTGCAGCCATTCATCTTTATATACACATCACATCTTCGACAATGGGTAACTCAATTGAACAATACCGGGCTGCAATCGGTATTTTTTATTTGTCAGGTAGAGGTAATTATAAAAGGCAATTTTTTACTGTGTTTCCATGTTTTATTCTCTTCTTCAAGCATATTTTGAAACTACTCTGTCACTGTGTTAAACTCATTAAGACCAGATCTGTGTTTATCAATTTCTATCTTCAATTGTTTTGTTAGCATGTGGCGATATAGAGTTAAATCCAGGTCCTACTACTGAAAATGTCCTTGACATATTACACCTGAATATCCGCAGTATCAGACACAAACTAGGTCACTTAAATGTCTTTGTTCATGACTTCGATATTCTGTGTTTTACCGAAACACATTTAGACAACTCTGTGAGCAACAATGACTTATCTCTTGATGGCTTTGAAAACATAATTCGTAAAGACAGAAACTGTTTTGGGGGTGGTGTGATGGTCTACTTATCAAACCAAATACGTGCTTTTCGACGCTCAGAATTCGAACCGGTTGATCTTGAATGCATATGGATTGAAATAGATAACAATACCTGTAAATATCTCTTATGCTGTATATATCGGCCTCCGAACTCCGGTGCCACATTTTGGTCCAAATTTTCATGGAGTTTAGATAAAGTTAGCGAATATTCCGACAAAGTAATAATAGTAGGCGATTTGAATGTAGATTTCCTTAGCGTTCCACTATCACAAAATATCCGTGAAATAATTTCCACGCACAATCTAGTAAACAATATTACTGTCGCTACACGGAATAGGGCACTGCTTGACCCGATAATGACCTCTGAAGACATTCACTCGTGTGAAGCGGGTATATTACGAATGGAATCGTCGATCAGTGATCACTGTGCCACTTACATATCACTTATTTCGAATATAAATTATAATCGTGCGTATACGCGTAAGGTATGGGCGTATAAAAACGCTGATCTCGTAAAACTTAATTCTCTAATTGAAAATTGCGATTGGGTAAACATTATCAACGGAGCCGATACTATAGATACCGCTACTGAAAACTTTACGTCTAAATTTCTCTCTTTTGTACGTCAGTGCATTCCTGAAAAAACGGTAACTATTCGTCCACGAGATAAGCCTTGGTACGATTCTATGATACGAAAAACAATTAGATTGAGAGATCGACTTCGCAATAAAGCATTAAAATCACAAAGAGATTCCGATTGGTCAGCGTATAGAAAACTTCGTAATTCGGTTAACAATATGAAAAAACATGCGATATCTAGTTATTATGACACTATAGAGACCTATCTTGACGACTCTAGTAAAGACAATACCAAGTTATATTGGAAGTTGATGAAAGATTCTTTTAATATGAAATTATCAAATGAAATACCTCCCATACAAGTTAATGACAATACAGGTGTCAACAAAGTAGCTTATTCTGATTCTGACAAGATAGAAGTTTTGAATGAATATTTTTCATCAATTTCCAATATAGATGACAAGAATGTAACCTTACCTCCCATGTATAGCTTATGTAGTGATTCCTTAGATAACATAGTAATCGAAGAACAAGACGTTACAGACATTATTACAGTACTCCCTGTCAATAAAGCTGTGGGTTCAGACTCTATTAGCCATAAAATGTTAAAGTCAACTAAAGCAACCATTGTTAAACCACTTACTATGTTGTTCAACAGATCATTGTCAGAAAATATATTTCCACATTCTTGGAAAATTGCCTATGTCATTCCTCTTTTTAAAAAGGAAGACCCGTCTATAGCATCTAATTATAGGCCTGTTTCATTATTGTCCTGTGTGAGTAAGATTATGGAGAGAATCATTTTTAAACATGTATATAATTATTTTCACTGTAATGATTTATTCTATCGATATCAAGCTGGATTCTTACCAGGACACTCCACAGTCTATCAGTTATTAGAAACGTATCACAGCATTGTCCAAAGTATTAATGATGGTAAATTATGTTGCATGGTTTTTTGTGATTTATCAAAGGCATTTGATAGAGTGTGGCATAAAGGTCTACTTTTCAAATTACAAACGTATGGTATAACTGGTAATATTTTACAATGGTTTAATAGTTATCTATGTAACAGATCACAGAAAGTATTATATAAGGATCTTTTATCGTCAAAACTTGATGTATCTGCTGGTGTTCCTCAAGGTTCTGTCTTAGGACCTCTACTCTTTTTAATCTATGTGAATGATGTTGCTGATAATGTTATCTATGTGCAGACTATTTGCAGATGATAATTCTCTTCAACAATGCTCATATAATATGTTAGATATTGAGTATAAACTCAACCACGATTTACGTATTCTAGAGTCTTGGTCAAATAAGTGGTTGCTCAAGTTCAATCAATCTAAAACCAAAGTTGTTTATTTTTCTAAGAAAAATCCCCCTGTACTACCAAAATTATTTTTTCAAGGTGACAGACTAGAATGTGTTCCATTCCATCGTCATTTAGGTTTAATTCTGACACACAATCTCAGTTGGTCCACATATATAGATTTCATAGTGGAAAAAGCTTATAAAAAATTGGGACTGTTAAAAAAACTCAAATTCAAAATTGGCAGGAATCACTTGTCGAAATTTTATCTAGCTTTTATTAGACCCACACTCGAGTATGCATCAACTGTTTGGGATGGCTGCCCTGCTAACGATACTGATAAACTTGAAAAGGTACAACTATGTGCAGCTAGAATTGTTACTGGTCTTCCTATTTTTGCATCTGCAGATGTCCTTTATTTAGAAACGGGTTGGCAAACTTTGAAAAGTAGACGATATGTTTCAAAAATGACTACAATGTTTAAAATTTGTAATGGGCATGCGCCAGACTATTTAAGTGAACTTTTCCCACAAAAACATGAAACTATGTCACAATATAACACACGTAACAAAAATCAAATTTACATTCCAAGAAGCAGATTAGAGTTATTTAAAAAATCTTATGTACCCGATTCAATAAAACTTTGGAATTCATTGAATTTAGAAACCAGAGAAGCCATCTCAATCAATGCATTCCGCAAAAATATAATACCACAAATTACAATTCCTCCTCCATACTTTTCCTTTGGAAAAAGATACACAAATATTATCCACACCAAGCTAAGACACAATTGTATACTTCTAAGTGATCTTCACAAACGCAATATTACAGATTCTCCTTATTGCTCATGTGGGCACATTGAAGATGCATACCATTTCTTCTTTGCTTGTAAAAATTACTCCAGAGCTAGAAATAATTTGTTCAACCAACTTTTTAGTCTTGATTTAGTTAGTATTGATACAAAATTGCTTTTATCTGGTAATATTGCTTTACCTGTACAAACGAACATAAATATTTTTATAGCTGTTCATAAATTCATTGATGCAACTTGTAGATTTAACAATTAATTACTGTACATGTATCTGCTATTTAACACATTGAAATTTCATGATTAATGTTTGTAAGAAATTGTTCGATATTTTGCATGGCATATTGTTATAAATTTTAGGAGAGGGACTAGTAAGTTGTAAGAACTTGTTCCCAATCCTATTGATTATATCAATAAAATATGTTCAAAACAAACAAAAATCTTTTTTATTGTATAATTTTTAAATTCTAGGCATTTTCAATTC
Source organism: Ostrea denselamellosa (assembly GCA_024699665.1). Classification (NCBI taxonomy): domain Eukaryota; kingdom Metazoa; phylum Mollusca; class Bivalvia; order Ostreida; family Ostreidae; genus Ostrea; species Ostrea denselamellosa. The sequence goes on from JAMZEH010000042.1 coordinate 11,964,055, forward strand.
TAGAAGCACACATTTTTTGCATGTACATTTTCCGTCTCTGCAGGCGATTTATATTTGTAAACATATATACATGCATCATGATTTCACAGAAATTAAAGAAATATAATTTTACATTTGTTAGACTATATTTATTGGCGTGAACTATAGAATGTCTTAATTATAGTATGCAAGTCCACAGTGGTTCTTCTACAGTAACTGTAGTGTGGCAAAAACACAATCTTACCAGTTCTTCCATTCTCATATACTGATAAAACAGGGTCACCTCATTTTCTCACAGAAAAACAGAAACTCGTTATTACGAGATTTTAACACGGCCTTTTATCTCGAAATTACGGTAGTCACTATTGAACTATGTACTAAAAGTGGATAAAACAAATTTTATCATCCAGGCAATGGGGAATACAGATTTGTAAATGAAAAAATGAAGATAGCAAACAGTATTGATCTCGCAAATCTTATAAAAATACAAAATTCTGAGTATGACAAGCAGACCACTGGACATAACCGAGATAAAATCAGTTGTCTAGGAGGAGTAAGCATCCCCTGTCAACTAGTCACACCCGCCGTGAGCCCTATATCTTGATCAGGTAAACGAAGTAATCTGTACAATCAGGACGCAGTTGCACAAATGTTAGTTAAGTTTAACTGACAGTTAACGTCTAGTTAACACTGTAGATGTAAGAGCTAATGACAATCTCGTTAACTAACCTTCGTGCAATTTTATTTTAGAATATAAATTTATGAGAAGGACAAACATGGACCACTGGATACATCAGAGATGGTTCAGGTGCCTAGGAGGAGTAAGCTTCCCCTGTTGACTAATCACACCCGCCATGAACCCTCAGCCCTCTGTTATGATGATGAAAACGGAGCCTATGCATAGAGCTTAGGGCCGTAGTATTGAAGGTTCTTCAACGTGCCAACGCTTGTCACGACACGGACCTCTGTTTTATGGTCAGTCCTGAGCGCTCAGCATACCTTTAAATTTGTGGTACTTCACCTACAGCTGGTGACATATTAAAATGAGTGAAAAATTCTCGACTGGATGTAAAACACACAACACACCAATAGTCAAGTTCTATCTATTATGTGAAAAATTCCTAATTTCGTCACATTTCTTTTAACAAGCCTTACCAAATCAACATTAAAAAACGCACATGACTAGATTGATAAGTTATTGAGTAAATACACACAGAGGTAGCCATACTACCGCAGTGCATATTTGATAACTTGATGTGTATCATTTCTGTCTCGTTAACCACAGGCACTTGGGACATGGATCATGATCATTCCACCCACCCCCCTTTCCACTCTATTTTTCTTTTTTCTGATCTGAAATAGACACACTAATTTTTTTTCTACTTCTATTTTGTAAATATGCATTAAAGATCATCCAAATATGTTATTTTTCATCTCTGTCACGTCTGTGTAAAAATTAAGTTAAAGAGAAGGCATGCAACTCTTTTCACGTCGTCTGCTTCAAACTTCGCCTGCATTTTCACTCGCAGTAACTCAAAACATTGGATGTGCATATATCAATACATTGGTTAGACATTCTTCTTTCGTGTTTCCGTTATATTTTTAGAATTCGCAGATATTTAATTACATCAATCAAATCACTCACAATTAGAGTCAATTTCGTTGCTGTTCATCAGTCGGCCCGGAAGTGCAGGAACGATAATCCAAACCACTGTTCCGGATGATATTAAACACACGATGACGTCCGACGCTTCCGAGAGAAAATCTCGAATTTGCTTAGCGATCAGTGACCGATTTAAGGGTGTGCCCCCCCCCCCCCCAAATTTCAGATTAATGCAATACAAGCTGTAATTGACGGTATTTTTCAATTATTCAATATTAACACCTATCGGTATAACTAATATAGTCCCCAAGATCTGAAGTTCAAAGTTCAGCAATATAAACCATGGGAATATTGTTTGATAATATATACCTCCAACAAGCATTTCATATAAAACACCACTGCGTCATATACACGGATGATTGCCGAACATAATCGGGTTGCTGAGACCGAGGTCATACAAAGATGGAGACCAACGTGAAAAACTATACATTTCGTTCGTTTTAAAATATTGCAACGTGAATGAATGGCTTTAAGTATTATAAGTGAAAGAAAGTAATTAAATTACGCAAATGTGCCATTTAAATGAAATTTTGATTATGAATTTGCTGCAAAATTCATATTAAATCGTTTACAAATCTGACACGTGCGCATTACTTTTACAAACTGGTGACATCCGAGGTCAATGCACATCGGAGACTAGAGCAGGAATTACTGTCAGGTAGACGATTCGACAATTTTCTGGTGTTTTGACGGGTTTATTGCTTCACATTCACTCTGATCCTATGAAGTTATATATATTCAATCACAAATTTGTTACTATATTTGTTCTTTTAGTTTTCAATTTATTTACGGTCAGTTACAGCTTGTATTGCTTTAAAGAAAATTAAACAATCTTTTTTTTCACTCTAAGAGAAATAACTGGCAAGATATTTTGATTTACTGTTACTTTTATTGAGAGAACTTATATTTTATTTTTTAAAAGCTTAAAATTTGTGTCTTTTTATTAATTTCACCCCATTAAATGACAGAAAGGAGTAAAGTGCGCTCTATGACTACATAGGAGGTCTACATATTTCAAGCCTTATAAAATTTATACATGATCCAGGAGCTTCAGAGGGCTTCGCCCCTGGGCCTCAATTAGGGCTTCATCCTGGATCCGCTGGGGGCCTTAAGGCGGTCCCCAGATCCCATGCCTCATGAAATTGTGCTCCACTTCCCCCTTCTAACTTCAGCTCTTAGATCCGCCCCTGGAGATAATTGGTCCTGATATTCAATCTTGGAAAAAGGGTATTTTTAAAAAGATGACAAGAAAATCATATTAGGCCAAGAAAGAAATCCTTGGTCTTCATCCATCAGAATAAAATGAAGAGCATACAAAACTCGCCATGCCTTGAGAATTCTGTGCTTTTATTAAAACTAATCAAATTCTAGAATTCTTCTCAATCGGAAGCTTCGGGCGTCATCGTGTGTTTAATGTCATTTCGGATCAGTAGTCTGGATTATCGTTCCTGCACTTCCGGGCCGACTCATGAACAGCAACGAAATTGACTCTGACTGCGAGTGATTTGATTGATGTTATTAAATATCTGCGAGTTCTAAAAATATAACGGAAACACGAAAGTAAAGAAGAATATATAACCAATGTATTGATATATGCACATCCAATGTTTTGACTTGCTGCGAGTGAAAATGCAGGCGAAGTTTGAACCAGGTGAAGCAGACGACGTGAAAAGAGTTGCATGTCTTCTCTTCATATAATTACTGAAAACGTAATTTTTACTAATACGTGACAGACACGTAAATTAACATATCTGGGTGATCTTTAATGCAAATTTACAAAATATAAGTAGAAAAAAAATTAGTTTGTCTATTTCAAACCAGAAAAAAGAAATATAGAGTGATAAGATGGGAGGGGGTGGGTAGGAATGATCATGATCCATGCCCCAAGTGCCTGTGTCGTTAACGGCCTACCAAGCTCTAATTGTGTATAATTTTTACATTACAAATCTTGTAACTGAGTCAAATGATACCTATTTTACAGGAGGCCCATGGGCCACATCCCTCACCTGAGTTTCCTTGGCCCATATCTGAAGATTCTCCCTACATATTTGCAAGTAATTTGATCCTCTATTGTGTCTCCACCCTACTTTCGGGGGGCTATGACTTTAATGAACTTGAAAATCTGCACTATGTTAGAGAGGCTCAATGAAAATTTGAACTTCTCTGGCCCAGTGGTTCTTGAGGAATATTTTTTAAATGACTCAACATTATTTTTGTGATTGTCTCCCCTTGGAGAGATCATGGCCCTTCATTTGAATAAACGTGAATCCCCTTCACACAAGGATGATTTGTAACCAATTTGATTGAAATTGGTACGCTGGGTCAGGAAAAGATGTTTGATTTTGTCCGTGTATTTTTACTATTATCTTCCCATGTAGAATAGCCTTGCCCTTCATTTGAACAATTTTGAATCCCCTTCACGCAAGGATGATTTGTGTCAAGTTTGGTTGAAATTGATCTCATGGTCCTGGAGAAGATGAAAATGTGGAAAGTTTACAACGACAGACAACGGAGAGTTTTAATCAGAAAAGATTACTTGAGCCTTCCGCCCGGGTAAGCTAAAAAAATATTACTTATATTTTATATATTAATAAATATCTATTAAGATGGAAGGAAAAACGTGTGTGTGTGTGTTGAATAAAAAATTTACGTTATGAAAATCATACTTTCTTTTCAATAATGTAACGTGTGCGGTAAGTTTTCTTTCCATTTCAAAATTGAGTACCATGTTTAACATCCGTTACCATGATGTCCACCTCTAATACCTAAGGGTCTGATACTTTGTGTAAAATATTTTAAAGATTTATCACCTTTCATAAAAAGGTATTGATTGCTTAGAAAATTAAAGCGAATAAAGGTATGTCCATTTCAATATACCACTATACTACATGATTAAAGTGGAGTCGTGTTTTTTGTTTTTGTTTTGTTTCTTGAAGAAAGACTGACCTGAGGTTAGGATCCACTCCTGATGATCCACATGCATTAAGTCTCTTCAAAAACCGCTCAAATACAGGCCGACATATGGCTAAGCTTCTACCATTTTTTAAATCTGTCTCATATGCAGATATACATGTATATTCATTCTATCTCATTCTGATTAATCCAGTCATCTATATGCATTAATTAATCAAGATACAACACATTGCAGAGCGTGTTAACTTTTCACAATTGTCTCTATCGCGTTGTATGCGTTTCATCGTGGTGCAAATTAAATTACGAAGAATGGAGAAATTCCCATTAATATCCGAAGTCATCGGGACTGAAAAAGCAAGAGGCACTCATACTATGTTTAACCATCCATTCAACAAAGAAGCCGAGAGATTATCTAGAATAGAGTAGATGCTGACCAGCCAGAGAGGGCACTGTTAAATGCATTTACGACACAGCGTGAGTCATCAACAAATACTGACCAGCAAGAGCGTGTATTCGGTGCAGTTACTTCTGTAGATAATGAAGGTCAGGAGGGGCAGCCATTTAAACAAGGAAGTGTTGGTTTGTCATTATTTTGGAGAGTAAGAAAATGTAATGACGTGCTTGTCGTGCAAACTTTCCTACAACTGTCAACTTACACACTAGACTCTCTAATTTACCATGTTAACAATACATGTATTCGCAGAATGCTTATGTAATGTTCAGGTTTTTTGCTAAATGTTGTTTACAAATCTGAAAGCAATGAACTCTGATTCTCTGATCAGATTCACTTGTCACAATGTTTATACTTTCTCACGGGTTTTCTTAACGTCTAATGTTCTGTTGTTAATCTAATCACTGTACATTAGTTAGTTAAGTTTAATACTTAGCATCAAAACCAGCAACATGCGTTCTCTTTATTTCTTATGAACTAAGAAAGATTACAGCTCCCTATACCTATTTTGGCATTCAGTATCACACACACACACACACATCTCTATCTATATATATGATATACATGTATATCATAATCATGGTATTTAATACATTCTTTTCTATTTCACGTGTATACCCCGTGGGGATCCAGATAGTTAGAATAGATCCTCAGTACCCCTTGATGAAAATGGGGCGGTCCTTCGGATGAGACCGCAAAAACCGAGGCCCCGTGTTACAGCAGGTGTGGCACGATAAAGATCCCTCCCTGCTCAAAGGCCATAAACGCCGAGCACAGGCCTAAATTTTGCAGCCCTTCACCGGCAATGGTGACGTCTCCATATGAGTGAAAAATTCTCGAGCGGGACGTTAAACAATACATAATCAATCAATCCATTTCACGTACTAATTAACGCAGCTGGCTATTAATAGCTCAGTACTGACTTTTTCATTTGATGCATCAAGTGTTGAGGACTGGATTATAAATAGTGTATTTAATTCATATTTTACCGAAGTACTATTGCAGTGGTAAAACACATGCATGCTATGCTCTTATTGTACTACGAAAATCAAAATTTAACAATATCAGTACAATAACTTCTGAGGCATAGGCAACCAACAAGACTCTCCACACTTGAGATTTTTTCTAGTGGGCTCTAAGGGAATTTTAAACTCTTGATTTCGACTTAAGATGTTCTTTGGCCCTGTTGATATATTTTTTTTACGTTGAGGACTGTCTTTTGATGTTGTTGGTATGTTTACGAAGAATATGCTCTAATCATTTCCAATATTAGGTTATAAAGACATTTGGTTTGTCTTCTGCCACAGGTTAACGTATTTTCATCATATTTATTTTTGAATACCGTTTCTTCTTCTCTTTTAATACATATTTTTGTAATCAAATCCATCCATACGTATATATATAGGGCGATATCAATATATATATATTAATGAAAAGGGGTACAAATACGTTAAACAGTTAATCATGAGATCATATAAGGCGATCATACCGATTTTGATGATGAAATTGAAAGTACGCACTCTTTTCAACATTATAATTATATCATTTCAAGATATGAAAATTAACTTGCATGACAGAATTTCATGGTATTTGGTTTCCAACAGAACTTTCCTTAACAAAAATTTTCTTCACCAAACTATTAAAACATTCCATTCTTGAATATAAATTCAAATAGTCTCCAACTTACTTACAATAACGTTCTATGCATGAAGTGTTCACTTAAGAAATAAGATACATTTCTGAGTGTTATGGGAATATGACATGAAGTTGGTCACGTGATCAAATCCTATAGCGCCCGAAGGGCGTTATAGTAGTTTGGATCACGTACCAACCTCATGTCATATCCCAATAACACTCAAAAATGATATCTTATTTCTTATATTTATATTTCTGTTTCGATTTGTGTTGTTCTCATCAAGCTTCCATACTTGTGTAGGCAGACGATCGTACAACACAAGACATAGTTCGTTAAAGTTTGATCGAATAAATAATTGGGAACAACACCTACGAGAATATAAAATATAAATATTTATGTTAGAAGGATTAAAAAAGATGAAACAAGTGTAAAATAAAGGTAATTAAGAGTGTCAAGTTATTTCAACTGAAAACAAGAAGCGGGAAGTAAACTACATCCGGTCAATCGATGATGGAGAATCGGTGGCGGTCTCGTACCTTATTTAAATTTGTAAACGCATTTGCTAACCATAGATTTCGACAGAAATTTAGATGATCAAGGAGAGATGATGAAGGATAACTGGATTAAAATGATGCTAATTTCTACGTCAGGTTTTGGAAGGGAACAACGGCATGTTCATCGTTAGGACTCGTGGTTGTAGTATTATACCGAAAAAATTAGACGAAGTACAGGTACGTTGTATTTTTTTTTTTTTTTTTTTTTTTTTTTTTTTTTTTTTTACTTCCAGAGTGTGCAAGAGAAGATAAACACAAACTGAAGGAGACTTTTCGTTCAATAGAGAAATTTGTGTTGTAGGATTTATATAAAGACTCGCAGCGGTGCCCTGACTTGAACAATGTTTCGAGCTGGAAACCAGCCTCGGTCATGACGGTGATGGCTATTGCCCGAAAACGACAGGTTACCATCGTCATAAAGTGAATCTAATATTAGATTGCCATAATGTAAATATCAAAGACGTCGTATGAATTCGCCATACTTCCGAAGTTGCAGTTTAAGTTGCAGACGGTATTTTTAAAATATAAAACAACTGAACGGTATGGTGAATGTTTCTGTTTTACTCATTAATGAAATTCTTGTCTGTTTACAAATTAAATTCTCTGTAAATATTCTGATGCGTTTTATTTATTTTGATTCCGTTATAATGTCAAGACAGGTGAAGGTACCTAGTACAATTGACTCAAATACTTGAAGCGGTGATTGTATTCATACACTAGAAAAAAATTCAGATCACGTGACTGACTTCATGTTATATGAAATTGAATGTTAGTTTTGTTAGTAGTGTCGTATAAAGCAAAACAATGGCAAATGTATATATATATATATATATATATATATATATATATATATTAGTTTTGTACATGCATCAAACTGTGAAACAATGAGAGGAGTTTTAAATCTGTCATTTATTTGTTTATCTCTTTAACATACACTGGTAAATCAAATAGCAATTTTATTAAACATTACAAACACTTAATCAGAGAGCTTCAAGGGTAGCCAACATGTCCCTGTGCTGCATGCTGCAATATTTCCACTTCATTGAGGTTACTAAAGTCACATTCAAACTGAAAGGACTTATAGCAGATGTACAAAGCCTTTTTCTTTCTTTCCCCCATACCCCTTCTCCCTTTAAAACAAATCTGAAAAAAAAAATACAGTTCTCTAATAATTACCAAAAGCCATGCAGCTTATAGATTCATATATAACCAAAGGTCTGAAGGGTCTCATAGTCCACGATTTGCTTTGCCACGATTTCCAAGAAGGGAGGACCAGACATGGTATATACCATCTCATGAACTTTAATTCTGAATCTTTAAAGTATGATAGAACAAATGTACATGCATCTCTAGATATCTTTGGAATTTCATGGTCACAAACTAGGAACACGACATATCGGCTTGAGATTATCTACCCACAAAAGCTTACATCATAGTACAAAAGCTGTGTGAATACACATTTATTGGTCAAAGGTCACTGTCCATGACACCCAACACATCTGCATTAGATGAGCACTCATATGTAACAGTATATGTCAAATATCAAAAGCCTACCGCAAAAGACAACAGTAATAGTCCGAACACAATTTGTAGTATGTAGCGATACAAACCTTCAAATTTAACTTCCCTTGTTTATATTTAGTATTCCCGCGCAAATGCACCACGTGAATATATAAATGATGTTAACTCCTTCGTTGTTGATGTACTTAGACAACGCACATGTAAAATTCGTTAATCCATTTCAGATATATTTTCGTCATAATTCTGTTAAAATATGAATTTAAGAATCGCAATATCATCTATTTTCATGGAAGGATAAATGCAAAATATCAAGTAATTTGATGTCCTTATTTTCCTTACCCCCTCTTTATATTCATGCTCGATTAATAGTATATTTCAATAGTCTTCATACGTTTTCCACCATTATTGTTTAGCTAAAAATTGAATATATCTTACATAACTGTATAAACAAATCTTAACATTCAATGAAAGACATGCAGTGTCTGCTTTCATATCCACAGTCTTATCTTCGCCCACCTGTATTCATTCCGTAGGGATCCAGGTTAGAATAGATCCTCAGTACCTCTTGCTTGTCGTAGGAGGCGACTAAATGGGGCGGTCCTTCGGATGAGACCGCAAAAACCGAGGTCCCATGTCACAGTTGGTGTGGCAAGATACAGATCCCTCCCTGCTCAAAGGCCATAAGCGCCAAGCATAGGCCTAAATTTCACAGCCCTTCACCGGCATTTGTGACGTCTCCATATGAGGGGAAATTCTCGAGAGGGACGTTAAACAATAAACAACCCACCAACAAATCAACCCAACTGTATTCAGTTGCAGACCTGATATCGATGCCTGATTCTAAAATATTTTCACATTCTTTCACAAACAATGCCTGTGTTCCATTGATATATGTATTAAGAATTTAATGTTCACGACAATGACTTCATTTAACAAAACAATTAATATACACTACCTGTCGAACTATATTCAGTTGCGAATGAGGGTTGCAGTAAAGAAGACAACCCGCAGGACGGCCCTTAGTAGCTCGCTACGCGAGTCGATTCAACAAAAAGTATAATGCACAAATAATATGTATAGAACTATTGCTTCGACAGGGTTTCTGTTTGATCATTTCTTCTTTCAGTTGTATATAAATTAACTATTTCAACATTAATTGACCACAAAGTTCAGTAAATCTAAATTTATATACTTGGTTTTCCCTATAGCAGTGCTTAACATATCAACTTAAAAAGCAGAAATATAATTATAAAGAGGGTATTTTTTAATTTATCATTTTTTTTAATCCTCAGAGCCAACACATATAAAACAGTTCAACAAAATTCTAATAGGATAGCTGTCAATGCACATAAAAATTATATACACAAATTTACGTAATACAGGTTATTTGTATTTCTTTTGAGAATATTATGATAATTGATGAATACAAAGACTGATTGTTTGTTTGTTTTACGTCCCGTCGAGAATTTTTCACTCATATTGAGACGTCACCAGCTGTAGGTGAAGTACCACAAATTTAGACCTATGTTTAGCGCTCAGGGTCGTAGCAGTGAGGGTTCTTTAACGTTACAATGCCTACAGTGACACGGGACCTCCGTTTTTAAAGTCATATCCGAAAAACCCGTGATTTACCGGTCGCGATAGCTCAGTGGTTAGAGCGTTCGCTTCGAAATAAAAGAGAGAGAAAAAAAAAAGAGCGTTCGCTTCGTAACCGGGAGGTCGTGAGTTCGAGCCCCGCTCGTGTCATGGCCGTGTCAAACCCAAGACGAAAAATAGGTAGTGATTGCTCCTTCGCCAAACGCTCGGCATTTAGAAGTGAGATTAATACAAAGTAATGGTTATAAATGTTACAAAAATATATATCTGTTAATATGGTAGCTTTTTCCCCCCATCAGTACAGCATAATCTGAATCATATTGCAAAATTTTTGCATCTTTAGCAATCAAATAAAAATAGTATGAAAAGTTTTCAAAACATATCAATGACTATTTTCTTCTAGTCTACATTTCAATTTGCTTTTATATATTTCAAATTTGTTTTAAGATTTATTTTGTATCATATTTTATATCATATTACTGATGTCCTGATATACATACACCATTGTTTTGTCACTCAATTCGTATGAAGTAAAATATACAAAAAACTAGTTACCAACAAATGTTCATGTTCAAGACCAGAGTAGAGTGATATTTTCTTATAAAAATTTATCCCATAACATTCAAATATCATTCTACTAGTCCACAATTAGGAGACTTTAAAAGGTAGTGCAAATGCTGGTATTTATATGTCAAAGGAAGGAATTTGTAGAGGCTGGCTTTGTTTGTAGTGTAGATAATGACTGCATATGCCATAATTTCTTTGTATTCCAAATTCTTCTGACCATTAATTTAGATAAACTGCATGATGGGTTTCCGCATTTTTTTCTTTAAAAGAGATACCGGTCGCGGAAATATATAACAAAAATCATAATAAACTTCATATACTCAAATATGAAACAGAAATTATACATGTATATTGAATCAAATTCATTCGAACTAAAAACTAATAAGCTTGATTAACTAGATACAAAAAGAATTGCATCATGTCAATTTTCTGTTTAAGCCTGCCTTTATTTGCATACGTTTTTTAAGCATAGTTTACAAATCACTGTTTCCATATCTAAGATGTGTTTGCTAGACGGTCCTTCGATTTCAAAATACTTTCAGGCAACAGAAAGCGTTGCACTGGGATACGGCACAGGCGATTGTTCCATCCTCGTTGCGTCGTCCGCCATTGTACCCAATCTAAATATAGAGTTATCTCCCACTCCGGAAATAAAAAAAAACCGAAAAAACCAAAACAAGACAAAAAAAAACCCAAAAAACAAAACACACCAAAAAAAAAAGAAACAAAAACAAAAAACAAACAAGCAAACGCAAACATTTTCAGTATATTTAAAAGAAGGGGAAAGATCAAGATGAATTCCCTAAGATCTGGTGGGTGTTTTTTTTTTTTAAAGAATTTCGGAATTAAGAAATTTAATGTTTTTATCAATATTTTTGGACAGTTTTCTAAAAGAAAACGTAAAGATGACAAAACTGGCAGTATCTAAATCGAACTATAACGAGCAATATTCTAGAAAGAACAACATAATATTCCATGGACTTCGTGAAAACAAGGGGAGGATCTCCTGCAGGAGCTGAATGAAGTTCTATCAGAGGTGGATGTGCAGATTGAAGAAAAAGATGTAGTAGCAATTCACAAGATACCAGGACAAAAAGATCATCCATGACCCATTATCATCAAACTACGGAACGCGGAGACGAAGGCAAAAGGTATCACACCGGTAATTGTCCAATTAAAACGAACTTAGTCAATTGTAGTTCCGTATATTTTAAAGAATAGTTTTTTTTAATGCGTGATTTTTCTTATTTCCCCTTCTTCTTTTCTCTTATTTTTTGTACCCCTGATTAGGAAATTTTGTGTCATTTGTAGAAATAATCAGTTGTTTACAACTATTTGATGTTGGTAGCTGAGGCTTCTTTCCGAGGAGCACTCGGTCTGTTTACACACATGTGAAAAACACGTGGATTTGAGGGTAATCTTCTTTGCGGGTAAAATTATTTCGAAAATGCCGTGTAGGGTGTCTTTTTTCTGGTGTCAGCAGACGAGAGAGGTAACATAGAACATGTCCAAGTGCGTTATTTGGCATCAATTTTGTAAACTGATTTTTAATGATTTTTTCCCCTCTATAGTAATATATAGTGAAAATAATTACCGGTGTGATACCAAAAGTGATGAGGAAAAGATCTGACATTAAATCTCTCGAGAACACAGTCAAGATTACAGACGATGTGACGAAGGACAACTCTGAGCTGATCTCAAGACTCTTGAAGAACGAAAAAATATTTTCCGCATGGCATTTTGACGGATCTGTATACGGCCAATGCAACAACCGCAGAATAAAGTTCGACATATTTGACGAGATTGACAATAAGTTACGGAAAAAAATAATGCACTCTGTGCCGGTTCGATATTTACTAAGAGAAGTGTATTTCCGGTGATACTTTTCTCGGCACTTGGCCAGCTGAGCCATTCAGGAATAAAAACATGACACTTTGGTTTTTTGTGTGTGTTTGTATTTGTGTATTTCTTGTTTGAGTGAAATATTTATGCGTGCTTGTTCATTTGAAAACTATATATACATGTATAGTCAGCTATTTTTTCAAGTAGACGCAATGTTTACATTTTATAAATGTATGTTACTGTATATACTGTTCACGGGTAAAACAGCAGCTACAAGATGTAAACATTGATGCTATTGTTAATAAGAATGATGTTAGAATACTTGATGACAACATGTCTAATAAACTAGAAGGTTATATAAACAATGATGAAGCCCTTTTCGCACTGAAAAATATGGCTAATTGCAAAAGCCCGGGAAGTGATGGATTTACTCAGAATTTTTAAAAATTTTTTTTGGAAGGATCTTGGATGCTTTTTAATCAAGTCAATACATTCTGGATTTAATCTAGGGGTACTGTCTGTAACACAGAAGCAAGACATTATATCTATACTACCTAAGGGAGATAAACCCAAAGAATTCCTTACAAACTGGCAACCAATATCACTTCTTAATGTAACGTACAAAATTGCTTCAGCATGCATAGCAAACAGGATAAAGATGTTCTTGATTTTCTTATCCATGATAATCAAAAGGGCTTCCTCAAAGATAGGTTTATTGGAGAGAATACACGAATGATTTATGATGTATTAGATAGTGTACAGGAAAAACATAACCCAGGTATGGTTTTTGTTTGTTTGTTTGTTTATAGCCGCCTGAGCAATTTTTCAGCTATCCGGCGGCTGTCACCATTACCGGTGACAGGGCTGCAAATTTAGGCCTATGCTCGGCACTCAGGGCCTTTGAGCAGGGAGGGATCTTTATCGTGCCACACCTACTGCGACACGGGACCTCGGTTTATACGGTCTCATCCGAAAGACCGGCACCCACATCCCACAGTGGGATTCGAACCCCCGACTCAAGGATCATCAGATCTTTGAGCCCGATGCTCTAACCACTGCGCCACGCGGGCGGCTAACCCAGGTATGCATTTACTAATTGATTTCGAGAAAGCATTTGATTCTATATCATGGAAATTTATGTACAAAACCTTAAAGTATTTTAATTTTGGGCCTCAACTTATCAAATGGGTATCAGTATTATATAATAAGGCCAATTTGTGTGTTATTCAAAATGGTGTTTTTTCACAATTCTTCGAAATGGGAAGGGGTTGTCGTCAAAGGTGATCCAGTATTCCCATACTTGTTCAATCTCTGTGTTGAAATTTTAGGCCATGTGATAAGACAAAATAAAAACATCAAAGGCATTAAAATAAATAAAGAAAAAATCTACTTGATACAATATGCAGATGACACTGTTCTACTTTTGGATGGATCAGAAAAAAGTTTAAAGAGTGCTTTTGATCTCCTCTTTCAATTTTCTAAATTTTCAGGTTTAAAACCTAATCTTTACAAAACTAAAGCAGTTTGGATTGGCTCCAAAATTGATTCAAAAGATACTAACTGTAGGGATACTGGATTACAATGGACTACAGAACCATTCACGATTCTAGGTATAACATATACTGCAAATCTTAAGAATATGGAAAAGCTTAATTTTGATAACAAACTTACAATTATCTGTAAAGAAACAACCTGATGGTCGAAAAGAAATATTTCTCCCTTAGGAAAAATTACTGTTGTAAAAAGTTTGATGCTATCAAAATTGACACATTTATTCACTTCTCTTCCTAAACCAAGTTCGCAGTGGATTCAGCAACAAACAAAAACTCTGTACAAATATGTAAGGGGGAACAAAATTAAAAAGATTTCTAGAAAAACATTAGCATTGGATTTCGAAAATGGTGGACTTAGAATGACCAATATAGACACTTTCATTAAATCTTAAATTAACTTGGTTTAGGAGGCTCTTCACAACTAATTCTAGCTGGATAAATATCTTTTCTAAGTCACTGGTTGCAGCACTACAAAACTAACCCAATTTGGACCCTTATATTGCAAACAAAGAGCACATTCCACACACAATTCCTTTTGGAAGGAAGCATTATCTTACTTTGCAGAATTCTTAGAAAGCTTTGAGATGAAAGGTTCCTACATATTATTTGAACCTTTATGGTATAATGATGAAATAAAGATTGAAAATAAATGTACATATTGCAAACCATTACACGAGAAAGGCTCTCATAGAGTACATGACCTTTTAGATACACAAGGTAATTTTATCACCTATCATAGTATTACAAATGATTACTCAATTCAGATTCCATTCACAACATATGAGGGTCTAAAACAAGCTATTATACATCCATGGTCAAATATCACACTTTTATTACGAAATAAAACTTTTCAACCATATCAACCAGAATTCATTAAAATTTTGTGCAAGTACAAAACAGGATCTAGGAATATTTATGATTATTTGATATCAAAGTTGCAACATCACCCTACTTGCGATAACAAATGAGGTTATGATTTAAACTTGCATTTAAATTTTGATTGGAATCATGTGTATACAAACATAAGATCTGTGACAAAGGATTCAATTATAGAATTATACATAGAACATTAGGCACTAACAAACTCCTAAATATGTCAAATATTAAAGCCTCTCCACTTTGTTCAATATGTGCACTAGAATCAGAAACAATCAAGCATATCTTTTTTTTCCTGTACTTCAGTGTTAAGATTATGGGAAAAATTATCAGATTGGATTTTTGAAAAAATCTGGTAAAAGAATGGAATTCAATGTACAAAATGTTATTTTGGGTTTCCCAGAAAAAGAAAACGGGTCTAAACTTTATAATCCTATTGGTAAAGAGATATATTTTCCAATATTTAAGAAAAAATGTCAATATTGATTGTAATGATGTTTTGAGATGTATACACAATTATTACATTTTAGAGGGGAAACTTACATAATTGACAAGAAAATGGTCTAAATGGAAATGTCTTTTCAATGAATGATATCTTTCACTTTAGTTTTATCTCTTTGTCATCAAAAACTAAGCACCAGAAGTCTATACTGTATTTTTCATAATTATATACTATGTTTAATCTGTATGAAAGTGCGAGTGAAAGGTGTGTATGTACTTGTCATAATATAAGTTATAAAAAACAATTAAAAAAAATTTTTTGGACAGTTTTACAGACTCCTTAAGCAGGGTTTCAATTTGGTCTGGAAAAAAAGAAAGAAAGAAAAAACAACTACTGACAAACTGCATGCTAGTCTCAAAATCAACCGATTTCTGTTCAAATTCCTTTAACTTTCGATAAAGGCCTAACACTTTTATATCAAGAGAAGAAATCGTTTGGCTAAGATCATCAAGAAAGACAAGTCTAGAGACAACATAATCAAGCTTTTTTTTTTTTTTCTCTCTCGAGTTTTCCAGTATAATATGTTGCAAGTCAGATCCGCCTCCTCCAGCATTACCTGGGAAGAATTGTAGATTAATTTGTTGAAACTGGGGGGAGGGGGCACGATTGCGATAGAAACACTGGGTTGTTAGGAGTATTTTGTAGATTATTTGGAATGAAATGTTGAGTTGGTTTACGAATTATTGATAAATGGTTTGTGACACCATATTATTACTACTCACAGTTCCTTTGTTCTGCCTACTTTTATTGCGTCGTTTTATCTTTGTAAGCTGCTTGATAGAATCGGCACTCTGCACACTCTTAAATGTAAAATACACCATCATCACTGAATAATTTATCCCAATATGTGAATAAAAAGCAGAATATCACAGTGTAAGTGGATCAAATTTCCATTATGATGGAGAGACATAAAATGGGTCCACTCTCCCGCGCGATCACTACCCACTACACCAACACTCACCCGATCGAGAAAGGTCGCATATGACGTCACTGTACCATGTGACCACCTAACTAATTAACAAGACTTTTTGAAATCAGACGTTAGATTTAAATCCGTATTGTGACTAATTATCGCAATATTTCGGCGAACTAAGTATTAGATTTAATTACCATATACATAAAGAAGATGAAATGGGTATATTTTTATATACTTTGGAAACATGCGATGTGTCCTTTAAAGAAGATCCTAATTAAATAGTGCATCTACTTAAGACAGATGTTATGTATTTTGAAATGGCAATGTATTTAATACTCTGAACGATTTGAAAACTTCCCGCATTAAGCCAATGTCTATCTTCCCTAGTTAAGAGTTTATGATTCACATTTGTGAGAAATGACCCTTGACATGGAAATATGGTGTATATCTTGCAAGACAAGCTCAGTTTTCCGTTATGCTAAAACTCCATTACCACTATTTGTAGGGATCAAGGAAAGTAACCCTGCACTGGTATTGTAGTATAGAAACCCCCTCCCCTTATACTAACCCACCTTCCGACAAGAAATAGAAAATATTTATTAATTAATCATTTTTAAGTAAATGTATATAGAACATATAAATCATAATTTAATAAATGAAATTACAAATAGGTACCCTGCGTGGAACCATAGGTAAACTTCAATGTATTTCGAGGGAGCTTAGTCAGGGCCCCATCCCTGGCAGCTGCCCTACTATTGTTAGTTAGGTTTTGAAATTGTTATAGAGTAGGTTCTGGGAAATAAAATATGAAAATGGAAAAAAAAAAAAAAAAAAAAGAAATAGAAAATATTGTAGAGCCAATCACTATTGTGATCAGCTGTTTTACAATTATATTGTGTTTTGACATGTTCCCTATTTTGTCATTTCACTTTGCTCGATCATCTGAGTAGATCGTCGGCAATGTAAACAAATAATACATAACAAAATAGTTATTTACCTGAGATTTCCATTCTGTGTTATGTATTCTTATGAGTACTTAGTGATTTTATCCATTTTTTTTGTGTTTTAAGTATCGTTTTGAGTCCTTTCATTGTTAATGTATCATCTACTCGCGCCATGACATGTTTACAAGTAGGAAGTAAAAAGCGCCACCTGGTATGTAAATTAGTATTTTCCAGCGAAATTTAATCGTCTAAAAGGGTGTGCATTTTACTTTAGCTCGATCTTTTGATTATGAAATTAAGTTCATAAGAGTTTTGACGGAAACAATTTTCTATATGTTTAAAGTATTCCGTCGAGGTATTAATTTTTACATAGTGTATTCTTATTTATATTACATGCATAATTTATTTTTATCCATGAGATATCTGGCGCGTTATAATTGCGCAACGTCACACGTGTGTTGTGATTATGACGTCATTAACGTTCAACTTGTTTTCTTTTGGTCTATGATATTTGCGGTCTAGAGGAATCAAATTTCGGCTTGAGTTTTACAACTTCCTCTGGAGGAGATTGACCCCAGTACTAGGTCGTCACATAAAATTTCATGGTGGCAGCGGTGGGATCCGTCAGTCAAGAGGGGCGGATCCAGTGAGACGAATCTGAACCTCAGCAGAATTTAAACAGATCAACAGATAATTTTTTGGTGTTTTTTTTACGTGACACGGTAGAGGACAATTGGGGAAAGAAGACACGCTACAAAATCAAAATGTACACCAGGGGAAAAGCCAGGCAAGAAGCCTTACAGTCAAATTCAGAAACAGAGGAAGAGTATGCCGAAGCTCCTGAACTTGGACAGGCTAGCTCTCCTCTCACGCAGGGTCACAGTACAACGAAGAGAAAAGAGCCCAGTGCCAGACGAAGTCTATTAGTACATGAAATCGCAGAGGAGATGTCACATACAGACACTGACACTGATATAACAATGGTAGCAAGATCAACACCTACATCCAAGCCAAGACAGCGATTAACAAAGAGGAAATCCAAGCATGTTAAGAACAGTCGAGTAAATGGTGATGGTGAAGTTAACATGCCAACCGATGAAGAGTCAGTATTTGAAATGGGATATCAGCTTACCACAGGCTAAGGAGACTATGAAAAGTTTCATGGATGTCTTCACGAATACTATGACAACAATGCAGGGTATGCTTACATCTACAAAGCGCATGATTCAAAAGAAAATATCTCCAAGACCAGAAGAGCCAAATATGATAATGCAGTCCAGAGAAGGTACCAGGTCAAATGCAACCAGGAGCCATAGTAAAAGTACAAAATCAAAGTTCGGGACCCTATCAAATTCTCAAAGTGGTTCTGAGGCTGGTGACAGTACAGATGGATGTAGTACAGACGATGAGTGTAATAGCAGAGTTTCCATGGCGACCAGCCAACTTTTTAACAAGAACAAAAATGACAATGGTGGAACTTGTAAATTACCAGTTTACACTGGCTCTGAGAAATGGCAAGTTTGGCATTCACGATTGGAAGCTGTAGGAGATTTATATGGATGGAATGAGAGGCAAAAACTGAAGCAGATGTTACCCAGGTTACAGGGAGCGGCAGCAGAATATGTATACGGTCAATTGAAACCCACTACACTTACAAATTACAAGCTGTTGGTGAAAGAAATGAAATCTAGATTTGGTATTATTGAAACCAGAAAAACATACCTGACCAAATTTAATCGTCGTGTTCAAAACAAAGGAGAATCGCCTGAAGATTATGCGGCAGATCTCAAAAGATTATACGACAAAGCTCACCCAGACAGGGATATAGGTATCAAACAAGAGGATTTAGTTTCTCACTTCTTGATGGGACTATATGGTGAACAAAGCAGAATACATGTCGAGTTGAATAAGGACCCTAAAACAATAGAAGAGGCCATATTGCATGTTGCACACTACAATGAAGCTACAAACTATCCTAAAACGGAGGATTCATGGGACAGGTGGAAAGGAAGGAGAGGCTCAACTCGTCAGACTAAAGCCAAACCTAAACAATATGGGCAGAACAGAAGTCAGATGAGACAAACTGATCAATGCCAGGACCACAGAAAGTCCATCCAAGAAAGAAATCAGAACAATGCAGGGTCAAGGTCACATGATGTTGGAAGTGATGGTAGAATGTCAAGGACACCGCACCAAAGTAGAGGTGACAATGATTACCAATATCATGCAGACCGATACCCGAACAAAGGGAGAAGCAATTGGATTACCATGAGGGATCGAGAAGAGAGATTATGTTATAAATGCCATCAACCAGGACATTTCATAGCACACTGTCCATCAAACAACGATACAGGAAATCAACAATTTGAAACGACAAATCGTGCTGACAACTTCCACGTGCATACCGTAGAAACGAAGTACAATGGAGAAAGTCATGACCAAACTTTAAACACCGAGGGGTCAACTCAGTAGGCCATGAGGAGGCCCAGAAGGAAGAGACACCAGGCCTAATGCAGAATTTATTTCCATCAGAAGATAAGTCAGACGAAAATAAGGAAACATTGAGAAGGGGAAAACCAATCGACGACGGGATGTATGTAGAAGGCAGTATAGAGGGTATGAAAGTGATGTTTACTATGGATACAGGAGCAACATGAACCCTGATATCCAATAAAGTATTTCAGAGTATACCAGTGGAGAGAAGACCAGTCCTTAGGCCTACCAGTATGTTATTAGGCGCAAGTGGCACACGGTTGAGGGAGAGTGGTCAAGCTGTATTTAGAATTGAACTAGGAGATGTTCAAATTAGTCATGAGATTGTTGTTGCAGACATATCAGATGAGGGACTCTTAGGGTTGGATATTTTACAGAATAGTCCATATGGTCCAGCTGATATTTTACTTTCTCAAGGTGTTATTAAGTGGAAGGGAACAGATATTCCCGGAATACAAGTTGGAATGCCTGAAAGGATCTTAAAAGTCACAGCTGACAAAGAGTACCACATACCCCCTTACTGTGAAGTAACAGTAAATGTGAATCTTGATGCTGGAGGAGAATTGGAGAATATTAGTGAGATATTACTTTTGGAACCAACTCCACATTTTGTTGAAAGAAGTCCATTAGTTATGGCACACGAAGTAATAGACATCAACAACCCCCAAAGTATGAAAGTTAGATTGATGAACCCCTTCCCAACTACAGCAACAATTAGACAGAATGAAACACTGGCTCATGCAGAAGAAGTCAACATAATTGGAGTATTATCGGAGAAGGAAAATATTGATGATGATATACAATATTCAAGTATAAGGCAAATAAATGACAAGTTAGGACAGATCAACGGATCTCAAAATGTCTCTTCAGATATCACAACTTCTACGGGAATTAAACAGATTAATGTACCTGAACATTTGAAAGAGTTATACCAGAAAACTATCCAAGGTCTGTCAGATGAAAGTGAAAGAGAAATTGTAAGAGATACTTTGTGTAAATATAAAGATATCTTTTCTAAAGATGAGAATGATTTAGGCAACACACATTTGGTACAGCATGCTATCAACACCGGAGATGCTAAACCAATTAAACAGCGACCAAGAAGAGTTCCCATGGCATTGGCCGAAGATGAAAAACAGGCCATATGCAAATTAAAACAACAAGGAGTGATACAAGAGTCCAGCTCACCGTGGTCATCACCTATAGTACTTGTCAGAAAGAAAAATGGTAAAATAAGACCTTGTGTCGACTATAGAAAGTTGAATGACGTTACACAAAAAGATGCATTCCCACTTCCAAGAATTCAAGATTGTTTAGACACCGTAAATGGGGCTAAGATATTTTCAACTTTTGACCTGACTTGTGGATATCATCAAATACCAGTAAAGCCAGAGGACATACCAAAAACTGCATTTGTCACAAAGTACGGATTGTATGAATTTACATCAATGCCTTTTGGATTATGCAATAGTGCTGCAACCTTCCAGCGTCTGATGGAAATTGCTTTGAACGGTTTACAGTGGCTGACATGTTTAATATACATTGATGACATTATAGTTTTTGGCAACAGTGTACTGCAAAATATGGGGAGGGTAGAGAAAGTTCTTCAAAGGATATCAGAAGCAGGACTGAAATTAAAACCAGAGAAATGTGAATTATTGCAGAAGGAAGTCTGTTTTCTAGGACATATAGTCAATGAAGATGGAATCAAGCCTGATCCAAACAACATTTCAAAAATCTTAGCATGTCCAAAACCCAATAATGTAACAGAAGTAAGACAACTATTAGGGATGGGAAGTTATTATAGGCGATTTGTGCAGAACTTTTCACAAATGGTTCAACCCTTAGTAAATCTAACGAAGAAAGATGTCTCTTTCAATTGGGATGATAAATGTGAAGATGCGTTTCAAAATTTGAAGAGGGCGCTCACCAGTACAGATATAATAGCTTATCCTAGGGATGAGGGAGAATACATTCTAGACTGTGATGCCAGCGATACAGCAATTGGTGCAGTTTTAAGTCAAATTCAAGATGGGGTTGAGAGGGTTATTTCATATGGAAGTCGCACACTAAATAAGTCTGAGAGGAACTACTGTATCACAGATAAAGAATCATTGGCAATCAGATACTTTACGGAATACTATAGGCAGTACCTCTTAGGAAGAAAATTCAAAGTTAGGACAGACCATCAGGCACTTGTGTGGCTATTTAGGCTTAAAGAACCAAAAGGGAGGATAGCTAGATGGATTGAAATACTCTCACCATACAACTTAGAAATTGAGTACCGACCTGGAAAGAAACATCAGAATGCAGATGCCATGTCTAGAATATGTAACCCTAGAGACTGTAACTGTGGAGACCAAGATATGATGGAACCTTTGAAATGTGGACCATGCAAGAAATGCATAAAGAAAACAGAAGACATGATAGGCCAAATACCCTCGGAAGTAAAAGGTGATGAAGTCTAGGAGACGACAGAGAAGGAAGTAAAAGTTAGTAAAGTCACTACTAGAGCATCAGCACTCAAAGAACCAATGCAAAATGTAGGGATTTATACAATACCAGAACTTGCTCACATGCAGCAGGAAGATTCAATTCTCAAACAGGTTTTTAAATGGTGTAAAAATAACAGCAGACCAGATTACAGAGAAATGATTACCCAGTGTCCTGAGCTAAGACACTATTGGCACCTTTGGTCATCTTTATCACTAGTCGGTGGAATTTTATATAAGAAATACTATAAAAAAGATGGGACTGCACATTTCCTTCAGATGATGGTACCGAGAAAGTTAAGGCCAGAAATACTTAGGCAGATGCATGACAATATATTTAGTGGACATCTTGGACAAAAGAAGACTAAGTGTAAACTACAACAAAGATTCTATTGGTATGAGATGAGAGAGGATGTGAATGTGTACGTGTCACAATGTGATGTTTGTGCCAGAAATAAGAAACCCAACCATAAGCCTAAGGCAGCAATGGGTGACATGAGAGTAGGTGCTCCAATGGACCGAATTTCAATGGACCTGATAGGACCACTTCCAATAACTAGTCAAGGAAATAAATACATTCTTGTTTTAACAGATCATTTCTCCAAGTGGGTCGAAGCTTATCCAGTTAAAGATCAAACCGCTATAACATGTGCAGAAGTATTATGCAAAGAATTCATAAGTCAATTTGGATGTCCTATATCCATACACACTGACCAAGGCAGATGTTTTGAATCTGAGTTATTCCAGGAGTTATGTAATATGTTAGATATCAAAAAGACCAGGACAAGCCCTAGAAATCCCAAGTGCAACGGATTGACAGAAAGATACAATAAAACTTTGGTTCAAATGATAAAATCATACATACGAGATGATCTAGACGAATGGGATGAAAACTTATCTTTCCTTACAGCAGCATATAGGTCAACACCGCAAGAGAGTAGTCATCTTACCCCAAACTTGATCATGCTTGGACGCGAAACCAGACAACCAGTAGATTTACTTTACGGAAGTCCAAATAGTGTTGATAATATCAACTCAAATGTTGGAGACTATGTAGCTGTCCTTAGAGATAAATTAAACCATGCTCATAATGTAGCTAGGAAACATTTAGAAGCTGCACATCAGAGGCAAAAGCACCACTATGATGTAAACTGCAAAGAGAACATGTTTTACCCAGGAGATGCGGTATGGTTACTAAATGAAACAAGAAAAGTTGGACAAAACCCCAAGCTCCAGCCGACATATCTAGGACCCTATATTGTGCTGGAAAGACTGAACAACTTGGTTTATAGGATCCAACTAAACGATAAAGGACAGGAACGAGTAATTAACCATGATAAGCTGAAGAAATACCTTGGTTGCAATTATCCTTCATGGGGGACAAGACCCACAGTTGAAAAAGTAATTTCATGACAGGCAAATAGGTAACTAAGGGTAATTTTAGAGTTAATCATACGTAAAGAAATTATTCAATTGTAAAATTTATTTAAAATTCAAGGGCTTGTATAGTGAAAAGTAACAATGTATATTACTCATTCAAGTTTATTTAGGGAGGGTGTGATAAAATGCTAAGCAGCATCATATACTAGTCAGACTAACAGAGAATGTATATGTGTGTGTATGCAATCCTTTTGTGAGTGTTTGCTTCATTAGATATAGTTTGATCAACATGTATCAATTTTTAGTACTCATGTGTATTTTTTTCTTCACTGGTTATCTTTCAAAGTTGTGAATATCATTTTGTAAAAGGTATCGATACATAAGCATTTGGAATATGATGAAGGTCAACGATTTAAGTATTTTCAAGCCCAAAATACAACTTAGCAGTAATCACTACTAGACCACTTCTCAAAGAGTACAAAAGTTGTATGAAAATATCCTATTTACTTGTATATTTGTTGGGACTGCAAAAACTTCATTGATGAAAATGCATTAGTTATAGTTTATGCATATTTGTATTAACCTTGTTCACCTCAAGTGCCATAAAAGGTCACATTGTTAAAAAAAATAAAAAAAAATAAAAAATTTTTTTTGTTATCACCTTACAATTGGATGTGTTCAATATTTTTCAAAGGAGTATGATGACAATTTGAAGTTGTACAGTATTTATGTAAAAAGACACGTTGTTGTTGGTGTGTTTATTTGTTTGTTTGTTTTTGGTTAAATCATTGATGTTTCTATGTTTCGTGAGGACACTGAAACATAAACAGAGAGGTAAAATGTAGAGCCAATCACTATTGTGATCAGCTGTTTTACAATTATATTGTGTTTTGACATGTTCCCTATTTTGTCATTTCACTTTGCTCGATCATCTGAGTAGATCGTCGTCGGCAATGTAAACAAATAATACATAACAAAATAGTTATTTACCTGAGATTTCCATTCTGTGTTATGTATTCTTATGAGTACTTAGTGATTTTATCCATTTTTTTTTGTGTTTTAAGTATCGTTTTGAGTCCTTTCATTGTTAATGTTTCATCTACTCGCGCCATGACATGTTTACAAGTAGGAAGTAAAAAGCGCCACCTGGTATGTAAATTAGTATTTTCCAGCGAAATTTAATCGTCTAAAAGGGTGTGCATTTTACTTTAGCTCGATCTTTTGATTATGAAATTAAGTTCATAAGAGTTTTGACGGAAACAATTTTCTATATGTTTAAAGTATTCCGTCGAGGTATTAATTTTTACATAGTTTATTCTTATTTATATTACATGTATAATTTATTTTTATCCATGAGATATCTGGCGCGTTATAATTGCGCAACGTCACACGTGTGTTGTGATTATGACGTCATTAACGTTCAACTTGTTTTCTTTTGGTCTATGATATTTGCGGTCTAGAGGAATCAAATTTCGGCTTGAGTTTTACAACTTCCTCTGGAGGAGATTGACCCCAGTACTAGGTCGTCACAATATTTTGAATTGTAAATGATAAGTACATGTAATTATACAAAATTAAAGTAACCTTGACAGCAAAAAATGACATTTGCCTTACCAATTCTTAGGTGAAAGTTTGGTGGAACCAGTTGTGTAAGAAATTTTGGAAACAAGATTTAATTAGGTCACCAAAGTCACTTTAGTGACCTATTATGATTATTGGTTATCTTTAACATTGAAATATAATCAATCAACTTCTCTAAGAGTGCAACATAGCCACTTTTCCTCATTTATAAAGGAGCTTTTATGGAAAGAGGAGTACAAATATTGTAAATTACCCATTGGGCAGGAGGAAAAACTTTTTTCTTTTTTTTTTAAATTATATAATCTTTAAAAACTTAATCAGGTACATGTTGCAATCAAGGATGCCTCCACCAAAATTATGAAATTCATGTCCCTGGATAAGGGGTTCTGATGCTAAGGTAGGCTTTATGGTTCAAATAGTTAAAATCATTCTCTCTTGAAAATCTTCTCAACTCTTAGATATCAATTTATAGAGTAGCTACATGTAGTAATACAGGCACGTAGGAGTGTGTGTGTGTGTGGCTGGGAGGGGGGGGGGGGGGGAGGGGTGACAACACAATTAGCTAAAATTCTTCAAAAGCAAAACAAAAACTTAACAAATAAAAACCTCTTAAGAGATGTTTTTTGTTTTACTTTGCCCAAACCTCAAATCCTAAATAACGTAGGGAGGGGGGAGGGGTAAAGCGTTTGTATTTCACTACACTGGTTCAATGGTAGGGGGAAATTCAGCCAATTTCACTTTACACATAAAAATAACGCAAAATGAAGGTTGTTAAAATTGAGGGGGTCAGACCTATATGTACCTTACCCTCACCCCCCTTACACTGACTTGGACACGTGTTCAACTCTGGCACGTCCTATCGTGGAAAATCTTATCTATTTCCCTTTTCCGTAGGGAAATTATATTTATGCGGGAGAAATCCATGCTGCATGCACTATATTAACACACTGTAGGCCCTAGGCTACGGAATATTCAGTGCTGCGATGCTTACTGGGCCAAGGATCTGAGAAATGGGGGATAAACTAAATTAATCTTGTTGTTAAACCAATTTAAACTGCTTTATTGTTAGTAGCACAACATTACGATATTTGCAAAATGTAGCTATCTTGGCCTACTAGACTGGTTTTGTTCTCCCGTGTCAAGGCGTCATGGCTCCATATGGAACACAAATTTTGATGACGTTAAACGTACACATGTATTATGACGGGTGGAGTTAAAGAGCTCACTGTACTGCTGCATGTTGACGGCCTTGAGCAACCCTTGGGTCTCCTGGAATTGGGTATGGACCGACTCTTCTTGGAGATTGCTGGAGATAGATGGGTCTTCCTAATGGGTGGTCAGTGCTGGAAAGGTCCATGTCTTTTCTCTTCAGTTGATCGCTCACGGGTCCTATTAAATTACAGTCAAGGGACAAGCTTTTTGAACAACTTGAACGCGAATCTTCAACTGTGGTAGATTGACCCCGGATTTCCCTTAGTATATCGGTATAATTCATGAAAGGTGTGTGTTGGAGGCGGTAGGAGGCAGACTCAGAAGCCAGACTTGATTTGTACTAAACATTTTATTGTGATCTTTGTTGCTATGGTTCGGAGACAGCGAACGAGCCAGCGCCAATCGACCAAGATAACTTTTGTGTTAAAAAAAATGGTCCCCGACTGATCGCTACTCCGAAAGATGGCAGGACAGTTGTATGCGTTGTAAAATGACTGAATATGTTTAGTGTGGAGCTGATCTGATCGCCGGTGCCAGATAGCTCATTTGGTAAAGCACCTGATAAGAAATACAAGTTCGAATCCCTATCTTCTTGTCTGTTACATTTTCTCCCTTCCTATTACATTTGGTGATGTGGACCAGGCCCTGAAACTGATAGGTGCAAATGCCTTCCAGGGGATAAAAATGCTGCATGAGTTGATGTATTCAAGGTGTGAAGACATTTAGGAGGGAGAATATTATCGGGCAGTTTCGATCGCCGGCGCTAGATAGCTCAGTTGATTGATTGATTGTATACTGTTTAACGTCCCGCTTGAGAATTTTTCACTCGTATGGTGATGTCACCACTGCCGGTGATCAGCTGCAAAATTTAGGCCTATGCTCGGCGCTTACGGCCATTGAGTAGTGTGGGATCTTTATCGTGCCACAATCCCGTAGGGATCCGGTTTAGGATAGATCCTCAGTATTCCTTGCTTGTCGCAAGATGTGACTAAATGGGGCGGTACTTCGGATGAGACCGCAAAAACCGAAGTCTCGTGTCACAAAAAGTGTGGCACGGTAAAGATCCCTCCCTGCTTAGAGGCCTCGAACGCCGAGAAGAGGCCTAAAGTTTGCAGCCCTTCACCGGCCATAGTGACGCTTCCTTAGAATGAATAATTGTGGAGCGGAACGATAAACAATATATAATTGAGCGATCAATCGTATGAATTATCGTGCCACATTTGCTTTGACACGGGGCCTCGGTTTTTGCGGTCCCATCCAAAAGACCGCCCCAATTAGTAGCAAGGTTTCTCAGCACTACTTGCTTGTCGTAAGAGGCGACTAAATGGGGCGGTCCTTCCGCTGAGACCGTACAAACCAAGGCCCCGTGTCACAGCAGGTGTGGCACCGGTCGCGGTAGCTCAATGGTTAGAGCGTTCGCTTCGTAACCGGGAGGTCGTGAGTTCGAGCCCCGCTCGTGCCATGGCCGCGTCAAACCTAAGACGAAAAATAGGTAGTAATTGCTCCTTCGCCAAACGCTCGGCATTTAGAAGTGAGAATCACGGGTCTTTTGGATATGTCCTTAAAAACGGAGGTCACGGTAGGCGTTGGCACATATAAAACCCTCACTGCTACGGCCCTGAGCGCTAAGGATAGGTCTAAATTTATGGTACTTCTCCTAAAGCTGGTGACGTCTCAATATGAGTGAAAAATCCTTGACGGGACGTAAAACAAACAATCATTTAATGTCAGCCTTGTTGTATCGATGGGTGTACTCTGTAAATTTAGACCTATGCTTAGCAGTGAGGATTCTTTAACGTGCCAACGCCTGCCGTGACCTCCGTTTTCAAGGTCATATCCGAAAGACCCGTGATTCTCACTTTTAAATGCCGAGCGTTTGGCAAAGGAGCAATCACTACCTATTTTTCGTCTTAGTTTTGACGCGGCCATGGCACGAGCGTGGCTCGAACTCGCGACCTCCCGGTTACGAAGCGAACGATCTAACCACTGAGCTACCACGACTGAAAAATTCTCGACGGGACATAAAACAAACAATCAATCAAAACAATCGGCATTTACGGGTCTTATCGCAGCAGGCATTAGCACGTTATAGAACCCTCACTGCTACAGTCTGAGCGCTAAGCATAGATCCATATTTGTATTCTTTACCCAACCGGTCGCGGTAGCTCGGTGGTTAGAACGTTCGCTTCGTAACCGGGAGGTCGTGAGTTCTAGCCCCGCTCGTGCCATGGCCGCGTCAAACCTAAGACGAAAAATAGGTAGTGACTGCTCCTTCGCCAAACGCTCGGCATATAGAAGCGAGAATCACGGGTCTTTCGGATATGACCTTAAAAACGGAGGTCACGGTAGGCGTTGGCACGTTAAAGAACCCTCACTGCTACGGCCCTGAGCGCTAAGCATAGGTCTAAATTTGTGAAACTTCACCTACAGCTGGTGACGTCTCAATATGAGTAAAAAATTCACGACGGGACGTCAAACAATCAATCAATAGTGTTGGACCGGTCGCGGTAGCTCAGTCGTTAGAGCGTTCGCTTCGTAACCGTAATCGTGAATTCGAGCCCCGCTCGTGCCATGGCCGCGTCAAACTTAAGACGAAAAATAGGTAGTGGTTGCTCCTTCGCCAAACGCTCGGCATTTGGAAGTGAGAATCACGGGTCTTTCGGATATGACCTTGAAAACGGAGGTCGCGACAGGCGTTGGCACGTTAAAGAACCCTCACTGCTACGGCCCAGAGCGCTAAGCCTAGGTCAAGATTTGTGGTTCTTCATCTACAGCTGGTGACGTCTCAATATGAGTGAAAAATTCTCGACGGGACGTAAAACAAACAATCAATCATTACCTAGTGTTGGTGACGTTCCAATATGAGTGAAAAAGTCTTGACGGGACGACAAACAAACAAAATATTCGCTAATGCTGTATATTTTAACGTCGTGTCACTTATCCACAGCAGGCGACGAGTTCTAGGATAAGTCTTAGTTTCTGGATTTTAGGCCTAAACACTCGGGGTCTTGACTTGCTACTGGCAGTTTGATTTCACCACAGAAGATCGTCTTCTCATCGACCAGTTACTGATGAAGCAGGATTTCCTGTTGAAATGTGCATACATTCTACAAGGAGATTACAGCCAACTAGCTTTTTTCTTTTTTCTTTTCCTTGGATTTACGTCCTGACAGTCAACTCCTTGTGGTAATTCTTTGCTTCTTACAGTTATCCTCTGCTACCCATTTTCCAGTTTTAGCTATCTACACATTTTCCTTTTCCCAGGTGGTATTGTCTTCCAGCCGGATAGCTGAAAAATTGCTCAGGCGGCTATAAACAAACAAACAAATATTGTCTTCCAACACCAGTTTATCTCTCGATTAGTATTGTGTTTATTTGTATCACAGCTGTTCAAAATATCTTTAACCCTTAGGTTGGTTGGTTGTTTGTATACTGTTTAACGTTCCGTTCTTTCATTCTTATGGAAACGTCACCATTGTCGGTGAAGGGCTGAAGAATAAAGTCCGACGGCCTTTATCGTGGCATGGGGCCTCGTTTTTGCGATCTCTAACCGAAGGACCGCCCCCTTTTACGACAATCAATGGGTACTGGGGACCTATTCTAACCCGGATCCCTACGGGACGACCAATCTATATTTGTACTGCACATTAATGCAAATAAACTGTCATAAGTAGATACAGACCTGAAATTTTTACATGTATTGTTATTATTTTAACTGTTGTCGCATTCGTAGCAACAAATAACAAAATTATTAGTCTGTTAACTTAGTCATTCCTCTGAGTGGTAAAAACCTTGGCATTAGTGGAATTGTATAACAATAAAACAAAGGAGATTTCATAGTACACGTAGCTGTGGTTTAAGACACAGTTGGATATAGTAATATTACTGTTAGCTAAAGAAGAACGCAAAATGGATGCGTAAAAGACTTCCATTAATTTTAGAAAAAGAAAATATCTAATAAATACGAAAGTCGTCAATATTGAAGTAAACAATGTGTAAATCGTAATCATAAATTCCCAAGACATATACAAGTTCGAGTGTAGGGCAACACGGACCTCCGACAAAGCGAAGGTAGGATCAGGTGCCATGGAGGAGTAAGCATCCTCTGCTGACCGGTCACACCCACCGTGAGCCCTTAGTCGAAGTTATGTAAACGGAATTGTCCGTAGTCAAAGTTAGTATGCAAAATGACAGTCTAACAAAGGGTATGAAACAAATCATTCAACATATGTCTGAGAGACACTTTGTAATCACAAACAAGGTTATTATAGCGACCGTCAAATTTGCGAAATGATGACTTCAAACGAGATTTGTTATAACCCTGCAACGTCAACTTTTTTGTCAGTAGTTAACCTCGCTTTAAAAGATTCTCATACGCATGACATGCTCTCGCGTATCGAATCAACTGGGAGATATACACACCATCAGCAGGCGAAAGTGGGGTTTTATATATATATATATATATTTGTTTGTTTTACGTCCCGTCGAGAATTTTTCACTCATATTGAGACGTCACCAGCTGTAGGTGAAGTACCACAAATTTAGACCTATGCTTAGCGCTCAGGGCCGTAGCAGTGAGGGGTCTTTAACTTGCCAACGCCTACCGTGACACGGGACCTCCGTTTTTAAGGTCATATCCGAAAGACCCGTGATTCTCACTTCTATATGCCGAGCGTTTGGCGAAGGAGCAATCACTACCTATTTTTCGTCTTAGGTTTGACGCGGCCATGGCACGAGCGGGGCTCCAACTCACGACCTCCCGGTTACGAAGCGAACGCTCTAACCACTGAGCTACCGCGACCGGTATATTACTACATAGGTATGGAAAGTTGATGATTGCAAAGTTGAAGTCATCATGCTTGTCATATAATGTAATTGTCAGTCTGCCATTAGAATCAATATTAAGTAAAAGATCCAAATATGAAGTCAGATTCTGTAGTGTCCTTTATTTCGAGTTCATTGGGATATAACAAATGGACATAATTATGATTGTTGATTGATAAGATGTCATCGATATATCTATATGTATGGTTTTTTGTGTTTTTTGTTTGTTTTCATCCTGTAACAGTTTCTGAATGAATTCCGCTTCATAAGTATATAAAAATACATACCCCATGGGTATTCCAATGCATTGTTGGAAGACTTGGTTTCCAAACACTACGTAAAGCCAAGCATACTCTTAATGTCTGCTTCAGAGTACCTGTGCGGGCTATCGGAGTGGTGTCTAACAACATGTGTACCTTGTTTTCCAATCACTAGAAATTTGTATTTTCGAGTGCCATTTTTGTTCAAAAAGCAATGATCTATTATCTGAAAAAGTGTAGATTTTAAATTATCGTGTGGAGAAATCATACGTTTTGATGCTGTCAATTTTAGAAAAATCCTGAGACTTTAGATTTTCCAAAAGTTCCTTAGAGTTTTTGAGAATCCACATCTGATTGACACCACTTCTGGAATATGTAGTGGAAAGTATCTCTGAAGTGACTCTTTAATAGCTGTAAGCAGTTTAGTTAGTAATATTGATAAAGGCCTGGTAGAGCACTTACTGGAACCAGCAATGTATCTTTGTAAGGATTTTTATGTAATTTCGGAATCCAATAAAGGTATGGTGATTCAAACTGATCCTGATTCTTAGGAATGTCAAAAGTATTTAGAACTGAAAGATGATTATGAAGAATTTCATCCTTTGTAAGATTGCTTCGAGTATATGTAGGATTCCCAGATGTTGAAGTAAATCCCAGTTCATTTAAAAGACATTTATAATAGTAACTTTTACAAACAAAGGGTTTACTCCACCAGCCCCGAGGGGATCCAGGTTGTTAGAAGAGATCCTCAGTACCCCTTGCTTGTCGTAAGAGGCGACTAAATGGAGCGGTCCTTCGGATGAGACCGCAAAAACCGAGGCCCCGGTCACAGCAGGTGTGGCACGTAAAAGATCCCTCCCTGCTCAAAGGCAATAAGCGTCGAGCATAGCCCTAAATTTTGCAGGCTTTCACCGGTAATGGTGACTTAATTTAATGATACCTTAGTATTTCCCACCAAACAACTACCTTAATATAGAGATTTGGTTTCATAAGATCAACCATTCAACTCTGCTATAAAGTGAAATTGAATCAAGTATGTCAAAGTCTTCACTACCATCATAGTTTTGTGGGTTGATCGTACTCTTAGACTCGGTATTCTTTTCTGCTTGTTCACTAGTCATGGGGGTACTATATATGGACATCAAATTTGGAGGTTCACATTGATTTTGATGAAAATTGATAGGACTTTCTGACATTCGATCATTGCTTCTAGTCTCTCTCGCAAATGCATTTATCTCTTCCTCATTATTTCTGCCCTTATATCATCATTAAAATTTTGATTTCTCTCACGACCTCATTGAAATTCTTCCTTATGCACACTATCATATGAGCGATATCTCCTTTCATGCAATTTCTCAATATCTCTTTTTCCATTTCATGCATTTTTATCTCAACACTAGGACGTAGGACCGGTCGCGGTAGCTCAGAGGTTAGAGCGTTCGCTTCGTAACCGGGAGGTCGTGAGTTCGAGCCCCGCTCGTGCCATGGCCGCGTCAAACCTAAGACGAAAAATAGGTAGTGATTGCTCCTTCGGCAAACGCTCGGCATATAGAAGTGAGAATCACGGGTCTTTTGGATATGACCTTAAAAACGGAGGTCACGGTAGGCGTTGGCACTGCTACGGCCCTGAGCGCTAAGCATAGGTCTAAAATTGTGGTACTTCACCTATAGCAGGTGACGTCTCAATATGAGTGAAAAATTCTCGACGGGACGTAAAACAAACAAACAATCAAACTAGGACGTAGGTCGCTTTTCATGGCATGCGTTTATTTGACAACCTTAGCACTTAGTTTTTCTTCAAAAGTTTGCATAGTTTCGGATCTGAATTAACTACAAGGTAGATGCATCACCACCACTTGCATTATTTTGATTCGCTTCAATAGCCTCCCTTTCTTTAAAACTCAGAAAATTAGATTCATCCATGTGTGTGTGTGTGTGTTTTACGTCCCGCTCGAGAAATTTTCACTCATATGGAGACGTCACCATTGCTGGTGGAAATCGAAGGAAAGTAAATAAATATACCCTAAAACATGAATTATTAACTTACTACACTTCTTAAACTAGGGTTTTTACTAGTTTCACCCTAACTTTCATTCATCATTATAGTGTTGCATCACAAGTATCACTAAAATAATCACATGGTGGAATCTTGGATTTTTTAATAAATAGGTCTATCAGTGACATAATTTTAGAACTTGTAAAATCATCTTTTTCTTACATTTCTCATCTTCTCTAAATAGATTTCTTACATAATTTCAAGAAGATATTTATTAC
Source organism: Ostrea denselamellosa (assembly GCA_024699665.1). Lineage (NCBI taxonomy): Eukaryota > Metazoa > Mollusca > Bivalvia > Ostreida > Ostreidae > Ostrea > Ostrea denselamellosa. Next base: position 11,998,084 of record JAMZEH010000042.1, read on the forward strand.
TAATTGCATCACCACTGTGGGACATGGGTGCCGGTCTTTCGGATGAGACCGTATAAACCGAGGTCCCGTGTCGCAGTAGGTGTGGCACGATAAAGATCCCTCCCTGCTCAAAGGCCCTGAGTGCCGAGCATAGGCCTAAATTTGCAGCCCTGTCACCGGTAATGGTGACAGCCGCCGGATAGCTGAAAAATTGCTCAGGCGGCTATAAATAAACAAACAAACAAACTAATTGCATCGTAGTATGCCTTATCTGAGTGTTTACAATGAAAAATAAACAACATGAACACGCTCAATCAAAATTCGTGTGTATGTTAAATACCTACTTCATTAGAAGTTATTAAATATCTGATTCTAAATCAACTTATGATTTTTATACAAATTATATCGGCGAGAATTTGGAGAGGGTATATTTTATATCCCTGGCACTGCACCGTTCCCATGTCCTCCGTGGCCAAGTGGTTAGAACATAGGGTTCAAAATCACAAGGCCTCTCATCTCTGTCGGCGCGTGTTCGAATCTCGGCCGCGGCATTATGTGGGCAAGTTTGCCAGTTTACTTGCGGAAGGTCGGTGGTCTCTTCCCAGGTACATTGTATCTGGGTTCTCTCCTCCACCAGCAAAAACTGGACGCCACCAGATAACTGAAAAATTGTTAAGTGTGGCGGTAAGCAGTAAATAATCAATCAACCGTTCCCATGTCCGTGTATACGACGCAGTGGCGTTTAATACGGAACACTCATTTTAAGTATGCTCTCACACAATATTCCCTTGTTTATTTTGCTGAAATTTTCTTCAGATTATGGGAATTTTATGAGTTATACTGATAGATGTCATTTGGTGCATAATTGTATAGTTGAAAAACACTGTCAGTAACAGCTTGTATTGCTTTAATATCACCATCAGCTCGCTCTTTCTAACGTTGTTATAAAAGCCTACATAGAATTCTACTGCATTCTGTCACACAGATACAAATACAGTCGCGGCAGCTCAGTGGTAAGAGCGTTTGCTTCGTAACCGGGAGGTCGTGAGTTCGAGCCACGCTCGTGCCATGGCCGCGTCAAACCTAAGACGAAAAATAGATAGTGATTGCTCCTTCGCCAAACGCTCGGTATTTGGAAGTGAGAATCACGGGTCTTTCGGATATGACCTTAAAAACGGAGGTCCCGTGTCACGGTAGGCGTTGGCACGTTAAAGAACCCTCACTGCTACGGCCCTGAGCGCTAAGCATAGGTCTAAATTTGTGGTACTTCACCTACAGCTGGTGACGTCTCAATATGAGTGAAAAATCCTCGACGGGACGTAAAATTAACAAACAAAACAGATACAAATACAGAAGAGTTTTCAGTAGACTTCACTCCTGCATGCTGCTTATACAGCTATCTAGACGTAACTTAATGACTTTGAACCCAAATATACTTGCCTTCAACGTGAATATTTCAGGTTGGAATACATATATATAACTACGGTAACTTGATATGAGAAGTCGGATCACGTGGAGTTGACAGGCGTGGATCGTCAGATCAAACGAGATGCGAGAGCGTCGAGTTTGACCTGGTGATCCGCTCCTTTCAACGAGACGTGATCCGATTCTTCGGACCGAGTTACTATAGGGATGTTTTTATTATATACCTCCTTTGGTGTAAAGAGAATCGTTAAAACAAGCCAAATCAACAGTGAATTTACTTTGAATTCGCAGAAAACAAAAGATAAAACTTGTTTTTAGAACTTTTTTTTATGTTTGCAGTGTTCATGTTTTAAATGCTTTCACCGCGAAGCGGTTATTCAGAAGCATCGCTTTCAATCACACGGATGCGTTTTTGTATTAGTGGTAGATTTGAACCTTGATAGCACAGTTCATTTTTGCGTTTGCAGATGATTCCCATGCTGATTTTGATTGACAGAAAGAAGAATTCGATGATATATCTACGGACGACATGGAATTTGAACTGGCTGTGGGTGGATGTCGAGGTGGCGAAAAAGTAGAGATACGTGATTTCTTATTTTCTTTATTCAACAGAATGTCACTTATCGTTTTCTGCATTTCTACAGACGCAACTGCATAATTATTAATGCCCTAAACATTTTTATGGCCAGTTGAATGCTGAATTGTGGCAAGTACAATACCAGCATGGAGAAATTTACAATAGATTTCCTTGTTGATTTTCTCTTATTTCAGGCAAATTGGCATTTTTTGCCTATCACGCATAATGGAACGCAATGTGTTCTTACCTAAAGGCTAATTTTTGTACCAAATTTGGGAATCAGGAGCTCGCCTGTGATTAATGACTGTGTAGAATGTGGACTGTCAGGAGTCTAAAAGACTTGTATATAGCAACAGGACAGATGAAGGGATCATTAGGAACTGCAAACTGTAGTGGACGGAATGTTCTCAGATGACTACTTAATTCACCCATTCAAGATATTCTCGACCATTTTCATCTTTATTTAATTGAATATCGGACCATTTTCTGTGCTCAATCATATACCATAGACTATAGTATTTTGTAACCACGTTAATGCACCCTTTCTCCTTCAGTACGTTTTCTTCCGATTTATAAGTGGTTCAGCAGCGTTATTTTGTTTTTATGTTTGTTTGGTTGGTTTTTGTTTGTTTGTTTGTGTGTTTGTTGGTTTGGTTTATTATTATTGGTTTGGTGGTTTTTTTTTGGGGGGGGGGGGGGGTTAGTTTGGTTTACAACCTTTACTCTTTTTGTTTGACTTCTTTCCTTTTGAAATAAGAACTATTATGCTTGCTGCAATTTCTTCATCAGTTACCAGACTAATTTAATAAAAAGTGGCACTCATCTTCTATCTCATCTGAAAAACAAAAATTACGTAACCTGTCATCCCTAGCTTCCCCCCTATGGCGCCCATTTTCAATTCTAATAGGGAGTATGCCACATCTGAATTGTGCAAGGATAGATCTATGATATTTTGGGATGTTTATTCCAATATAATTTTCGGTAGTAAAGTTTCTTTGAATTTCTTTATACAAACGTAACTTTGGTAGTTCTTTTACCTTCTCTAACATTCATTTTCAAACTTAAAAAAGCAATTTATTCTCAAATTCAGAAATATCACACAACAGTAAACCCCTATATATATATAGATAGATAGATAGATATGTCCAAAATCTATAGAATCAAATAATAATTTCATTTTTGAAGTCCAGTTTTGGTCATTACATTGACTTAAGTCCCAAATGAAAACCTGTTTTGTTATGCGGTCATCATCCATTGTGAGTATCGATTCCAGTATCGTACTGCGTTAATGCAGTGTCAATGATGTGGGAATTTCCATCCAAATTCTCCATGTAGCACTTGTAAAGGAATAAATCTATGGAAGTAGTAACGGAGAGCACGATTTTGTACCACTTCAACGCAATGATAATTTCTAAAGCCCCATACTTCACTGCAGTAATCCAAAACTGGAGCTACACAATTAAGGAACAGTTTTTTTAAAGAAGAAATTCTAATGTCCTTGTGCGAGTGAATTTTAGAATCATTCCTCCTAGAGCTCGTCCACCTACTTTAGCTAAAGTGTTGGCAATGTTTTGGAAATTTAGCTTTTCATTAAATATTACCCCAAGGTATTCATAATTCGAACTGCATTGTATAGTATTTTCTTGAAATTGAAATTTAAATTCATATCGGGGACCTTTTTTTGTTTCGAAAATGCACAACTGTTGATTTTTTTTTATTCATATTTATACACAGACGCCATTTCCTACACCATTTGGACACAGTATCCAGTATTTTTTGCATATATTCTGTTGAATCGGCTAAAAGAGCAACATTATCTGCATATAGTAATATACTTAAATTCATGTTTCCGATTTTAATTCCATTATTCATATCTTTAATTTCTTTTGCAAGGTCGTTGATAAATAGAGCAAAAAGGGTTTGTGATAAATCGTCCCCCTGTCGAACTCGTGTAGTTTGAAACCAGTCAGTGTGTAGATCATTAAATTTTATGCATGCTGATGTATCTCCATAAATAGATTTTATTGCATTGTAAAAGTCTCCGTCAATCCCATTACGTAATAATGAAAATTTTAAAAGGGTATGATCAACTGTATCAAAGGCTTTTTGTAAATCGATGACTGCCACAAATGTTTCTTTTCTATTCTATATAATGCTATTTAGTGTGAATACATGATCAGCACGTGACCGTTCACGCCGAAATCCATTCTGTTCGTTCCGTGTCTCATTTCTTATTCTTGTTTGAACCAGGTGGTAAATTCTTTCATGACAACTTCTGTTTTTGACAGTATTCTTATTTTTCAAACTTTGTATAAACATCACAGAGTTTTCCATAGCTGCTTCATATTTCTGTTAGTGATAATGATATTGACGGCAACTTAACAACTCAACTTTATGACAAACGGGATGATTCGGCTGTCTTAGAAATTTCACAGGGGATTAAGATTTCGTCAAAACTTTATTATATTGTAAAAACTAACAGCAGTCCTTAGTTTAATTACATAAACTAGATTTTGAATGATTGTGGATTATCTTTCCTATTGCAGAATGAACAGCGACTGGATGCATGTAACCTGGTTTAACAATGAAGGGTTTCGTGCATTTTTGTTTGTAACATCTGTATATTTTAAAACCTCATTTTCAATGCTTTACTTTGTTCTCTGTACTGCAAGAAATAAAAACATTGATTGGCTGGGTCTTTTAAAATTTCAAAGTGACGGATCTAATCAGGCATTGTTAAATCAGGTTATTGTCTGGTAATAGAATTAAAATACAAAGTAATTTGTTTTCATATTAATGTGTAATCAATCAATCAAGTTTTATAATCCTCTTTGAAGCAATGATTTTATAGATAAAAGTAATATTTTAAAATTATTAATAGAATTTAATGTGTTGATTGTTTAAACAATCACACATTTGGTTTTTACTGAAATAGTACGTATAGATTTTTTTTTTTAAACTGCGGCATGGCTATCTTAAAAATCACATATATTCCAGTGTTTATTTTGTAAGTTGCTTTTAAGTAATGCTTGAAAAATTAAGTCAGCTTCTCAAAAATTGCTTTTTAATCGGATCGAGTTATGATTTACATGAAATTAAATATTGCTTAATAAAAAAGAAAAGCACGTTGATTCTTTGCGGGATAGAAGAGACATATATCAAAAAACATTTAGTTGATCTTTATTTGCAATTCATTACATCATATTTAATATTTGTAAATTAACACTATACAATAATGATAAATAAAGAAATTAAATGATGCATCAATTAAACGTTCTTATGTAACTATTCATCTGCATGCATTGAGATTCTCGCTTTGCTGGTCATCTTGCAGATTTGACAAAGGTATATATTTCTCCAGTCTGTCCATCTCTTTGTGTGCTATCTCAATCTGTTTCAGGACTCTGACTTCATGTCTTCTCTCCTGAGCACGCGACTGTCTCTCCTTCTGCATTCTCTCTTGGTTTTCTAGTGGACAAAAATCTTTGTTTGTTATTTTCAAATTAACTGAAAGAAATGATGTTAATAAAAACTGCGTTTCATTATGATTTTAACGATTCTGTTTTAAAGATGATTACCTCGCCATTCCTCAAAGTTGTCCTCCTTTTGGTTGTTCACTAACCGACACTGTGTAGGCTTAGTTTTTCCGGTGGTTCCAAAAGTCACATCAAATGCCACTCCCCCTTTTGATTCAAACCATTCATCTACCATTGTGGACTGTTGCACTATTCCATACGCTTCTGTGTCATCCGTGTCGGAGACCCCCACCTTGTTATTTTTCTGTAAACAGCTTTGAATAAGACCCATGATTTTTGTTGTTGTGTTTCGCAACTCACAACAAATCAGACATTGTCAACAATTGTGACGTCATAATCAGAGATGAGTTATTATGACGTCAACTTTTCATCAATTCTATTTGATGTCATAACTTACTTTTTTGCGCATATGTCATGTCATGTCCGGTACTTGCATGTAGCTCGGACTTTTCCATCAAATCGAGAAAGTTTGTCCTTGATTGATGGAAAAGGTTGATACTTACCAACGTTTGCGTATATCCCCCACAAAATATCTGGACGTTTTTTACAGAAAAAAATTAACCCCACCCCTGATTTGATTTGATATTGATTTGAACGTATTTTGTTGTAATTTAATTACAAAGGGATCAGGCACAAGTTCTAAAAACTTAGATCGCCCACCCCTATTAAATGGTGATAATTAGGACGTTATTAACATACAATAATTCCTGATAAAAATCGTGCGCAGACTTTAGGCCTATAAGATTAATTGAAAATGTTTTAAACCATGGTCACCCCCCCCCCTCCCCCCGGCGACAGTTTGCATAATAACTACACAAGGAAGAGTCCAAAAACTTTTTTTTTTCGCGGGAAGAAAAGGTTTGAAATAGGTTTTAATTACACATCCAGTTTTTCTTTCGGTGAAAACTTTATGCTCTCCAGAGTTCAATTCAAGGTACATGTAGCTTTTGTTGGTGCAGGCATTTACCTTTTTGAACTTGGGCAATCAGGGTCTTAATGTCGATAGTATTTTTTGGAATTCAGGGGGGAAATCAATAAAGTATCCAGACGTTCATGGGGAGTATACACAAACATCGGGATGATCGAGACTAACATCCATCAGCTGTATCCAGTTACAAACTGCTACTCAGATTTAACTGACAATGGGTTCTTCTAGTTCACTCTATGAATAAATGGTATTTTCATTCATATGTCGATTCGTTATATCTAAGCAGGATAGAAATAATAATAATAATAAAACAAACAAACAACAACAAACAAACAAACAAACAAAACTACTTGCAGAGTCTTCTAAGTCTGTCTCATAGCTGGATATCTTATCGAATATGGATGTCAACAGCAAACTTAACAACTCAACTTAATGACAAACAACTTCTCCATTATCAACTTCCCATACTTCTGCAGGAATATTCCATTATCACTTGCAACCTCTCAACTGAATCTATTAGTTTTAAAATCAAGGCAAACTATTGACAAATAAGTTGATGCTACAGGTGTTTAAAGTTTGCATTTCGCAAATTTAATGGTCGTTATAATGTTCTAATTTGCAAATACAATCTATCACTGGGTCGATTGCTGTTGTTAGATTGTTCTTTACATACTGATTCTGACTACGGATTAATCCGTTTATATGATCAAAATATAGGGCTCACGGCGGGTTTAACTGGTCAACTTGGGATGCTTACTCCTCTTAGGCACCGGGTCCCAACCCCGGTACGTCCAGGGGTCCACAGCGGGGTTAAGGATTCGTGTTTGCCCTCCTCTTAATTTTGTATAGAACTTGCTTTTTGTTATCTTCACCTGTTCATCTAGATGATGACAAAATTCTAACGTCTTTGCATCTGCCTTCAGGGCGTTTGTTCACTTAGTCCATTCGCAAACCATTTCCGTATTATAAAACGTCAGACGTTAAAAAACTCTTGCACAGATTCAGTATATATTCATTGGGGTGGGGGTTCGAAATTTTGGTATAAAAAGAAAATTAAAAGTTTACTTCAAACTAAATCTCAACATTTTAAATCGTGGAGTAGGGGATGCATGATCTTTTCGTTCATGGATTCAATTCATCAGTTCAAATTTATATTTCCACTACCTTTTACTAATTGACATAAAAGGGAGGGACTGATTTAGCAAAAATAGACTTTATTTAAACAAGTTTTGGTTTCTCTATGGAATAGAAAGCAACACATGCTGCAAAAATAATACTAGCTAAATATGTATCCTTTAATTACTTTGGTTTTAAGCACGCATTTTTCGTAGAGTTGGGTGATTTTCTGCTCATAATATTTTATACGTGTAGTTACATTCCAACAAGATTTTACTATGAAAAAAAATTAAAATATGACTTGCATTTGATAACAACTTCCAATGATGTTACATTGCCACACTAAACAATAATGTAAACATAACGGTTCCAATTTATGGACAGGCAATTACAGAAAAGTTTTAGTTGTTTGATTATTTGTTTGTGTTTGTTTTACGTCCCATCGACAGCTTTTCATTCATTCATTCATATTTTATTTCCCTCCATAGAGGATTATGACATGACATAACATCACAAAAATACAATTATGAGAATATACAGTTAGATATAACAATAATAGGAATGTCTGAACATATATAGTAGAAAAGAAAAATAAATAAATGTGTTTGATAGACACAATCCCTTTCCTATGTGGTAGTGAAGGACGTTGCTCTATTATACAGAGTTGCAGTGTTGTGCACAAGCTTGTCGTTGAGCATACGGAAGGACACGTATTCAGTATTGCATAATTTGGTGCGAGTTTGTCGACCAAGTAGTATGAGAAAAAGCTCATCGTCTGTAAGAGCACACAACTCTGCAGACAATCGAATGTCAAAAAGACTCGCAATGTTATACCACCATTGATCTCGAATGTTGACAGTTGCCGAGCAAACACAAGCGGCGTGAACAAATACGTTGGTAAAGGTGTTTTGGCACATTGAGCAAACGTATATTTCATTCTTTTTCCGGATGTTTGAACTGAGTTTGCGAATGAATTTACACAAGCTGATTTCGTAACAGTTTCTAGGCATGTCCCAAAGTGATGATGGCTTTGTATCGTAAAAAATAAGTGAAAAGATCGAGAAGTCAGAGTCGCGTGATAAACGGTTCTGACGCTGAAGTTTATGGAATGATGAGACAGTAGTTCTTACGATCCTCTTCTAAGCCGGTTTATCAGGGAATGATCCATCTTGTAACCAACTTTGCAAGTGGTCTGAGAGTCCATACTTTTGTAGAATTTCAGGAATGAAGCCTCGCTGTGTCCTTGCGAGGTTATAAGCAAATGAATAGAGGCGTGTCAAAAATATTTTCTGTGTGAGAACAGTAGAGTTCAAGCGATATAACATTCCGAGGAACAAAAATTTTCTTGTGTCGATCTCTGCTTGTATGGGTAGTACGTCAAAAAAGGATTCACAAATGTCAGACCTGCATAATTTTGGGAGATTGAGTGCATTTTTACAAACGAAGTGTTGAAATGTGTTTAGTTTGTGGAGATCCGAGTGAGATAAGTAGTTCCAGAGTTCGCATCCAAATAAGGCAGAAGGCAGTACAACTGTTTTGTAAAGATGCAACAGTGTCTTTGGATTGAGGAACTGCGAGCCTAGGTCAGAAAGTGCAAAGTAAGATTTGCGTCCCTTATTACACGCTTCTGTGATTCTTGTAGAAAGTCTGCATTTGTGGTCAATAATGATGCCTAAATGATTGTAGTTTTTATCACTGGGAATCAAGCATTCGCCTAAGAACCATTGCCTCTGACTGTCAGATTTACATTGTTTGGAACAAAACTTTAATACACATGATTTGGCTGCATTAAACCTAAAACGCCATTTGTTTGCATAAATAAAAGCAGTGTTCAAAAGTGATTGTAGACCTGTTGGGGATAAACTAATACAAGATATATCGTCTGCTAAGGATGGACAGCTACTAAGAACATTTAATACACCAGTATTTTTACTACAACTTTCTAACTCATTTAAAAGATCATTGATAAATACAAGATACAAAAATGCAGATAGGATACCTCCTTGTCTTACACCTTGGTTGACAAGAAACCATTCTGATTTATTTTAATTAACAACAGAGCTACTAGTGTTTTGATGACAGTTGTTAATTAATGTCCAAGTTTTACCAGTAACACCAACATTATACAGTTTGAACATAAGACCTTGTCTCCAAACAGTATCAAAAGCTTTGCTAGAGTCTAAAAAGCTAACATAGACATTATTACTTTGGTCAATATTGTGAAATATTGTTTCCTGTAAATTAAATGATGCAGTAAGACAGCGTAATGATTTTTGAAACCCTTGTTGTTGTGCATTAGGAAAATGATCACTCGATATTAGAAACTCAGAAATGCGGAACAGAATATTTTTTTTCAAAAATTTTAAAAAAGCATGGTAATAAAGCAATAGGCCTATAACTGTCACATGAAGTTTTGGGTTTTGAGCCACCTTTGTACAAGGGCATTATTAATCCTCGTTTCCATTGCAGCGGTATCTTACCACAGGACACAATTGCGTTGTATATATTTGCAAGGCAGGCTACTAAAAATTTCCCTCCGTGTATGATATATTCATTGGTTATTGAGTCATGACCGGGAGCTTTGCGGAATTTTAGACGGTTAATTATAGTATTAAGTTCCATTACGGTAATTTTCCCTTCAGGTAAATCCTTAATGTCATTATCACAATTTTCAGTTATACGATTTATTTCATGTTCTATTTCATTTTTGAATCTTTCATCGAAGATGTCACTATCTAATGGTGTATATAATTTTCCATAATATTTTGCAAAGATCGCAGCTACACTTTCGGGATTTGTATGAGCTTTTCCATCCTCATCACGTATCTCTGGGTATATTCGAGAAATTCTTGGTTTCCTACGTTTAGTTAGCTTCCAGAACAGTCGAATGTCTACTTCTGCTGCTTCGTCGATTTCTTTATAAACGTCGCACGTGTAGCGTTCATGTGCTTCATCAAGAGCTCTACGGAAATTTCGTTTGGCCCGCTTGTATTCTCGATAAGATAAAAACGTCATCCCTCGGGGTCTTCCTTCCTCCATCCATATACATCTTTTAGCACGCTCAATCTTATGGGCTTCTTTTACTGCGTTCGTCCAATCGGGACGGGTGAAAGGGTTGTAGGATGAGGTTGGAATACATTCTTGTGCTCATGTATGAAGAATTTCGGTCAATTTGGTAATGCATTCTGTAATATCCGAATCGCTGTGTAGGTTATTACTAATCAAAGAGTGTAGATGGTCTTCAACTTTTTGTCTATAATTAACAATGTTTTCTGCAGTTGCTTCATGCCATGCAGGATGGTGTGCTTGGACATCTTGGAGAACGTGACAAGGTATACATGAACTGAAAGTTGCAATAATCGGTAGGTGATCTGATGTAAGGGGCAATGAGCCTTCTTGGTAAGTTTTGTACTGTTTCAAAAGTTGGAGAACAGATTTGTCAAATAGAACATAATCTAGAGTTGTTCTCTTTTGAACAAAGGAAAAATGTTCGCCAATCGTTTCAAAGTCTAAATAAGGAATACATAAGTTTTGTCTGGAAGCAAATGATGACAGAATGTTTGATTTCCGTTCACTTGTTCCAATAATTTCGATTAGACTACCGTTGAGGTCGCCAGCAATTATGACTTTTCCATAGTGTGAATAGTGGATGTAAAGGTTTTTAAGTATACTCAATTCATGAACATAAGAGTCAATGTTATTATCTGAAGGTAAGTATACACCCAATATATACAAATTAATGCCATTAGATGTTTTAAGTTCAATGCCAATTATGCGGTTTGATTCATAGCATGGAATTTCTTTAATGGAAAATTACAGACTTTTTCTATACATAATAGCAACACCACCTTTCCCAGAGAAAAATACATTTGTATGTGCAAGGTTTTCATCATCAACTTTGACAATGCTGGAAAAGTCACTGTGAATTGTATCTAAGTAACCTTTCGTTTCTAATTTAAGCTTGTGTTCTGACAGTATAACGATGTCACAGTTTTCTCTATCTTATAGCGATGATAGACATAACGTGGATGAAAATATACCACGGACATTCCATGACATGAAAGTAACCATTAGTTGGTGTAATAATAAGCAGAACATATTACAATGTTTTGACAAAAATGACATTGGAGAGTTTAAGTAGTAACGGAGAGCACGATTTTGTACCACTTCAACGCAATGATAATTTCTAAAGCCCCATACTTCACTGCAGTAATCCAAAACTGGAGCTACACAATTAAGGAACAGTTTTTTTAAAGAAGAAATTCCAATGTCCTTGTGCGAGTGAATTTTAGAATCATTCCTCCTAGAGCTCGTCCACCTACTTTAGCTAAAGTGTTGGCATTGTTTTGGAAATTTAGCTTTTCATTAGATATTACCCCAAGGTATTCATAATTCGAACTGTATTGTATAGTATTTTCTTGAAATTGAAATTTAAATTCATATCGGGGACATTTTTTTTTTCGAAAATGCACAACTGTTGATTTTTTTTTATTCATATTTATACACAGGCGCCATTTCCTACACCATTTGGACACAGTATCCAGTATTTTTTGCATATATTCTGTTGAATCGGCTAAAAGAGCAATATTATCTGCATATAGTAATATACTTAAATTCATGTTTCCGATTTTAATTCCATTATTCATATCTTTAATTTCTTTTGCAAGGTCGTTGATAAATAGAGCAAAAAGGGTTTGTGATAAATGGTCTCCCTGTCGAACTCATGTAGTTTGAAACCAGTCAGTGTGTAGATCATTAAATTTTATGCATGCTGATGTATCTCCATAAATAGATTTTATTGCATTGTAAGAGTCTCCGTCAATCCCATTACGTAATAATGAAAATTTTAAAAGGTATGATCAACTGTATCAAAGGCTTTTTGTAAATCGATGACTGCCACAAATGTTTCTTTTCTATTCTATATAATGCTACTTAGTGTGAATACATGATCAGCACGTGACCGTTCACGCCGAAATCCATTCTGTTCGTTCCGTGTCTCATTTCTTAATTCTTGTTTGAACCAGGTGGTAAATTGTTTCATGACAACTTTTGTTTTTGACAGTATTCTTATTTTTCATACTTTGTATAAACATCATAGAATTTTCTATAGCTGCTTCATATTTGATAATGATATTGACGGTAAATTAACAACCCAACTTTATGACAAACGGGATAATTCGGCTACCCAGTCTGAGAAATTTCACAGGGGATTAAGATTTCGTCAAAACTTTATTATATAGTAAAAACTAACAGCAGTCCTTAGTTTAATTACATAAACTAGATTTTGAATGATTGTGGATTATCTTTGAACAGCGACTGGATGCATGTAACCTGGTTTAACAATAAAGGGTTTCGTGCATTTTTGTTTTGTAACATCTGTATATTTTAAAACCTCATTTTCAATGCTTTACTTTGTTCTCTGTACTGCAAGAAATAAAAACATTGATTGGCTGGGTCTTTTAAAATTTCAAAGTGACGGATCTAATCAGGCATTGTTAAATCAGGTTATTGTCTGGTAATAGAATTAAAATACAAAGTAATTTGTTTTCATATTAATGTGTAATCAATCAATCAAGTTTTATAATCCTCTTTGAAGCAATGATTTTATAGATAAAAGTAATATTTTAAAATTATTAATAGAATTTAATGTGTTGATTGTTTAGATTTTAAATTAGTAAAAAAGAAACGACACTTTGAAATTAAACAATCGACAGAAAAAGAAACGAAGCGCATAAACAATCACACATTTGGTTTTTACTGAAATAGTACGTATAGATTTTTTTTTTAAACTGCGGCATGGCTATCTTAAAAATCACATATATTCCAGTGTTTATTTTGTAAGTTGCTTTTAAGTAATGCTGAAAAATTAAGTCAGCTTCTCAAAAATTGCTTTTTAATCGGATCGAGTTATGATTTACATGAAATTAAATATTGCTTAATAAAAAAGAAAAGCTCTTTGATTCTTTGCGGGATAGAAGAGACATATATCAAAAAACATTTAGTTGATCTTTATTTGCAATTCATTACATCATATTTAATATTTGTAAATTAACACTATACAATAATGATAAATAACGAAATTAAATGTTGCATCAATTAAACGTTCTTATGTAACTATTCATCTGCATGCATTGAGATTCTCGCTTTGCTGGTCATCTTGCAGATTTGACAAAGGTATATATTTCTCCAGTCTGTCCATCTCTTTGTGTGCTATCTCAATCTGTTTCAGGACTCTGACTTCATGTCTTCTCTCCTGAGCACGCGACTGTCTCTCCTTCTGCATTCTCTCTTGGTTTTCTAGTGGACAAAAATCTTTGTTATTTTCAAATTAACTGAAAGAAATGATGATAATAAAAATTGCGTTTCATTATGATTTTAACGATTCTGTTTTAAAGATGATTACCTCGCCATTCCTCAAAGTTGTCCTCCTTTTGGTTGTTCACTAACCGACACTGTGTAGGCTTAGTTTTTCCCGTGGTTCCATAAGTCACATCAAATGCCACTCCCCCTTTTGATTCAAACCATTCATCTACCATTGTGGACTGTTGCACTATTCCATACGCTTCTGTGTCATCCGTATCGGAGACTCCCACCTTGTTATTTTTCTGTAAACAGCTTTGAATAAGACCCATGATTTTTGTTGTTGTGTTTCGCAACTCACAACAAATCAGACATTGTCAACAATTGTGACGTCATAATCAGAGATGAGTTATTATGACGTCAACTTTTCATCAATTCTATTTGATGTCATAACTTACTTTTTGCGCATATGTCATGTCATGTCCGGTACTTGCATGTAGCTCGGACTTTTCCATCAAATCGAGAAAGTTTGTCCTTGATTGATGGAAAAGGTTGATACTTACCAACGTTTGCGTATATCCCCCACAAAATATCTGGACGTTTTTTACAGAAAAAAATTAACCCCACCCCTGATTTGATTTGATATTGATTTGAACGTATTTTGTTGTAATTTAATTACAAAGGGATCAGGCACAAGTTCTAAAAACTTAGATCGCCCACCCCTATTAAATGGTGATAATTAGGACGTTATTAACATACAATAATTCCTGATAAAAATCGTGCGCAGACTTTAGGCCTATAAGATTAATTGAAAATGTTTTAAACCATGGTCACCCCCCCCCCCCTCCCCCCGGCGACAGTTTGCATAATAACTACACAAGGAAGAGTCCAAAAACTTTTTTTTTTTCGCGGGAAGAAAAGGTTTGAAATAGGTTTTAATTACACATCCAGTTTTTCTTTCGGTGAAAACTTTATGCTCTCCAGAGTTCAATTCAAGGTACATGTAGCTTTTGTTGGTGCAGGCATTTACCTTTTTGAACTTGGGCAATCAGGGTCTTAATGTCGATAGTATTTTTTGGAATTCAGGGGGGAAATCAATAAGGTATCCAGACGTTCATGGGGAGTATACACAAACATCGGGATGATCGAGACTAACATCCATCAGCTGTATCCAGTTACAAACTGCTACTCAGATTTAACTGACAATGGGTTCTTCTAGTTCACTCTATGAATAAATGGTATTTTCATTCATATGTCGATTCGTTATATCTAAGCAGGATAGAAATAATAATAATAATAAAACAAACAAACAACAACAAACAAACAAACAAACAAAACTACTTGCAGAGTCTTCTAAGTCTGTCTCATAGCTGGATATCTTATCGAATATGGACGTCAACAGCAAACTTAACAACTCAACTTAATGACAAACAACTTCTCCATTATCAACTTCCCATACTTCTGCAGGAATATTCCATTATGACTTGCATCTTCTCAACTGAATCGATTAGTTTTAAAGCAATATAAGCTGTCAAAATTGTTATTTTGGGGTCCCTAAAATTTAATCGAAATATTGTAAACATCTACCTTCTAATACCTGATTTTATCGATTAAAATTTTGACATGTATTTTTTGCATTAAATGTAAAAATTGTTCGACAGTTGAAATTAAGTCTTCCCGTACCTTAATTTTTCCGACATTATTTCCGTATGCAATGACCTAAAGTTGAACTCATTCGGCAAAATCAAATGCGCAAGCGCAATATTTCCGGTAAGCACGAAAGATGTCTGACACGAAAGGTTCGAAGCGAGGAAGAAAGCCGACTTTGACTGATTCGGGACGAAAAAGATATAAAAACACATAACATCGTTAACAATGCCAAAATAATGATGGTAACTAGATTTTATCTCACCTCGCCGTCCATATTTTAATGACCCGGATACAACCCGATCAGCATCAGAATCATTCGTGTCAACATCGGTTATCTTCGGGATTGTCGCCGACGATTAATCAGCCGCCGTTGTTAGGGTCAAACGGAATGTCGAGGAATATATTTTTCATCACGTAAAGGTGTGTAAACGATGCATAAGAGAGGAAATTCGATGCAGTTCTTTTTTTCGATCATATCAACGTTCATTTAACCTCTTTTAATGCCACTATAAAAAATTGCAATTTTGGCAGCTTATATTGCTTTAAAATCAAGGCAAACTATTGACAAATAAGTTGATGCTACAGGTGTTTAAAGTTCGCATTTCGCAAATTTTATGGTCGTTATAATGATCTAATTTGCAAATACAAGCTATCACTGGGTCGAATGCTGTTGTTAGACTGTTCTTTACATGCTGATTCTGACTACGGATTAATCCGTTTATATGGTCAAATGGTCAAAATATAGGGCTCACGGTGGGTTTAACTGGTCAACTTAGGATGCTTACTCCTCTTAGGCACCGGGTCCCAACCCCGGTACGTCCAGGGGTCCACAGCGGGGTTAAGGATTCGTGTTTGCCCTCCTCTTAATTTTGTATAGAACTTGCTTTTTGTTATCTTCACCTGTTCATCTAGATGATGACAAAATTCTAACGTCTTTGCATCTGCCTTCAGGGCGTTTGTTCACTTAGTCCATTCGCAAACCATTTCCGTATTATAAAACGTCAGACGTTAAAAAACTCTTGCACAGATTCAGTATATATTCATTGGGGTGGGGGTTCGAAATTTTGGTATAAAAAGAAAATTAAAAGTTTACTTCAAACTAAATCTCAACATTTTAAATCGTGGAGTAGGGGATGCATGATCTTTTCGTTCATGGATTCAATTCATCAGTTCAAATTTATATTTCCACTACCTTTTACTAATTGACATAAAAGGGAGGGACTGATTTAGCAAAAATAGACTTTATTTAAACAAGTTTTGGTTTCTCTATGGAATAGAAAGCTACACATGTTGCAAAAATAATACTAGCTAAATATATATCCTTTAATTACTTTGGTTTTAAGCACGCATTTTTCGTAGAGTTGGGTGGTTTTCTGCTCATAATATTTTATACGTGTAGTTACATTCCAACAAGATTTTACTATGAAAAAAATTAAAATATGACTTGCATTTGATAATTACAGAAAAGTTTTAGTTGTTTGATTATTTGTTTGTGTTTGTTTTACGTTCCATCGACAGCTGGTGACGTCTCAATATGAGTGAAAATTTCTCGACGGAACGTAAAGCAAACAAACAAACAAACAAACAGACATCCCGTCGAGAATGTTTCACTCATGCTGAGATATCGTCAGTTGTATGTTGTCTTCGATATCTTTACCAAATGAAATGCTGATATAAGATACTGTGTTTTGACGTTACGTTTGGTGTCACTCTTATTACATTTTATTTACATTCACTCTTCATTCATTAAAATGTTGAAGGAATGAAATTCTGTTTTGTTTTAAGAGTTTTCATAAAAAAGTTAGAAATGAAAATGACAAAGTACTACATGCTATGTCCATCTTGAAACTGTCCGATAAGTACATGTAGTTCAATTGGTCTCTTATCAATGCAAAATGTGCATGCTTTTATTCAGATATTTGAATTTTTGATTAATTATTTAGAAAGGTTATCATGAGTATTACACGTACATGTAATGCTTCTGGGAAAATGTTGTCGTCACTGCGGTGTATACTTCATGAGCACCCCGTAGATAAAATAAATAGTTTGGAAAGTACCATATAAACGTTTTTAAATTCCAGAGAAGCTTTTTCATATATGGCCTTGGTACGCTTTGTTGTTGCTTGGGGGGGGGGGGGGGGGGGGGGGGGTCACTACAAATATGAATGACGTCATAATGCGTTACGGATTGTCGCTCGTCTCAATGTTTACTCCTTAAAACATATTATATATTCAATCGCAAATGTGTAATTCTATTTGTTATTTTATTTTTCGATTATTTTTTTTAAACTGTCAGTTACAGTTCGTATGCTTTAATTAATTATAAATTATTGTTATAAATCGGGATCGGAAAACCTTATACAGTGACGTCACTAATAAGAAAAGTTGCCGGGAGACTGGAAAGTTGTAGTCGGCTGAGTAAACATGTTTGCGGTAAAAGTGTTTCTTTTATAATTATGGAAAGAATTTACAAGATCGATCTTACAGAAAGATTACCCATAAATGCTACCACAGTAAATTGTGGGCGGGGAAAAAACAAAAACAAAACTTTGTGCGATTAGGCATGTAACGTTAGGTTTGAAGAGCAAAAACAACACTCCATTTTATCTTTAAAAATATACATACTTTTTTTCAGCCTTAATTTGACAAGCCGAGAGCAAACCCGTATGATTCCCCGTATATTTCAACTTTTGGAATTTGTTATTGGAGAAAAAGAGATCCCGACGTTTGAGATCATATGTTAGGGGGTCATATGTTTTCCTAAATTCCAATACAGGCAGTCACATCTTCAGTGTTATACATGTTTTTTCAAAAGAAGAAATCACACTTTAAATATCTTGTGTGGTATGCAAACCTGCCACATTTGAAAGTGCACTGCCATAGGTGCCATTCTGTGAGGACAGATCTTGTTAAGCTTATCCAAATTGACTTGAATTGAAATTTTTCCCCAGAACAAACTTTCGCATGGATTAAAAAGTTCATCATGGATTAGTTGAAACTAACCAGACCATTATGTGTACATTAATTTGATAAAGACCTTAAAATAATCCTCATTTTGGCACATTTTGTAATCTGGTCATATTTGATTTTAGGTCACTGTGTTTATTGGAGAGGTAGGTTTAAATTATGTGACAGGATCCTAGAAGGGAAGGTAAGAAAAAGAACACATTTTTATCCTGTAATCATGATAATCTGCAAAAATTAGTGTTCCAATGATTATCTTGCATTTTAAATCTATTTAAAGTGCATGTAAAAATCTTAAAAAGAATATTAGATGTTATATTTGCTTACATAGGATGATACTCATCACGTACAAGCAGGTGGATCTAATGTCAGATTTTAGTGAGATAGATGTAGAATATAATTTTTATGCCCCCACCATGAAATGGAAAGGCATAGTATGTTGCCCCCTTTTCAAGTTTTTAATGAATTTTCTAAATTTTGCTTGTATATAATGAGGTAATATTTGGTGTATCTCTTTGTATTGATGACTTACAAATTGAAAGTCACAACAAAGATTGCATGTGATGTTGATATGATAGTCCTATCTTCACCGAAGTTACTGTCTTTATAGACTTTGAAAATTTCTAATTATTCAGCATTTTCAGGGCTTCTTTTTAAAAAAATGTATTTGTAGATAACAAACAGATATTTTGCTGTGTTTGTAGATAATAAGCAGATATTTGGTATGTCTGTTTGTTTTGATGACTTGCAGATCAAGTTCGAATATATGATTGACCTATTTTCACTTTAGTTTGTACCATGCTTTAAACATTCAGTCACACACACAATTTGATTTTCACATCCTATATTTCTAACTTGATTGTCATTGGGGACATCTGTGTCATACTGATACATATGGTTTGAACTAGAGATGCAGTATTTGAAAACTAATTGAGAAAATGACTTGCTTGTTAAATGAGTAGTAAAATGAAGATTCAAATATAGATTTATGTAGAAGTGAAAAAGTTACTATATGTACAATATATGGTGAACAAAGCAAAGCAATCTACATAGTAGATTGTCTCTCTTTCTCTGTGGTACATTAGTAAAAATGTTTGAATATGCTTGTAATTGTATGTGATTCAGTTGATGATGTTCGCTAAGACAATTAAAGGTGTGACTGTAATGTTGTGTCAGTAACACAAAGTGTAGTGACACTTCCGGATTGTTTTGTTTTCATCTGTCAATCAGTCATGCCATAATTATCACATACCACTTATATTCCTGTGGGGATCCGGGTTAGAATAGATCCTCAGTACCCCTTGCTTGTCATAAGAGGTAACTAAATGGGTGGTTCTTCAGATGAGACTGCAGAAACTGAGGCCACATGTCACAGCAGGTGTGACATGAAAAAGATCCCTCCCACCTCAAAGACTGTAAGTGCCAAGCATAGGCTTAAATTTTGCAGCCCTTCATCAGCAATGATGAGTATAAGTGAAAAATTCTAAAGTGGGACGTTAAATAATATATAACCAATTACTTCTTTTTTATTGATTGTATGTTTAGGGTATGGGTAGATAGATTTAAAAAAAAAAAAATATTTTTACAATGTCACGATAGAAATGTTTGTTATCCACTTAACATTTAAAAATGTTTAACATGCAATTTTTTGCAAATTGTATTTTATACTTCCAATTCCTTCGGTTGCATTATACCTGTACATATTTATACCTATATGTATCTATATACTGCAATTATAAATTTTATGGATTTTTCTTATCTGCAAAATTCCGCAAAAATTGGATAACCACAGAAAATACCTGTTACACTGTACAGTATTGTTGATGTCTGCTTGTGCAGAGTTGAAAAATAGGATGGCATACATCATCCGAAAGAGGAAGAATGAAATCCAACTTGTACATCTTTGTTGCAGAGTACATTAACATTTTTTGTAGATTCCACAACAGAAGTAGGAGATGGAGGAGGAGTATCGTTGGGACAAACTGAAAAATTGGGTCAGCGTGCAGCAAGACATCCAAGCTCGTCTCCAGGCTCCAGATAAGTTCGACCAGAATGTTACACTGTACCATGGACCACAGGTATACTCTTTGTAATCTAATCTGGTTTAATTTTCAAGACTTGCTAGGTTATAAATGTGCAAAATCAAATTCTTGAATTATTTTCTTATATGTCATGTTTGTAAAGCTCACCAGAGCCACAGGCTCAAGTGAGTTTTTCTGATCAAAAGAATTATTCTACTCTAACTTCATTTTATTCTCCTGTAAACTTTGAAATGTTGATTCTTATTATTTACCGACATTTTAACTTTTATAGTTAATAATCTATAGCATATTATTACATTCTATTCATATAAATAATAATTTATTAGCTATAAAGTGTTTTGATGGGCTATTATTGAATGCCAACTTTCCACAAATTTATAGGATCTGCATCAAAAGTTTTAAGTACAAGTTAATATTATTGCACTCTAGTTGTAAACACAGATGACAGATCAGGTGTCGTGTGGTTAGATTGTTTTATATGTCATTTACATCAACACAAATATATGAATTTTTATATGACATGAGCACCAACAGTTGAACAAGTTACTGAAAATATTTCATTGTTGTGGTCATTGTATATCAGTTATAAAAGAGCACCAAGTTTATGATATAAACTATAGATTATTCAAATGAACCAATCAGACTGCATTTACATTATTATGTTTTGTAGTTGTTTCACACACTTCGACATCCAGCTCACATTAAATGTATGACGCATTTCACCAGTAATGTTGGGGAGAATTTTGTAACCCACTACAGAATTGGAACTATGGACCATATTTCTATGTGGAACATGGAATCAAGGGAACGAGATGCAGCATGTAACCAGAGAAGGTACAAGTCAAATAGATGTTATATCAACAACAATTCTTCTAAAATATAGGATTTTACAAAGGATTAGCATCAGTAATTGCCATTTGTTGCCTAGACATTTAAATGCTCTGCACATTAATGCAGAAATTCAGTAAGTTCTGTTCTGAGGTAGAAAGAAATAAAGAATCAGAACTCGTGTATCCAGTAATATAATTTCTATTTAGGCATATGATGTCATAATTGTTGAATTTTCAGCCTTAAATATCAATCTTTGAGGCAGTTTTTCAACTTAGAAATTATGAGAGCCTTGTATAAATAAATCTTTTTCAGCACATTTTTTTAACATAGGTAAAACTTAAAAATTTAACCCAGACATGTTAACTTTTTTAAATGCCTGTCTGTGAGATTTCTGGCGTAGATTTCTGGAAAAATCTCAAACTTAAGTTTTCTTTTGTTTAAGCAGTCAAAATTTGACTAAAATCACAGACTTAAAGTCAAGTTTTCAACTTAATTTTTTTGGTAAGAAATCAAGGCCTGTACATATAATACCTTTTGCAGTTCATCATATATCCAAAACAAAATTTCTTATATCTTGCTTCAGTTAATTTTTTTTTTTCTCATTTGAATCTCAGTTAATTGGAAAATCACAGAATTATTCGATGATATAATAAGATTATTTATGCAATCTTAGAAACATTGATAACATGTTGATAAACACAAGGGATAGGATGAATTTAACTTACTTAGGAGGTACATGTACGAAATTCATTAACCATGAGCTACAAAATGGCCTTATTGCATACCTTTCTTCATAAATGGCATTGAACGTGCTTACTAATGATGCCTAACCTCTGCAGGTTTAACATCGATGATGAGATTACAACATTGGTATTTGTTCCTATGCACAAAGTGTACCTGGGCTTTGGGTCAGATTTGACAATGAGGGTCTATACTGATGCTAAAAGTGGCTGCAGGAATGTGGGAGCCATTTCCTGTGATACTACCATCTTATGGTGAGCTTTATATGTGATATGTTATGAGACATGTCAGTTTTCATAATATAATACAAGTTACTTCATTGAGAAATACATCCATGTTGTAGTACATTTTTTTTTATAATGTACATGCATTGAAGCATATCTAATTTTATTGATCATGTTGAATAGATGTAATTATAAATTGTGTGCTTACATGTAAAATGGTTTTAGTTGAGAAGAAAAGATTAAGTTCTGTGTATGTTTGCCCATGTGTCAGAGACGTATGCTGCATCTTTTCTGAATATTATCAATTTGCCAGAATGATCCATTATATGAAAACTTTCTATTGGTTTTTGAAGTTACATATGTAAGGTCAAGAATACAAGAAGGAAAATTCCAAAAGTTTTATGTACAAAACCTAAGCTAATGTATTTTTTCATCTAAATTTGTAAAAACTTGAAGGCTTGTGTAAAGTCCTGGCTACAGGGTAAAAGTGAAGTTCACTTAAAGAGAAATTCTTAATTTCTTCTGGACTTTAAAGTATATTTCCAACTTAAGTTTTGTCAACTTTCAGGAATAGCACTTTATAGATCCATTGGTTTGCAAGGTTAAATGTGAAGTTTAGATTTTGAAGTTCTTTGTTGTATATTAAAGGTACATTTCACATTTAATTTTTATCAAACTTTCGTGAATAAAAGCCTTACTTAAAGATCTGATCTCCTATATTTTTATAAGAAGAAAAGTGAAAATTTTAGGTCAATGATAAGTTGTTTTCCATAGAAACTAGTTTGTGGTGTGTATTTTGTTTAAATTCAATTGAAAGACTGCTATCCTTCAACCTTTCAAAGTGGAGTATAAAAGACCAAGGTCATTATGATAGAAATTCCAAATGTACTTGTGCTTTGAGTTAACACTGCAGTAAAGAATTCTCTGTCCTGTTTTACAGAGCTCATGTAATAATGATATGAATTGAAATACATGTATGTTCATCACCATTGCAGCATGTCGTACAATGAAAATACAGATGAGGTTTATGCAGGAGGTATAGGGACACTTGAGAGATGGACAGTAGCTGGGACTGAGGTAATTTTGGCAAAGTTGATAAAGAATATCTTTATGCCCCAGAGATTGATAATCATAGAGGGGGAGAGGGGGTCCTCATTGTAATCATCTTTTATCTGTATGTATGTCTGTACATAACTTTAGTTTCATCTTAGTTGTTTATCTTGAACCTACAATAAATGTATACAAGAAAGAGACTTGATATACTATGAAGTGAAATGGTGTTGTATTTGGTAAAAGTCATGATCTTATGTTTAGTCAAATAAAATGCCATGATCAAATGTTGTTTGTGGCATGGTTAACTGTGATTTCACAAATACATCTTATTCTCAAATGGTTAAGTTTTCAAACTGTTGGCAGAAATACATTTTTAAATTTCAGCACTCGGCAGTTGCACATCGTAGAGAGAAATTTGACACAGAAATAAGTTCAGATGAGGTAATGTAACTGTAAAGATTTATAAAGTGTTGCAATAATGGTAACGCCAAATAGAGTTACTTCCCTCTTTCGAGGTTTTAGCATTGGAAAGTTATAATTCTTTTACAACTCTGATGATGGATAATAATTAATGCATACATGTGTGAATAATCACAGACAGTGGAATGGTAACTACGTGTGCACACATAATGTTGACTAGCAATTTATGATCCGAATTTCCACTCTGCTAGGACACAGACTTTTTTTTTTACTATACTGACGGACTTTAAAAACGCACACTTGGTAATTTTATATATTATAAATTTGTTCATATATCTAATAAAGAAATTCATAGTGGTATATTGTAATTCATATTCACAAAGAGGCTACAGTTGAAATGAATGTCAATGAGGGGTGCATCAAAAATGTGGTTTTGTTCACTAGTACCGAGTATGACCTCCATTAGCAGGATGACGGAGCAAAGGCAACATGACATTGATTGACAAACATTTTGGATGGTCCTCTGAGGAATATTCTGCCATTATTCCAACAAGGCTCTCCCTAATTCTTGCAGATTCTGAGGCTGGCGGTTGCGCACACGACTCCCCAGCTTGTCCCACAAATGCTCAACTGGATTCAAGTCTGGGGACATAGCGGGCCAATCAAGGACGTCAATGGCGTTCGATTGAAAAAAGTTTTGTGTCAATCTTGCTGTATATGCGTGTGCATTGTCCTGTTGGAAAATTAACCCATTTCCTTGCCTATGCTGCTGCATTAATGGTGCTAAAACAGGCTGCAGAATTTCATCTACATATCTCCTAGCAGAGAGGGTTCCATTTAAAATGACCAGTTGTGACTGAAAATTGTGGTTAATCTCACCCCAGACCATGACGCCTCCCTCACCAAACCTGTTGTGCTTGAGGACACAATTGTCTGCAAAACGCGCATGTAAACGATGGTAAACTTGACATCTGCTGTCTGCATTGCTAATGTTAAATCTGGACTCATCTGAGAATACAACATGTGACCAATTTTGATGTTAAGTCAGAGGCTGCCTTGCCCATTGCAGTCTGTACCATCGGTGATGTGGTTTAAGCTGTAGCCCCTTATAAGGTCTTCTGCAGCGGATCCCATGGCACTTCAAAATTCTGGAAACGGTTCTAGGATGAATAGGCCTTCCATGACATCCAATGATTTCTCTCGCCATGGTCACAGTGGCCGTAAACCTATTGTGCAGATGACGTTGCCGTATGAACGCTTGTTGCTGTGGTGTCACAAACGGTTGACTAGGTCTTGGGCAATCATTTAGGGATCCTGTCTGATGGAATCGGAACAACAACCGGCTAACTGTACAAGGATGGCCATTAAGACGCCTTGCAACCTCATGCTGACTAATGTCTGCTTGCAGCATACCAAGTGCCTGGTTGCGCATTTCATGCAGCATAGTCTTGGTTTTGAATTTTTTCTGTTAGTGGTGTCTATGCTTTCACCAACAAAGTTGTTTTCTCACGAAAAACTCCTCTATTACCTTTCCACATGTTTGAAAAAAAACCTTGGAAATTTTGTGTGATGCTACTCACAATGCGTAAACAATGAACACTTGTAAATCAAGAGATGGGATTTAAAAATCAATATGATGTATGTTGAGTAAATTTTGCAATAAAAAGTTTTTTATGTAATGTTTCCAATGAATAAATGGAAAAAACGTGTGTTGCGTTTTTAAAGTCTGTCAGTATATTTTGTCTAAAATATTGATATTTTCTTAATTTCACTGTTACAGTTATGAAGGTACATATGTCGAGTTAATTAAGTACTGTACATTTTCAAATTTTATTACTTATAAAAAAGTAAAGTAAATGACATGATGTACAATACCTGTAGCCATTTAAATATTTTTATTGATTTAGGTATCCGGGTACAATTTTGTATTATTTTTCTATATTGGAACAGTGGGTAATAGATATCAAAGTGGACCCAAGAAATAAACAGATGTTGGCTATAACATATGATGGAATATATGTTGTCAGCTTTGTGGCAAGTACTTGTTAAATTTTCTTAGTTTATATGTCATTCAGAATAGAATGCATGCATGATACATGTATATTGATAGTGTGTTCATTCAATTCATAATTAACATAGTCAGAACATAAATTTGAAACTTGGCCTATTTTTGTAGAGTATGAAACAGACACATTTACTGCAGAACAGACATGAAGGTTCACTTGGATGGTAAGTTCTGTTTTATGCTTTATATCAGAATCAGCTGCTCACAACACCATATTCAGGGATGTTGCTATATGATAACCCATGGCAAATAAAATTTTACTTGGACCCCCCCCCCCACTAGAATCCAATGAACAGGTTCCCCAGGTGGCAGGTAGAATTTAGGGTGGGGTGAGAGGGGGAGCAGCTTGATGTTTAAAAGAGAATGTGTTTTGAGTTCATTAATATATTACAAGAATATTCTTATCATCTACTGGTACATGTAAATGCCATATAACAAAGTTTTATTCATATAAATTTGGCTTTTTTTATGTTTTATTTACCTGTGGCATTGAGTAACTTTAGGTTTGTCACCTGGGAATCATATATTCTTAAACCTGGGCCATTGGAGGATACAAATTTGAAACTGCAAAACAAAACTACAGCCTGACTGACTGCTTTTGTTTTGCTTTTTAGTTGTGCATTTTACAAACAGAGGGAATACTTCATAACTGGAGGAGGAGATGGACAGGTCAAAGTAAGAAATTTACACTGATCCTGATTAGCAATCCTCATCATCATGCTTTATGTAGATACACAGTATGTATAGATTTGAAACTGCCATATTCTATAATATTCTATAAAGTTTAAATTCATGCACTCTGAATTGTTGTAGGTATGGAATGCAATTATGTTCACACAGATCCATGTATTTTATGGTCACCGTGGTCCAATCACTGGACTGCAAGTTCACAGCACTGATCCCCTTCTTTTCTCTAGTTCGATGGATGGTACAGTACAAATCTGGCGTATGGACAATTTCACCAAGGTAAGCCATATATGGTACTGTGTATTGCCTTCGTTGTAGATCTGCATATATTCTATCAGGCTATAACATAGCTCTCATTGCCAACTTTCTGAATACAAATATTTCTCAAATTAAAGCCAGTGTTGATTGAATGAAAAAAAAATCATATTCTTGCAGAACAAGAAAGAAACACTGTGTTCAGTTGAATGATATTTTGACAGATGTCAAATTTTGTTATCTAGTTCATGCAAGTTGATCTAGGAGATGGTGTTCGTCAAATGAAATTGTTGGGTGATGAAGATTTCTTCTGTCAAACTGAGAAGGAAATAAGAATATATAATCTTAATCAAGTAAGTGACATTCAAGCAGCTGCTGTGTCGACTCATAACATAACCAGACTGTATACCTACTGTCTGGTGTAAACCCAAGAACTCATTTTATTTTAATGCAATTTCAGAATTGTTGATTTATTACCTACTTGCAGCACAGGTGCAGCAGTGATACACATTTGTGCAATATTCTGTACATGCATTGTTGCATTCATTGATTTTTCCTTATGTACAAAATGTACATGTAATCCGCATTTCTTATATGACTATGCTTGCAGTTGAATATATGTGTTCTGATTGATATTTAAGATGAAATGTAAATGGTCAAAGTTGATTAAAAGGAAAACTCCAAAACTTCATGATTCAGGATTTTAAATGAACATGTTTCTTACAGAAAATACTATTTTACTATAAAATCTGATTGAATTTCAAGAATTTAAAGGTCATTCAAGAAAAAAATTCTTAAATTTACATGTGACAAGGGTATGCCTCATACTTCAGAGCCCTTGTTCATCAAAGAGCCACTTAGTTGTTTTTATGTCCCTGTAATTGGAGATTTTGGTCCATCCTTCTGTCTGTTTGTCAGCAAAAACTCTAACCTAGGCCATAACTTTTGAATGGATGGAGAAAGGGCTTTCATATTTCACATGTGTATTCCTTGTGGCAATTTAACTTTTCTTTTCACACTAAAATTTTTGTCTCATGACCTTGGAATTTGGTTGTATGGGGTCATGGGTTTCACAACCACATCTTGTTTTCTTTATACATTTAAACACTGAAAAAATTGAAATTTTACTTTATATCCATTCATTACTTTCAAATGAAAGATTAATAAACAACACAACACACGTGTTGGAATTAGCAACGACACGCTGCAGCTATTCTATATGTGAATCATATCAAATATACATATTCACAATATATCATATGATTGGATTAGATAATTCTTGTTTTATATTTAACTATTTAATAAACTTTTAAATTTAAACTTTACTGCTGTACGTGTCATCCTAAACTGGTATTGAACAATATTTCACCCCTTATATAGCAATGGTTTCAAAACCGATTCTAAAGAACCACGTGAAATAAACAGGTATTTGAATGAAAACCTTTATAATTCATTATAACACCAAGTAGAAGTTGATTTCTGTCTAATTCATACCTCAAACAAAAGAAATCACATTGCTCTGCATTTTTATAAAAGAAAAAAAAACTATTTGATCATGTGTTTACTCTTTGGCTTTCAACATTTTTCAGTTTTACAACTTTTTTGCTCCTGTGGAATCAACAATTGTCAAACTTCAGCTGTTTCCCAGTGTTCATGGCAAACCTAGTCGAGTCTTAGCCATTACTGAGGTAAGCCAGCACATACTGCAATGAAAATTAACAGGAAAACAGAGATCACGAAACCATCAAAAAGTGTTTATATTTCTGTATAAGTGGTGCTGGTTTTGCTATAATAATTGAACATTTTTGGGGGGTTTATTTGTAGGATGGATCTGTACGATTTTTCTCCCCTGTTACTGGAGCCACACTTACAATCGTTTACCCTCTACCGACATCTCAGGTAATCTTCCAACATCTTACCATTATCTACTTTCTACCGACATCTCAGATAATCTTCTAACATCTTATCATTATCTACCCTCTACTGATATCTCAGGTAATCTTCTAACATCTTATCATTATCTACCCTCTACTGATATCTCAGGTAATCTCCCTACCTTTTATCATTATCTGCTCTCTACTGATATCTAAGGTAATCACCTTATTTCTTCACATCTTCTACCCTCCACCAATATCTCACATAATCTCCCTACTTCTTGTCATTATCTACCCTCTACTGATATCTCGCATAGACTCCTTATTTCGTACTATTATCTACCCTCCACTGGTCATGGTAATCTACTTTCCTCAGCAGGAGTTTATCACACTGGAAGAAACCCCTTTTGGAACCCAGCAGTGCTTGAAGCAAATTAATTTAGCTCACCTGTGTTGAAAGTGTAATGGTTTTTGTTTTTTTTAATAAAATGAATTATGTCATTTTCTGTGAACAGGTTTCAAGTTCATTTGGTTACAACAGAGACAAAGAAAAACTGCTGACTGTTTTAGAAAATGGAGATGGTAAATATATGTATTTTCACTTTTTTCCAAGTACATGAGATTATAATGAGTGTAAATTTAACAATAAGTAATGTTAAATTACATGAATACTGTACATTAGTAAATTGGCACCATATGTATTATGTTGTCAAAATCTATAGACAAAGATAGAAACATTTAATTCTTTCTAGATTATCTCTCTTCTCAATGTCTTATGGCTGTAAACATGAACTGAGCATATCTTAACAAGCAGATTTATTCATAGATAGCTTAAAAACTCATAATGGTCGCAAGTAACACCAACATATGACATGTTCTTGGTGATAAAACTAGACATAAGTGATATAATGTTCCATTATGATGTTGTATAATGCAACTTAGGAAACTTTATATTGTCTGTAAATGGTTTGACTTGCCTGAGCTGAAACGTCAAGTGAGCTATTCTGCTCACATTTTGTTGGCGTTCATCTGTCCGTCCTTTTGTAAACTTTTTAACATTTTTTTATATTTTCTCCAGAACTACTGGTCCAATTTAAGTTAAACTTGGCACAAATCATCTGCAGTAAAGGGGATTTAAATTTATTCAAAGGAAGGGCCATGCTTCCACGAAAGGAAGATAGTCAAGAAAATGCAAAAATAGGGTAGGGTCATTTAAAATATTTACCACAAGAACCACTAGGTCAGAAAAGATGAAACTTACATGAAAGCTTCTTGACAAAGTGTAGATTAAAGTTTGTTCAAATTATGGCTTTAAAGGGTAGGATAGGACCACAATATGGGATCAAAATTTTACATGGGAGTATGTAGGAAAAAATCTTTTAAAACCTTCTCAAGAAAAGCAGAGCTGTTATTAGTCATATTAATATCCAAGCATCCCCAGGTTGTGTAGATTCAAAATTGTTCAAATCATAACTCCTAGGGATAAGGTGGGACCACTATTGGGAATCAAAGTTTTATATGGGGAATATAGAGGGAAACATTCCTGAAAAAGCAGGGCCATGATTAGTCATATTGGTATGTAAGTATTTTCAGGTAGTGTAAATTTAAGTTTGCTCAATTCAAGAGTCCCAGATGAGGGTGAGGCCTCAAGAGGAGGTCAATATTCATTAAAGGAATGACTTTAATTCTGGACCATATTATACGAGTATAACTTGGTTTTGATCAGTTTACACTTTATAATCCATGAATGGATTATAAAAAAGTGTAAACTTATCCCAACTAGGTTATACTCATATAATATGACCCAGAATTAAAATCCTTTCTTATAAAAAGACAATAGTACTAATTTTTGTTTAATAAAATGTACATAAATACTGAAAAATACAAAGCATTTGAGCCATGCAATGATGCACTTAGCAACCACAATGAAATGTCTAGCTGTGCAGGCAGCCATCTTAGTTCTATGGAACCAATTTATGAAAATTGTAAACATTGTTATACCACAAACTTCATAACAGAAAATATGTGTAGGCTATGCATGCAATACATATTTTGTTGCCCTTTAAAGATTGATTTTAAAGTTGCTCCAACTGATTGAGAAAATACAGGAAATTGCATTGCAAGTGTTATTGACCTATCCAAAGTAAATCTTAAAATATCAGAAAATACAATAATTTATGGCTTTTAAACTTATAATGATATCTACCACATGAAAATTTCCCTTGCATGAAACATTAGCAAGTGGCTAATCGCAATACACATGTCAATGTGAGGTGACATTATCTGATGAATTGTGATGCATTGTTTTTTAAGGCGTCGAGCTTGCTCAAGAGCCTTCTAGTGATCATGCAAAATTTTGCCTCTACACCACCTTTCATCTCAATGGGCAAAATCAAATAGTGCCTAATGGTTTGGAATGTTTCTTAGGATTCAAGACTTTGAAACATTGAATTTAATTGATATTTAAAAGGCACATTACCATTTCCGTTGTTGATGTCGTTGTTTATTATTATATCTTTGTCCAATAGTTAAATAATGATTGTTTGGTAAGAGAAGTTCATTATTTGTAGATGGATTACTACGAAACAGATTTTCCCATAAAATTTGTGTCATATGATATTAAGTACTTACAAAATAACCTGTGCAAATTTGGTTTTCATGTATATCTATAGTCTTGTAGTTGCACCAAGAATCCTTATTTCAGATCAGTAGAAACAGAAAACTAAAGTGGTCACGGTTAGGTTGCTTTTCCAAAAACACAAAGACTATTTTTATGTTTGTTTTTGGTAATCCTGATCCCAATTTTTAATTTAGCAAAACAAAAGTAGCATGTGCATCACAACAAAAATACAAGTTATTTTGCGAAAAAACCCAGGCTAGGTAGTATTCATTGGGATATTGAATCTTGTTCAAAATTCTTAATAACCTTACTACATATTACATTGAACTTTTGAATTGTTAGACATGATTGAAAACAGAGAGTTAATACCATATAATTGTTACATCATACATGAATAGAAGATATAACTTCTATAAAGTAGTCTCACTCTGAACCAGTTGTATTCTTTTCAGCATTTTTCGTCTGCAATTTCAAGTTATTTATTATAGCCTTTGTAAAATAACTAGTCTTGAGGGAATATTATCTCGCAAGAGGAGGGTACATGTATGAACTTGTTAGGATAAGTAACTTCAGCCCAAGCTCTCTTCTTTATTTCTTTTTATGTAAATAAACACATATTGCTGACATTTTACAAAATGATTGTAATGCTTTATTTATATACTTAAACATGAGGAAATGTCTCCTGTGGCACTCAGACCTTTCTTCTCATACTTTCTCTAATTTACTTGCCTTCTAAATTTATTGAAAACTCTAATGTATATGATATTGCACTTGACGCCTTTGTGGCCCTTCAGGACTTTGATTTTTCGTTGGCTTTGTGGTGGAGAGGCAGATCAAGCAATGAAGCAATACCCCTCCCCCCTTTTTATCAGTGAGAAATGTATTTCCAAATGAACAGGATATTATTACAAATTCTTCATAATCATTAATTTGAATATATGTTTGTTTTAATCTTTTATTCGAACATCATGTGTGAAGAATATATTAATGTTTTACAACAGTGATTTATATACTAAGTAGATTCTATATGTCTTGCTTGACAACAAGAAAACAATCTGCGGTTTAAACCGAAGTATCTTATTGCACACGTTGACTTTATATTCACTAGAAGGCCCAAAACAGTGCTGCAATGTAAATAAAGGGGGGGGGGATAGTTTTGGCAGCTGGTTATCAGTGGAGTAGGTTCCCATACCAAACTAGGTTATACAAAAAATAACCTGCATTCCTCAATTTGAATCTGACCAATCAGATACTAGAATACATTACAATAGGACTAAGATTATATGGGAATATACAAGTAATTAATTAAAACAAATTCTCTCCAAAAGTAGCTGGGCCACACTAAATCTTATCAAAAGGCAAATGTTCCTGAGTTGAGTGGATTCCTTTTTTTTATATACCACAATACTAAAGTCAGGGGCATATTGGTTTTGTCCTGTCTTTCTGAAAATGTAACTTTGCTCATAGCTTTTGAATTGTTAATGAAAGGGCTCTCATATTTCATTTCTGTGCTTCTTGTGACAAGGTCTGTGTTTTCAACTTTTGGTACTAAAATTTTCACCTTGTGACATTAACCTTTGAGTTTGACATACTTTTAAGAAAAATATAACCTAGAAAATATAGCTTGAACTATGTAAAGTAGGGCTTTCATATTTTATGTATAGATTTATTTTGGCATGACCTTACATTTGATACCATGATCTTTGACCTTGTGACCTTGACCTTGGAGTTTGACCCAAATTTCAAAACTTTAACAATAACTTTAACCTTGCTCATAACTTTTGAATGGATAGTAACATATCTGTGATGTTTCATGTATGCATTCCTTTTGAAAAAAAAACTTTCTTTAGGTACACAAGTTTTGACCTTGTAACTTTGTCCTTGGATTTTTACCTACTTAAAGTCAAAGTTAATCTCTTGAACTGGTAGGACCTTCATGTTTTGCATATAGATATCCTTATGGCAAGAACTTACATTTCATACCATGATTGTTGACCTTTTGACCTTGATTCATGGTTTTGTTGTGACCTTAGGGGCTAGGTTGGGGCCACAATATGGGGCAAATTTTTTTTCATGGGAGGAAAGATTGTAAAAAAAATTTTAAAAGCACAACTGAACAACAGCAGGACCAAGGTGACTTGGGTGAGTGATGAATAAAAGCAGCTGACAATTTTTGATATGGATTACTATAATTTTGATACATTCCTTTTCAGTCCTGGTGTTTGACTGCACCACAAACCCTAGTAAAGCAGAGGAGGTGTGGCAGGCCTCTTCCTTTGATGAGTTGGCCACTCAACTGTCTGTCATGGCACTGGTAAGTATATCTTTCATTAAAGGGATGAAGCTAAAGTTTTGACCAATTTATGTGATATAGTCTGATTTGGGGCAGTTTTTAAAAGTGTTTTGAAATAAAAACACATAAACTACTCCTAACTTTGTTATAATGTATAATTTGTGATAAAGATTAGCTTTGGTTCTGTGATTTGATATCAATTAAACTACTGAAGTTACAATGAGTGAAATGCGAAATTAATGATTTTCTTAAAGAATGGAATTATTTGGTTTTAGTAAGGTGATATTTTAGCAAATTTCTAATTCTAAATTTTGGAATTTGTAATGAAAACTTAAACCACATTGTCTGCTGGGAGGAGAGTATCTGTATTTTGAGAGCAGTTATTTTTAGCAACTATTTTACTTTTATCAGTGTGTATACATTTCTATACCGATATTCATTCTAATGAATAAAAAAATTACTGCATATCTGTATAATAGAAAGAAAATTCATTGAGGCTCATCAATTGATCATGATAGCTTGGACCAGTGCAAATGAGGGGTGCAAAATACTAGTACATGGTACATGTGCTTGTGTATTTATGAGGTTTTTCAAGTGACTGGTGGACATGGTGGCCCATGGGCCTCTTGTAGAATTGCATGTATTATGAAAATTATGCTATTCATACAGAGCTATAAAGATTTGGAAGGGGAAAGTGTGAGAGAAACAGTTGTTTTTGGAGGATTAAAGAATGGACAGGTAAGTAATCATATGAAGGAATGTTTTAGTAAAATACAGAGTAAATGTATGTTCTCTTGAGTTAAAATTTTATTTGGGTTTTAATAGTGAGTTAACAAGCACCTTTGATGTTACCGTTGCTGTTGACTGGTACTTTTTATAGATCTCCCTGCTGGATGCAGACAAGTGTGTGATGGTAAAGAATCTCCAGGCTCACCAGGGGGCCATCACATGTATGGAAGCTACTACTGACATCGATGACTCTGGTTTCCAAATCTTGGAAACAAACACCACCCTTGTCACAGGTGGAGAGGAAAAAACCCTGAAAGTATGGTCTGTCCAGGTGAAAGCAGGGCATTCTGGGAATAAAATAATCCTGAAACCACTTATTGAGGTATCAGAGTACATGTGAAAAGTCAAGATTGAGAAATCTAATATCCTGGAATAATGAATTTTTTTTTTTTTTAATTTTTATTTTTGGTCTTGCATTGACAGATTCCATGTGCTGGTGTGCCAAACCTTCTGAGTGTGTATGAAAATACCTTATGTGTCACCATCGACAGTCCTGACACAAAACTGTGAGTATTAATCACATTACGGGATGCATACCAGAATCAGACGAGGGCCTTGAAAACCTTGATGACTCCATATTAGTAGTATACATATATTTCTAAATGACAAAAGAAAAATGACACCCAAAACATACAAATGTTTTTCATTCTTTCACCACAAAACTGCAGTTGGGGATACTTCCTCTTGTGTGTGTGTTCAGGTATTCTTGTGTAATAGGCATATGTACAAGCTAAATTTGTTATCCAGTTTTTCTACAAATTTGCAGAATTGCAACCATGAATAAAGATCTAAATTCAAATTGATTTTCTGTTGTTAAACAACAAGGTCACTGCTGTGGAAATTTTGAAATTCCAGACATTGTAGAATTGCCAGGCATTTACACTGGATCTGATTTCAATGATGCTGGCAGGGAAGCTACTCAACACAAAGTTCAAATTTCTTATTTATCTTATTTGGAATTTTAAGGTTAGAGGATGATGTCACTCAAGAACATATTGAGATATATACTCAGACACAGGTTTTATGCAATATACATGTAAAAATGTATCTACAGATAAAGTTGAACTCAGAATTTTAGCTTGTATTATAAAATTGTTCAATAAAGGAGGAGATTGAATGTCACTTGCAGAAACATCCAATTTACATAGCATGCATTTACTTCACAAATCCATTTAATATCACAGGCATGGGCCGCATATCCCTTATTAGAAAACACCTGATTAGCTGCTTCTTAAGACATTACGTCTTGTTATCAAGAATAAATATGTGCAAGTAGATTTACATGTGTAGATTTTGATTTGAAGAATGAAGGGTTTTAGGGAATAAGAGTTTGAGAAATCAAGAGTAAATTTAGCAATTCTGATATGAAAAAAATTGGTATTGGGACTTGTGTCTATTTATGATTACTATTAATGAGTGACTTCTTTTCACAGCTGTTTAAGAATGTTCAGAATGGATGGTCGGGATCTGGAGAATGTGACTACCTTACAGTTCACAGAACTTCACCATACTCAGGACGATGAACATGCAGAAATGGTAGGTTTCTTTTCATCTTATCAAATTCTACCAGAGTTCACAGCATTAGGGTAGTATAGTTTTTATCTAGCTCAAAAGACCAGCTGCCATAAACATTTACTGGTCCTGCATGTTATGCTGTTGGTAGTGAGGACAAACATTGGCATTACATTTTGACATCACATTTACTTATGTAACTAACGGCCTCCGTGGCCAAATGGTTAGAGCATCCACTCAAAATCACAAGGCCTCTTGCCTCTAGTTGATATATATGAGAAAGTTTGCCAGTTTACTTTTGGAAGGTCGATGGTCTCTTCCTGGGTACATTGTATCTGGGTTCTCTCTACCACCAATAAAAACTGGATGCCAAAAAGTAACTGAAAAATTGTCAAGTGTAGTGAAAAACAACAACAATCAATCAATCAGACAATCAATAGTATGCAGGTTAGTTTCTTCCCAAGAAAAATCACAGTGTTGTACAGAATTTGACCTCCATGACTAATCACACTGTATATGACACACCAAAAAAGATGTGTCATGATGTATAGATCTGTATTTGTATTGTTAGGAAAATATCATAATATTTTGTCGTTATCTACTTCCACTATGAAGTCTTAAGTGTTATATGTGTAAATATGCTTGTCAAATGATTATTTATTATTTTTCTTTTGATATTATATATGTCCAATTTGTAGTATATAGTATGCACTATGGTAATTTTGATGTTATATTGTGACCTTGAGATTGCTTCTAATGTGCATTGGCATTTGGAATAATAAAGAATTGCTCTTGTGTAAACAACTGCAAGTGAAAGATGAGGATTGGTTTTTTGATATTTTGTGTGAAACTAGGTTAGGAAAAATATATCCTCTGTGAATCCTGAGGCAGTCATAACTGATCATTTTGTTTGTGAAAAATACCCTCAAATTTCGCAATGTTTGACATTTTAGTCCAGTACTAGTTGTGTAATACATTTGTACTTGATTGGCACCTGTGACTTAGATTTTCTAGACATTCAATGCTTGTCAATTAGTAAAAAGATGACATAACACTTGCTTTGCTGTAAAGATTAAATAACCTGTTTAGTGGAGTTGTACTGGAATGCTCTAGAAACTTTATTTTTAGTATAGTTACTCTGTGAATATTGTGATATTAAGCTTTAGTGATCAAGGACTGGGAATTAAGCACTTGTAATTAAGGATGACAGGGATTATTTAGATTGAAATTGACAAACCAATTTGAGACATTTTGTTTGCAAATTCAGCTCGATATTCAACCACACACTCACTGAATTATTGTATACCTATCGTAAGTTAGTTATTATTGATATATTTTTCTTTCAATACTTGTAAATAAATTGTGTTGAGCGTAGAAATTTAGAGTTTATTCTGGCCCATAACAAACTATTGATGTGAGGAATTTTTTATGACATCCAATAGCATTTTTCAAGTACTTTACCTCTTTCATTACCTTTTATTTCAATGGTATGGCATCTTTTACTTACTCCAAAGGGATTCATTGGCATGTCAAAGAATTCTCCGTTATATTTATAGTCGTCCCAGTTATATTTATTGTAGTCCCTGTTGTATTTATAGTAGTCACTTGTATTTATAGTAGTCCTTGTTATATTTATAGTAATCCCTGTTATATTTATAGTAGTCCCTGTGATAGTTATGTAGTAAGATGACACCTTCCAAACAGAAGTTCTGTGCCACTGTAGTATTGGCATAGCAAAAAGAATTCTCCCTGTTTTATCTGTAGTAGTGTCGTTATGACTGCAGTATAAGGGAAATATTCTTACTGTGATATTTAAAGCCTATATACAGTCATACATTTCATTCACTTTGAAGTTTCTTGATTGATACAAAGTCCAGATCTAGATGCTCTTTCCCAGTACCATAAAATTGTTTTAATCAATAAGTAAGAGTACATACGGTTAAAATGTTGGAATAAAAACTGAGATAAAGATCGTAAAGCTGGATGGTATAAGAATCACATGCACACAATTCCTCACAGTCTGGTCATTTATGCATTATATTGTTCCCTGATTCAAATGTCAGGTTTTTGCTTAATTTAATTTCAACCAGTGTCTTAACATTTGGAAGCTAGATTGTATGTGGACTGGGAACTTAGAAGAATAATTCGGTAATTCGTGCTCTAATTAAACTAGTAGCACTCATAAGATGAATTTATTCTAATGACACGGTTAGCAGTCATAAAACATA
The DNA here is from genome assembly GCA_024699665.1 of Ostrea denselamellosa. Lineage (NCBI taxonomy): Eukaryota > Metazoa > Mollusca > Bivalvia > Ostreida > Ostreidae > Ostrea > Ostrea denselamellosa. The sequence goes on from JAMZEH010000042.1 coordinate 12,036,193, forward strand.
ATGGTCACAATTAACTAGAGGTGAAATAATGGTAGATGTTTACTGCATTTTACAAAATTTCATGGAATTTCTTAATCACTGACTAAACAGAAAATACAAATCTGCAGAAATATGAACCTGTAGATTGTAGAAATATATATATATATATATATATATATATATATATATATATATATATATATATATATCTGCAGTATATATGTCTCACTGTCTATGAGATTTGATCAACCCAATATATATCCATAGACAGTCAGTGACAAACCTAATAAGCAATACTGTACACTTTGTATAAGTATTCTATCTTGGACACTGCCAATATCTGACTTGAATATCTCTCTTTCAGATAACAGCACTAGACAAGTGTCCTCTGTTAGGGTTGTTTGCTACTGCCAGTAAAGATGGCTACATTAAGGTACTGGATGTGTGTAACCAGACAGTAAAGTCTATTTCCTTATTTACTCAACAGTAAAATTATCTTATGCATGCATTCATCAATAATCTGTATACAGCTGTAGGTATGAAAAATGAAATTTTTCTGAGCAGGTGTGGAATCGTCACAATCAGCTGGTAAGGGAGATGTACTTAGAGGAGCCTTTGTATGGTCTGTGTTTTGCCAATGCTAGGGGTGATCTGCTTGTAGGATTCAAAAATCATGTCTGGTGAGTTTAATTTGGTTACACTCATGACTTTTACTGACTTTTTAGAAGCTCTTCAATGACAAAATATCAAAATACAGTTGGCTAATCCAGTCATTTGGAGATACTTTGTTATAAATACAGGCCCAAGTAATCTGGACACTAACAATCCAGACACTTTACTTCTACACCAATTTTTTTTTTTTGGATTTCAAATATTTACTCAAAATTTTGCATTGTCAGTTTGGAAATTCATGTTCCAGATCTACAACAGAGCATTAATCAGCATTGAAAATCATTTCTTAAAATCTGTATCGTAAATTTGGAAGGTCAGTCCTGGACAATTTATCCAGTTGTAGCAAAGAGAGTTTATAATATGTTTTACTGTTAGAAATATTGCGAGCTTTTGACATAGTTGATTAGTTTATTTATTATCACATTTCTGTTTATCTTTTATATAACAGTAGTATTATCACATGTATATCAATGATAGTGTATGGCTGGATACCAATGCTCTTAATATTGAAACATTGTTTTATATATAAATGTGTGTGTGTGTGTGTGTGTGTGTGTGTGTGTGTGTGTGTGTGTGTGTGTGTGTGTGTGTGTGTGTGTGTGTGTGTGAATTGTATGTTCACTTGTTTTGGTGTGTAACTCTTTAATGAAATATTATATATGTCCGTTTGTAATACTAATATTTACAGCATGTGAATATAGATAGTTCAGTTTTTGTACTTTGAAATGAATTGTATATATACCATGGTTTGACCTTTACTTTTTTGAGCACTAGACCAATCAGACTACTTCATATGATTTTAATTAACTAGACCTGAGCAAATTTTCCAGAAAAAAATAAAACCAGCATGATACTTTCTCATTTGATAATCTATATAGATACGTAACTCAAATGGCAAGCCACAATTTCCCTGTTAAGTTTGAACTAAAATGTATTTTCTGTTAATCCACGGAAATTCTTCAGTCCATTTGGAATAAAATGACCTTGACTGTTTTTCTTTTTCATAAGCCTGCTTTGTTTCTTTCCTATCTTTACTATTATTTTTTTTTCTTCGTTGGGTCATTTTTCTGTGATGACAAAAAGTCATATTTGAATAGAGACATTGCTGCATATATGACAACAGCGAAAAATGGCTGAATACAACACAATTGGATAAAATCTTTCTCACATCTCAAATAAATTATTTTTTAACAAAAATAAATTTGATTTATATCTTTTTGTCTAAAACAAAACTTTACACACATTCACATGAGTATTTGTCACAGAACAAGGCTCCACTGTACATTATGATTCAGAATTGTTCTCATCAAATGTTATAAATACTAAAGCAACATTGACATGATGTGATCTCATCAAATATTCTATTTATGAATACTTAATCAACATTGATGTGATCTGATCTTGTCAAATGGTCTATTTATATAAATTCTTAAGCAACATTGATGTGATCTCATCAAATGGTCTATTTATATAAATTCTTAAGCAACATTGATGTGATCTCATCAAATGGTCTATTTATAAATACTAAAGCAACATCGATGTGATGTGATCTCATCAAATGGTCTATTTATAAATACTAAAGCAACATCGATGTGATGTGATCTCATCAAATGGTCTATTTATAAATACTAAAGCAACATCGATGTGATGTGATCTCATCAAATGGTCTATTTATAAATACTTAAGCAACATTGATGTGATCTCATCAAATGTTCTATTCATAAATACTAAAGCAACATTGATGTGATATGGAGAATAAATTCTAAGTGCATTGTGTATAAATTTGCCTCTGACCTTAAGGAGTATTAGGTTATACCATTCAAGGTCAGATCACAGGATACAGATGTAATGTGATGCTACAACTATGCCATGATTATAGTAATTACTGTACAGTGTGAAAATGATTTTGTAACTTGAGGTATTGATGTCCATGACGTGAAGTTACATCAACATTACATAAAGTCAGTTTCTTGGCACCAAGAGCAAGATGACAGCTGGTTTTAGTGAATGTACTGAAAAAATATTTTAATCAAAAGAACGGTATAAGTTCCAAAATAACTCCTATGTGTGTATGTGTAGTAGTTAGAAAAAAAGCTATGCATATAAGACAAAATTTAATTCTCACTGAATTGAAATGACCTGCAAACTTCATCTTTTGCTTCTAGTTCTTTCAGAATTTGTTGAGTGTTCATCATTTTATAGAAACTGAATAGCAAGATTGATTGGGTTACTGAAACTTGCAGCATGTTGTATAAAATGAGGTTTACAAGGAATTATACCAGAAATGTTCCCTTTGTGGGCCTGCAGGTAAAGGTTTAAAAATCAATACTCTTTGTTGAAAGGGTACATCACTTATAACACAATTTACTCCATCATAGCCCTTTTGATGTTGCACAGAAATACTTAGGTGTAGATTAGTAAAAAGGCCTTTGTTAATGGTTGTAATTTTATGGATCTTCTGCTTGGCTGCTGATAAGTCAAACTTGTATCAGTTTTATATTCTAAGCAACTACTCGGCTGTACTTAAATTTATGGATGGTAGGTAATTCACATTTAATTTGTTTTACCATTAATGATAATTTTAGTGTTGTAGGACTATGTGAAAACAATTTCAACAATGCTTTTTTGTGTGGTGCATTTTTTTGAATTAGAAATATTTAAATTTTGTGACAGCTATGTTTTGATTTGATTGGTTGATTATGCTATGTTATTGCAGTTAGATATGAATCCTGCATATCAGATTACGGAATTTAATCTTTGATGGGATAATTAGATTAGCAATATTCACCCATGATGTATTGTCTTTGATCTATTAATTGGTGTGTTTTGTACAGGGATAATTGGTATGGAATATTCAGCTAAATGTGATAAGAAGGGTTAGATATCAGTATTTTGAACATTGGCCTTTAATTGATATGCTGTCTAAATAAAATACCTTAAACAAAATATTACTTGAACAACACACAACAGTACTGTGGTTGTTTGTTTATTGAAAATTTACTTGTGTAAATACAAAGAGTAAATTTAAAATTTCTCGGTAGTGTTCAGGTTGTAGTGAATATTTCTCTACCTTGAATGTAAGTACATCCATTGATGATTTGTTTGTTTATTGAAATTATATGTAATTGTATATTGAATTTTATATGGCAGAGTTATTGAACCAAAGATCCATAGCCTAATTATAAAAAAAAAAATATGGGATTTATTTTATCTTATAATATATTGATTAGTGTAATAATTTAAACTTTTAAATGTGAAAAAGAGATAAGAGTTAAGTGGTCCCCCCTTCCATATCATATTTAGTAAATTGTGTATTTGTTCACACAAGTGAACTAAAAAATAATATTAGTTTATCATCCATTTTTTTTCATAAAGAATTAAGATTCATCATGTGAATTTCCATTCTTTATATAAAAAAAGAAGAAAAAAGGGGGGCAGGATATAAGTGATAAATGAAAATCAATTATGCAGCATAATTTATTTAGCATATTCTATTTACTGTACACTGCTGTCAAGGTGACCAAATTGATGCAAAGGAATTTCCATGCTTTCACTTCATTGATATTTGCTATTTTAATTTCTTTTTTCTTCCCAGGTGCAAATATATTGATCACCTTCAAATCAAATTTTCATTATAGTTAGTGAGGAAATTATGATTGACAAATCAGAGAGGGTCATCTGAAAACGATGGCTTCACAGTCTTAAGAAATGTAATGAGTACAGGTTTTATTTAAACACTCCATTTTTGGTAAAGAAATTTGGTTCTAGTTAATCTAACAGCAGACTAACTGCAGTAAATGTACTCAACTCTATACTCTATTTTTGTTTCAGTTTAATTCCACTCACCAATTTCTTTCCACAAAATTATCTGGAGCTTATTTCACATCAAGAATTCAAGGTAAGTAAAATGACCGTTTGCTGTTTGAAGTATTCTTAGGTTACCTAAATCATTCGAGCTAACCTGTTTGCTATCTGTGCCTCTCTGTTGTAGTCTCTCATTCACTTCCTCTGAAACACTGCATGTCATACTGGTCATTTTTCACCAAAATTGTGGTGACACATGTTTTAGGTAGGGGAAAGATTTGTGAGATTATGTGGTCCCTGTTGTTTTAGGGCCCTAGGGCTAAAACCTTGAGAATAGTAGTGAATACAATCTTTAAGAATCTTCTTCTCTCCTGGCACAAGATATACTGACCATGGAAGCTTCTACCATAATTGTGAAATTCATGTCCCCTTGGGTAGTGGTTCAGGCTCCAGAGTGGGGCTCATATGCCTGGTAGTGAAAATGCACTCAACTTTTAAAACCTTCTTCTCAACTCCTGATCATCTAGGAAAAAGCTAGGTACATAGCTATAAGTCAATGAATGAGGCCCCTATCAAAATTATAATTTGTGACCCCAGCTTTAGTTAGAGTGTTTGAATCATCTATTGTAAATGCACTAATTTAGCTGTTTAAAAATGATCTCTACTTAAAATAAACTAGGTGCACCATTATTTTGAGCATTGAGACTTCTACTAAAGTTATGAAATTCACAATCCAATCAAAAGAGGGCGTTAGATCCGTTTGCATACTCACATCATCTATAAGTTATGTATGCGAGCAGATCTAACGTCTAATTTTTTTTTCAATTTGGAAATTAATGGCTTCTAGCTTAGTATTTATTGAAACTCTGTAAACTTGATATGCATTTCATCTTTAAAACTGAAGGTATAGATCATACTTTACACATAGAATGCTTATCATATGATGAAACATTATGTCATAACCCTAAACCAAGGTCATTTAGTCAAGGTCACTATTTTTTAAAAAAAAGGTAATTGTAAGTTGCTGTCTGATGATGTACCTTCTAAGTCTTCTATTGATATTTATTTTATGTGATACTAACAAGTAAAATTATTACATTTTAAACTTTAAAACTGTTGGGTCCACAGCTATTGATATCAATATTGAATGTGAAATAATTATGGTTTAAACTGTTGAAAGATGGAGTTTTCTGGACCACTGATGAATTATGAGATATTAGTGGCTTATACTTGGTACAAAGGTTGTTTATGACCAAAATCAGGAAAATAATTTCTGCTCTTTTCCATGAATACATCCAGTTCTCAGAGTTTTGAAATTGCATAATCTACTAAACTTTTAATTTATGTTCCATGTTGTATGATAGTCAGTTGCTGTTAAGGTCTGTAGGCCTCTTTTTATATCTTAAAGATGCAGATTATACACTTTGATATTGAACTTGTAGGATGATTTGAGAGAACCTCCAATACCACACAGTTCAAAGATCAAGTCATGGTAACGGTCCACACAATCATTTTTATACGTTCAGCAAAGTTAGCTTCAGAATAACATGTTTATGAGCTTGGTTCATCTTAGTTTCATTACTACATCTTTATAGTTAAGTTAGTAGGGAACCCCATTTATATCAATGTTTCCAAGAGAATTTAATGAAATTTGTGAAGATGATTGAAAATACATATAGGTGTTTTTATGCAAATTTGATTGAGATTTTACTGCAGCATTAGAGTTGGCCTAAGTTTAGCATTGGCTTTAAAAACATTTGTGCAGGTACGACCCCAGCAGTCTGCCGACCTTTAGTACAACCTTATCCATCAGAAGACAGGAGAAACAGGACCCAGCTATTGACCAGGGAATCCTTGAGGACATTGAGGACCAAGGTGATTCTGAGGACAGTCTATCAGACCAGGAGGTTCCAACTCGCAAAAAGTTCCGCCTCCCAAAGTCAAAATTAGATGCTGAAGAGGAAAAAATTCAGAGAGCACTGGAGAAAAGAAAAAAGTTAGCCGATGAAGCTGGTAAGAATTTGGTTTTTTGCAGTTCGTATTCTAAAAATAGTTTTTATTTTAGAATCACGGTTTAATGTTACACACAAATAGCAACTACATATGAAATGGAAGAGATGCTTATATATTTGAAACAATCAAGAATTTATTCATATTTATAAGACACCTTTAAAACAAACTACTGAATGTTTTTTTCTCACACACTAATATTCAGTTTCATAATGCTTCTGTATGTTTCCTTGATTACATTTCCACTAATGTGACTTTGATTGCAGACGTGATGCAGTACATGGATTTTACAGACGTCTTTAGAGATTTATACAATGCTGAAGAAACCACAGATGTTGAAGAAGGTACATACTAAACCATTTTGTTTTCAAAGTCGCATAAATTCATGGTCCACTGCCGAGGGTCAGAGGTTTTGTTCTTGGGTGGGGCTCTGTAGCATGTACAATGAATCTTTACAAGCAGACGGAGTACATTATAATAATAAGCAGGAAAGTCTGAATGAAAATTATGGAACTCATGGTCCTTGAGTCAGCGACTTTGATGTTGGGATGGTGCTTTAATAGTGAAAATGCATTATTTCTTGAAAATCCTGGATATAAAACAACTAAACTAAACACATAACAATTTTAGAATTCATGGACACTAGCCTTGAGTTCAGGTTCTAATGTGAATCACACACCGTGAAATAAACTTGAGTCTGATGTAATTGTTTATGAACTCTTATTGTCATGACCTTAAACCAAGGTCATCTGACTACTAAAATGAATTCAGAATTTTTTAAAGGGACATGGACATGATTTGAACTGAAAATTTTAATATTTTATTTTTTTCATTTTTAATGTTTACAATGCTTAACTAAGGAATTTTTAATGATCAATAAAACTTTGAATATCAGTTGTTGAGTTACAAGAGCAATACAACACTCATGATTCTTTGTTATGTAAACAAGGTTCGTGCCCAGTTTTTGTTTACATATAGATTGCTTAACAGAAAATATCATATCTAAAATAAAATGAGATGTGATAAACACTAGAAACTATTTAATTGTATTCAAAATTAACTTGTAAATTAAAAATTCTGCTTTAAACACAACCTTTACTAGTATATGTAACCTATGTAAACAAAAACATGGCACGAGTCTAGTTTACATAAAACTAAGAGATGTGAGCTCTGTAGCTCTCACGTAACTCAACAACTGACTTTCAAATTTTTGCTGACTAAGTTAAGCATTCAAAACATTAAAATTAGAAAAATAACAACATGTTTGTTAGCCATAATTATTAAGGGAGGTTTATTATGAATTGATAATGAGCACAGTGAAGGTGACCAGAAATGTGTCATGACCTGGGATTTGTGTCAGTAGTGATGACCTTGGATTTATATCAGTGACTGTCACAGTCAAGGTAACTGGTAATCACTTTTGAAATATTTGTTTCAGACCATAATGTTTTAATAGAGAGAGTTTTGAAGCCAATATTTAGCATGAAGGTTGCTTATGACATGGCACTGGACTAACTGATAACTTAAGAACTTTAACGAATTAGTCATAAAACTTCAGAGAAAAATTTATTATCAGTAGTTGGATGACCTTTAATGGTTTTCAGGTCAAAAGGTCACCATGTTTTCTAAGTGTAGATTGCAATGAGAGGGGAAGGGGTGCAGGTATTTGGTTTACAAACATGTCTTATATTAATGTAATCTTTTAGGCTTGGAGTACATATATAACATTGCACTGATTAAGAATATTTATTACAGCTTGATTTAAAGTGGTGAGTAAAGCATGTAGATAGCAGTTGATGTCGTAGATTTAGATTCTTTTTTCTGTTGACATGTTTTTATTTGCTCATATTTTAATGAATCAGAAATGAAACTAATTTTGTTATAAATTAATGAATTTTCAATTCAAAAGACTGATGATATAGATGCATGCAATGGTAGAATAGAAAACACATTAACTATAATGCATGTGCGTTACTTGTATTCATTTCACCTGATTTACGAGGATTAGCTTGATGATTATTTAGTGTTGTATGTTTTCTAAAGCAACATTAGCTGTCATTTTGGTGTCCAAAATTTTTGTTTGTAAAATTGTGATGACTACTTCAATGACAGAAAAAAATTGGGTACATAACTATTGATATTTATGTTAGAAAATCTATTCAGAGGCCCTGAGTGAAGCAAAATTACATTATTGTCTTCCGGTACAAAAATTGATCTATATATAATGCTATATATATTCAATGAAATCAAAAAATCTTTATTTTGATAAATCTGAAACTTAGTTTTAATTCTGTTATTGATTATGGTTAAAGTTCCATACAAAATTATCATAATAAACACATTTTTACAACAAAATAAAATTTTCAGATTTAGAGCTAATATTGGTTTAAGTGATAGAGTCTTGGAATCTGCATTGTGTTGTGTTTTTTTTTTTTTTTGTAGCCTTTGAGTCTGATATTGAGGAGACACCACGTACAAAGAAATCTAAAAAAGAGAAAAGAAGTAAGTTATATTTAGGTTTCTTTACTTAGCAATTAAATGCACTAACATGACTTTTTCATTTATAAAAATTCTGCTGGAGAATTTCATGGAATTTTAGGTTAATGAAGTCACTCAGATGATGTATTGTGATTGGTAATTGTCAGTTGTCATCCATCATATCTGAACATGATTAATTTCTTCTTTTCTAATTACATGGCTATTTTTCATCAAATTTGGTATGGAACACTTTTGGGGTACAGGAAACTAAGATTGTGAAGTTCATGATCACAGCACCCCTAGAGCCAGAGGGGTGGGGGTCAAAAACCTTATAAAATGATACAATCCCTGAAGATATTCAGTACTTAGGGACATCTACATGTAGCAGGAAAACTGTTTATATTTTCATGAGCAAGGATGCTTCTACCAAAATTGTAAAATTCATGGCCCTTGGGGTCAAGGTTTCTGGTGCAAGGATGGGACTTCAAGGCCTACAGTGAAAATGTGTTATTTTCTTTAAATATCTTCATGACTCATCAAATAACCAAAGTGACCCCTGGATCAGGGGTTCTGGTGCTACCTGAAAGATGAAGCTTTATGGTTCATATACTGAAAATGCATTCTCTAAAAATCTTCTTTACCCAGCATGAATCCCTCTACCAGAGTTGTAAAATTTATGACGCGCGGGTCGGGGGTTAGGCTCTAGGGTGGGACCCAAATGGACATCTACTAAAATTCATTTGATTTTAAAAATCAATGTCTTCCTCATTATTTCTGTGCATTGTGAAGGAATACTGTATATATGATCATAAAATGCATGTACCGGTCTTCCATTGTGATATTCTCTGTCCTAGGGCCAGGGTTTCGGGCCTTGGCGCAAGGTCAATATGGGTATAAAGTGAAAACAAATTTAAAGCTGTATAGTCCTATGTTTGTGTATTATTTTTTGTACACAATTGTTTTAAAGCAAATGAATTACTTTTTAAAGATATTAACTTGCTTGGAAATATTTGTATGTAAATGAAAAAAGTAAGAAGATTATTTTAAAAATATAGTGGAAACCCATAAATACATTTGCTGCTTGTTAAGTCTTTGAGGCATCTATAAATAGCCTCCTGAGCATGAGGGGAATACCAACATGATGTATGTTACTCAGAAGCAACTGTCTAAATTTAAGTTTGAAAGAGGATAAAACAACAAATTACCAAGAGGTATTTGATATTTTTATTTCTCTTAAACTTATGGCACATTACTGTAGTAACAAAATACACAGCTTTACACAAATAAGACCATCGTTGGTCTTACCTCGGGAAGTCTGAACTGGATAAAACAGATGAAATAATATATGACATGTTGGTCAGCCTCGTAAATGCGCACGTGTGATGATGTAACAGTGATTTTATTAGGTAGACAAAATTTGTCAAAGTTTTGACCATGCAACTTTAATTTTCAAATATTGTATTCTTTACTTCAGCTTCTGTGTATGGGAATAAATACTAGAGCATGTATCCCTTTACCAAATATGTGAAATTTCTGTACCCCTGCTTCAGGGGTTCAGGCTATAGGGGAGCACTAAATACATGAAAGAGTGATGATGTAGTCAAATCATCTTTACTTTGATGGATTGTGAAAAAATGCCATATGCATGGTTTTGAAGATTGTGGAATTCATTACCCCTCAATTAGTTACTGAAGCTTTGATTTTGATTGATTTGAACATATTTTATTGTTAAGATGTTTACAACAAAAGGATTGGGCACAAGTTCTTAAAACTTAGAACGCCCTCTCCTATGTAACAATTGATGACACAAAAATAATGTTCAACATGTTACATGCATTGATATCAAAGGTCATATTAACATAATTTACATAAAGCAATATTGTAAAATTCTATCGTAGATATACTTTAAACTTTTCAGCTTTGTTGGTATCATTTATAAAGTAAAACAATAAAGTTAAAAACAGGCAGATCGTTTTATATCATTGTACATTGGAAAAAAGTTTTTCATTGTCAGTAATACTAATGGAGTTGTCTCCCCAAAGTAACACATGTGTGTCCACTATTTGCAAATTGTCCATTTTAAAAATAGCATTAAATAAATTGTTTCTTGGAGTAGAATACTTAGTACAAGAAAAAAAGAAGTGGTATGCATTTTCTGTTTTACCACATGAACACAGAGAACTATCAATAATGTTACATTATTATTATTATTACAAGGCATTTATATAGCGCATTATCTAACATTATAAATATTACTCTAAGCGCTTTACAACATACACAATTAATATATCGCCAAACATACATACAACATAGAGAAATTAAGAAAAGGACTAAATGGGGTATTTTAAAACACAAATTATATTTAGTTACGCTAACTACAAAAAAGACTAATATAGCACACTAAAACACCACACACACACACATCGCATATATACATACACTTGCATACGTACACATACATACATACGTTTTTATTACATCTGAATAAGTCTTTATTTAATACACAGTTATGTCTCAGTTTAGTATGTATTACATTCCAGTAGCGTTCACCATACGAAAAGTAAGAAGGTGGGGGTTTTCATGGACGATGTAAACTGTTTCTAAAAGAATTTAAGGAAGTTGATTGTCTTATTTTCATCGGTAGAGAATTCCATTCATTTATCGCTGATGGGACAAAGGATGATTTATAAATGTTTAATCCACATTTGGGAATACTATAGTTTTGTGATTGTCTTGTTACATAATTTCATTCATGTGAATGTATGCTTGGTAATATATTTTGAAGATAGACTGGTACCATATTATAATAAATTTTATACATAATTATTTTTAATTTGTCCTTTCTTCTGACAATTAGTGGTTCCCATCCAGTTTCGAAATAGAGAAAGTCTCATGATGCTAGGGAAGTAAGACCTGTGACTATTCTTGCAGCTGCTAATTTGAATTTTTCTAGTTTTTCAGAATCTTGATTTTAACACCCACCCCATATTTCAGATGCTTATTCCAACGGAGGTCTTATAAAAGTAGTGTATAGAAGTGATCAAGTTTTAGGACTAACTTTAATTTTTTTTTTAGCAATCCCAGTTTCTTATAAGCTTTAGGGACCAGCAATCATAGTGAAATGAATATCTGAAAATGCATTACTCTTGCTTGGACATTAAGAACACTTTACTTTCATTTTTAAAAGTAAATGAGTTTGATAGAGCTGTCCATTGAAATATTGTAGCATGTTTCTCAGATAACTGTTAAAGTCCACAGGCCTCTTGTATTATTGTATACAGGTTCAGAAAAAGAAAGTAATTTTTATTTTGCAGGAAAGAGTATGTCTTCTATTCCCAATATTCAGCTACTTAGCCCCTTTGAAGTGGCCCTACTAAAGAAAAAACCAATCATTGCATTGGATGGTGAGCTTCTTTTACATGAAAGAAATTCCTGAAAGGAATCACTGTCATTATTAACCTTTCTAAAAATTTTGTAAAATAATTTGAAAATGAGTATTGCATAATTTCATTCTTCATTCTGAAGGATATATTCCCAACTCAGTGATCAGAAAACAGCTGGGTTTTCGCCCGCCCACACCACCACAGATCCCTACTCGTCAAGATGTCTGGAAACCAAAACCTGTAAGTATATCTAAGACTGAAAGCGGGAGGCTGAATTTTTTTTTTATTATTATTATTTTTTTGGCAATACTTTTTACATTCCATTCCAAAGTTTTTGTAAATTTTAGATGATAGATGAATGATTTACTGTTGCAGTAGTAGAAGTAATATTTGCCTGGAGGCTGAAATTTTGATATGTGCACTGGTATATAGGTTTAAAATGAATTGTCTGAGAAGAAGATGAAATTAGTGACTTTAATTCAGAATTTCTTTTTTAAATAACTCACTATCTACAGGTTCCTAAACCCTTACCTGAACGAGAGGTCGAAGAGGAGGAGGAGGTTATGGATTTATATGAGGTAGAATACTAACCCAGTACTGTTTATAGGTGGCTGATAGTACATTCCATGGATAAGATTGGAGATTTGTGAAAAATAGCTTCATTCATGTTTGATCAGTTGTACTATTGTGAATGGTTGATAGTTTTTTCCTGCACATGTACCAGGTATATTGGTCATTTGAACTCTCTCATACATATTGATGAAACAGCAATGTTTTTTTGATACTTAGGTTCTTTTGCTAAAATATGAATGATGTCCTACGAAATGTTACAAGATCTATTTGGAAACTGAAGTGTCAGCTGTGCTTTTGTTTGAAACTTAAGTGTGTTTTGTGCAAGAATCCCAATATAGCTCAATTTTACTTTAAATGTGGTTATTATGATTTCATAATTTCAGTATCCAATTTTTTTTAAGTGGAGTTATCTGTCTTTGATTTGTCATGTTTCATATTCTCAAAGTTAGGTTAAAGAGTTACTATGAAGTGAAAAAAGATTTTTCTCTATTACAAAAAAGGCTATAATCATCATATATGGTCTTTTATAAAAAAACTGGGTTTTTTAAGGGAGTCGAGCTTGCTCGAGAGCCTTCTAGCGATCATGCAAATTTTGCCACTACACCGCCTTTCCGATCTCAATGGGCGAAATCAAATAGTGCCTATTGATATTGAATGTTTCTTACAATTCAAGACTTTGAAACGTTTAATTGATATTTGAAAGGCGCAATACCATTTTTGTTGTTGATGTTGTTTATTATTGCATCTTTGTTCAGTAGTCAAATAACGAATGTTTGGCAAGAAAAGTTCATTATTCGCAGATGGATTTACTATGAAACAAATTTTCCCGTTAAATTTGTGTCACACGATATCATTAAGTATTTACAAAATAACCTGTCAAATTTGGTTTTCATTTATATCTATAGTCTCGTAGTTTCACCAAGAATCCTTATTTCAGATCAGTAGAAACAGATAAATACTAAACTGGATTATGCATTGTCACGGTTCGGTATGGGTTCCTATTCCAAAAAACACAAAGATTATTTCCAGTTTTGTTTTTGGTGATCCTTATCCCGATTCTCAATTAAGCAAAATGAAAGTAGCATGTGCATCGCGACAAAAATACCAGGTTATTTTCGAAGAAACCCAGGCTAGGTAGCATTCATTAGGAACTGAATCTTGTTCAGAATTCCAATAACCTTTCTACATATTATGTTGTACTTTTGAATTGCTGGACATTATTGAAAACAGAGAGTTAATACAATATAATTGTTACATCATACATGAACAGAAGATATAACTTCTATAAACAAGTAGTCTCACTTGAAGCAGTTATATTCTTTTCAGTGTTTTTCATCTGCAATTTCAATTTATTTATTATAGCCTTTGTAAAGTAACTAGTCTTGATGGGATATTATCTAGCAAGAGGAGGGCACATGTATCAACTTGTTAGGATAAGCAACTTCAGCCCAAGCTTTCTTCTTTATTTCTTTTTATGTAAATAAACACACTTTGCTGAGATTTTACAAATGATTGTAATGCTTTATTAATGTACTTAAACATGAGGAAATGTCTCCTGTGGCACTCAAACATTTCTTCCCTTACTTTCTCTAATTTACCTGCCCTCTGAATTTATTGAGAACCTTATAATGTATATGATATTTCACTCGACGCCTTTGTGGCCCTTCAGGCCTTTGATTTTTAAAATAAATTAAATTAAATTATTTTCAGCATTCTTACATGCATAAATACAACTCCATTAGTTTAAAGAGGCATTACAGCTCATTTTGCACATTTTAATGGAGTGTTTTTTAAAACACGTATCAATAAAATAATAAAAATCATAACAATACTGACAATTTTTAACAATAGGGATGCATTAGTTTGCTCTCAAATATGCTTTAAAGATCATCCGGAATTCAAAGGTTTCTTCATTCTGACTTGGACATTTTACATTACGTGATTCAGTAAAAACTTATTTAAATACCCCTTAAAAGGGTCCACACTCGCTTCCTCGAGTATGGGTTTATTTCCTGCTTCTTATGATTAAGTAATTATAAATCATTATTATAAAAGAAAACCTTTCATGTCCTTATAACCAGATAATGTTTTTTGTTATGCACGCTATGTGTTTTGATAAAAATAGCACTTACTTTTAAAGCCCTGCGTGTGTGTCTTGTGGCTAGAGGGTCATAGTGATATCCACACTTAAATTTTAGCGTGCGTATGTGTTGTATCTCGTTCTATTTTAACCCTTTTCTCATATAATCTGTCAAAATTCTGGGTTTAGCTATTGTACGCCAACTCTCAATGGATTGTTTACCCTTTGTGCGCATGCATCCAAAGACTGAAAGAGGAAGTCTCAATGTTGTTAAAAAGGGGCCTTCAAAAATTTAATTTTTGCATTTAAATGAGAATTTTCAACTTTAGAAATGTGTTTTTCTTGCAAAGTTTATACATTCAACAATGCAACAAAATTGGGAAAGCTCTGGGAAAATTGTCATTTTTACGATTTTGAACCAAAATGAGCTGTAATGTCTCTTCAAGGATAGGCAGGGCATTGATCATGTGATTGAAATATAATATGTCAGAGACTCCAGAAATAATAGTGGTTTTCTTTACTTTACTAACTATGATATTATAGCCTACGAAACTATGTTACGAATTGTAATAAGCTGTGATGTTATAGTTGTTGGGTACATTGTGATGTCACAGTAATATTAAGTCTCTTAAACCTGAGAAAAGCAGAAAATTGCTGGGTCAGGATTTTTGAGATTATTTTATTTTCCTCAAATTTCTTTTTAGACTTTGAAGAGGTGTTCAGAATAAATGTGATATGTTTAATTCTTTGAAAATTTTAAATATTGATAAGCATTGAAGGTACTGTTTCAATATATGATGATGAAAGACAGTTATAGTAGTGAAAGTGCACAAAGTTCAGTATTGCTTTAGATCATCAATAAAGTCAGCTTGAGTAGGTTATATTTCCATGGTGTATGAAGTACATGAAAATATGAATTTTGAAAATAAGTAATAGACATTTTTTTTGTTTTCATTACTTTAGTTTGTAACAGTAACAAAAATAGGGTTTTATGTAGTAAATTTTGATGAAATATTGACTATATATTTGTTTAAACCACAAAATATGAAAAAGTACTGAAAAGGTATCCATTCCCTATAGTCTGATTTTCAACTAGAAATTGATTTCAGGGAAAGATTAAGACTGTAAGGTAATGCTAATCAGCTTTCACTGTTTTCAGGAGAGGTAACTCTTCCATGTCTATAACTCCACACAATGACAAGAACCCTCATATGATTTGGACATATTTGTATCAATGGACCCCAACACTACAATTTTACTAAGTTTGAGGGGAATTTATTGAAATATAATTGTTATGCTACTGTCCAGCCTAGCTTTAATGATGTGGTAGAATTGTCCCCAAACTCTGTCAAAAATGTATTTCACATTATTTGTGAATGAATGATTATGTTGTTCCTACAGTTAGCTGTATTGTACTATTCAATATGGGTTGTTTCTGTAGCTGGCAAGAAGGTATAGATATGATGCAGGAGAATCGGACAATGAAAGTGAGGCCGATGAGCCAATAGGAAAACGTCCCTGTAACCGTGGTAGACGCAAAAAAAACAAGAAGGTCAAAAAAAAGGTGAAAGATGATTGGAGCGATGGGAGTGATGTCGATGACGAGGAGGTTGAGGAAGTCATTGATGACTTTCAGGAGGATGATTCAGGGGTTGAAATGGCTGAGTCTCTGGTAGGGAGTCAGTTCTCTCTGCTTGCTTCTGGCAAAGCGCTTAAGGTAGATAACGGTAGTGGTTGTTGACTTGCCTAGTGAATTTTATGCACCATTTCTGTGCTGTGCCACCTGCTAGCTGACTATTGTTTCTCAATGGTAATGAACTGTTTCGCTGTATAATGCTTGAGCCATTGAGACAAAGTGCACATCACTGTTTTCAAATAACTTATAACCTCTTGCTTTATAGATGTGGAAATTTTAACCTAATTTATTTCATCTCCCCATACTAATCGGAAGTTTTCTTTCCTGATTTCAGCTTGGTTATCATGCTTACTGTATTCATTGTTTACCTTCAATATTTTCATATTGTTGAACTTTACCTTACCCATCTTTCATGATTAGCTATACAG
The DNA here is from genome assembly GCA_024699665.1 of Ostrea denselamellosa. NCBI lineage: Eukaryota > Metazoa > Mollusca > Bivalvia > Ostreida > Ostreidae > Ostrea > Ostrea denselamellosa. Next base: position 12,053,236 of record JAMZEH010000042.1, read on the forward strand.
TTGTAGTGTGCCTCTCTTTACTTTTCAGACATAGCAAAAATTTCCTCAAAGGGAGGTAACTTTTGCTTTCTTTTTTTGATTGGCTATTAATTTTCAAGAAGTCTGAAACTGTTCATCATAAATTAATAGAATGATTAACTTAATTTGTGGGTTTGCTGACATCACAGTCTATATTAAGCAGAGTTTAGAGTATTTATATTCAATAGTTAATTAAATGATTACTGATTTAAATTTTTTAAAAAAAGAAAAGAATGAAAACCACACATTAAAGCACATATGGAATTAGTATTATAGTTAACTAACAGCAGTTGAAAATGCAGCATTATACATTTCGTTATTGACTTATATAAAATAAATACTTTTCACAATGATCGTTAAAAGCATAGGTAGAAATAGATAAAAAGATATTAAAAAAAAAAAAAACCACACACAAAGACATTTAGAAAGCTTTAATGTTTTCATTTCAAATCTTCAGAAGCTTTTCATAAAGTAACTTAGTGACAGCAGAACATTAAAGTTAAACAAATCTAAGATAGTGACTGTTAAAATGTATTGTTCATTGTGACGTCATAGTAAAGTTGTGTAGGAAAATAGATTTTGACGTCATAAGACACTGAACTTTAAAACTTTTCTTTTTTATATTGACATCTGAAAAATGAACCAGAATACACTTAAATTATTTTTCCATTAAATTCTTTCAGTTATAAGTCTCACTAATTTAAATCCGTCTGCACCATTCAAAAATTATCAAGTAATTTTGAAAATGGGTTTTAAGAAAAATTATGCCATGTACCCTCTGTATAATTCATTGAAATAACACTACATGGGATCATAAACTCTTTAACAATCAATTAGATCAAAACACTGCAGACAATTTTTTTTTCACAAAGTATGACTAATTTTGAGCATATGTAGGTTAAGATGAATAATTATCAAGGTATGTTTTAACTTTTGACCAGTAAACCTGCAAGTAATGTTAATTCTTGATCATATTTAACATATTTTACATTGCAGCTTAATGAATTAACATTCAATAATTAACTTATTTTTATTTGATAAATTTTAGCTGTATCAATTTTATCATAGCAGTTCAATTATCTAATGCACTTTAGATTAATGTTTTATTTAGAAGGAAAAGCTTTCAACATTTTGTAGCCAAATGTAAGCATATTGATATTTTGTAGGAACAGAAACCATTTGTCTGGGGAGAACCAGAGACCAGTAATAAGAAATCCATCATGTCTCCCTGGAAAAAGGTCACCCCCATTGTTCGAACAACATCCAACTTATCCTCCACATCGTCTAAACGGGCTTTCAAACCTGCTAGTCGCCGATCAACACCCAATACCCCCACCAAATATGAACGTAAGATATCAGAAATATATGTTTTATGATTTTATTAACATTTGCTTCGTAGAAAATAGAGAACTTGGACTAGCTTTGTCTTCATTACAATGGACTATGAATTTATCATTCTTTGTCATTATTTTCATTAAGTTTAAAATCTACATTTGTTTAATTGGAATTTGAAAAAAAAAATATCAATAAAAAAAAGGTGTTCTACATGCTATTCATCAAATTTATTTATTTTAGTTGTACACACTTCTTGAATTAAAGATAAGGCATGTCTGTTGTAAATTAAGAAATATTGATCACTGAACAATGTCTTTATTTATAATGAGTTTAATGCAACTTTGTAATAAATGAGATTTTTCCTTTCAATGAAATTCTAACCAAGATGTTAGTGTAGATGATGTCCAGATTAATATATCAACAATTATTGTATAGGGGAAAAACTTGCAATGCCAGTTTTCTCTATTTTCATGTAATCTGAAATAAAGCAATTCAAGAAAAAGTGAAAAATTGGTTAAATATTGACATTCCTCTGCAGTACTGCATTTCTAATCTACACTGCATGCTAGGAGTTCTATTCCCCAGTGCAAGTGAGAGCATTCTTGTATTTCAGTGCTTATATCAGAATAATGAGAAAAGACAGTTTTCATAAATTCTGTTTGAAGCGAATTCAAACCCATGATTATAGCTGCTAAAAGAAGAAATTAGGAACTTTTAGACCACCTGTGACTTGAGCCCCCAATATACAGCAGTATTTTAAACATTGACGACATGTGTATTTTTTAATGAGGTAAAGCAGATAAACTCTAACACATAAGGACATTGACGTATCATGCCATATACAGGTTACTCACAAAAACTCAAAACTCATTGGGATCACATTCAAGTTTTTAGAGTTCAAGTATTTGATGATCTGAATATTGGGACTTTGTTCAGTTTCAAGTTTTACATGACGGTTATATGACTGTATATCACATGAATGTGTATGGGTAAAATTGATACTTTCATTTTCAACAAGTATTGTACTTGATCTTGGAACTTTATTTCACATTTAAATGAAGAAATAAATATTTTTAGTCGTGTTAATTTATTTTTATTTATTGCAGCAATGAATGTATCTCAAAATTAATATTGTGTTCCATAATAATCATCTAACTTCTAAAGTATAAAAAGAATAATTGATCATAACAGCAAATCATAGCGCAAACATAGCTGGGATACCCATCAAATAATATTTGCTAATTAGGCCATGTACGAAGCTGTCATGTTGTGTTTTTGTGAATGGTTGCATGGATGACAGCCATTGTAAACATTTAGCACTCCAAGGTAGTGGGTAAATTTTAAAGGATTGTGTATATATATATATATATATGGGACTTAATTTTAATGAGTTTTGAGAGAACATGCCTAAATTTGCTTATGGTGGAATCATTAATGTTTTATGTTAGCCAATGTTCGCGGGTACCTTAATATTTATTAGTTCGTGGGGATGTAATTTCGAGGCTTAACATTATTTTGAAAATATACAACAATATACTATAGAAACTATCACAAATAATAACTGGTTCGTGTGGACATAAATTCGTTGGTAAAAGGTGAAAGGTATCCACGAACATTGAGCCCCCACAACAATAATGATTCCACAGTATTTATTATGAAGATCAAGGAAAAAATTGGGACCAGAAGATTACTTAGATCAAAAACCTGGAGAGGTTAAAGTTTAAGCCATTAAGAGTCATTTGTAGAATATTATGTACCTTTGTGAAAAATAATTTGAATATTTATACAGATCCCAGCATCATAAAACATCAGCACCAACACCAACATTATGGTAAATTTTAGTGTGAAAGCTGTTTTTAACAGTTGTCGGTTAGTAATATGAGTGGTGTTTAATGTGGTTCATAGCAAACATTACAAGATTTTAAGGGAAACACATATTTCACAATAATTTCACCAGAATTTGTTTCACTGCAAATCACTCAGCATTTATGTTTCTACAGACACAATCTTAAATGAAGTTTTCTATGTACAAAATCTGCAAAATAATATTATTATCAATGAATCATGTAGTACTTTTATCAAAATTTTGTTATTTTCCATATGCTTTAGAAATCATTACGAGTTTGTGTTTTTCAGACCATTTGAGTCAGGTTTTTTTTGGGGGGGGGGGGGGGGGGGGGGGTTATGTGTGTATTGCACTTATGTGTGGATTGCACTTAGGCTGTGGATTTGGTTGTTTGATAGGATGTGTTACATTTTTGTGGTTATGCAAATTTGTATTCTGTCCGTGTGCAGCTAATTATATTATTCAACTTCTGAAGAAGCACTTGGCATATTTCAACTAATCTTTAATGTCCTTGGATGGAGGGATTCAAATTTGAATCTGGATTGCCAGGAATTTATTTCAAGTGCACAAAGTAAAGTTGTTATTTAGAATGCTGTCTTTTACCGATAAAAATTTTCTTTAGAGTCAATATGCCAGAAATTGTGAAACTTTTTTATTAGGTTATCTTATTCAGCTGTGTCGATTTTCTACGAATGATGATCACAGGGTGTCAGAATGGGGCCATAACGGGAAGGGTCCGAAGTTTTACACCATAATATATGGTGCATAAGGAGACTTCCTTGAAAAATCAAGCTTACTGATTATCAGATCAGCTAGCACCCTCCTCTGGTATAGAATAGTCTTCTCAAATTATAGCTTCAGCAAAAGTCACCTGTGATTAGAATTTTAGCTTAAGATGGTTTAGAATTCACTGAAATCTTGATAATTTATACAGCTTTTTCACATAAGTATAGTTCTATCAGCAATATAACAATGTTCTTTAGTAGCTTTTTTACATGTATTATCAGCAATGTGACAAGACAATGTTTTTTAATTTTAAAATAGATATTGATCTTTCATATGAGCAAATAATTCAAAAACTAAAAAGTTCAGTGCTGATGAATGCAACTCAAATATAATTCAAGAAATATGATATGTGTGGATTGAGAGAAATTGTATGGTTTTGGGGGGTTTTTTTGTTTGTAAAACTAGTCCTATGTATATTATTCCAGTGAAATCAAAGGCATTTGAGTTTGGGAATGTCTTTGATATGAGAGGACCTCACCCCAAGTCTGGGGGCCCTGGAGATCGAGAAAGAACAAAGTCCTTCCGACTGACCAACATGGTGGTGGACGAGGACTCCACAGATGTCAGATTCAAGGTGAAGGTCACATGATAAATATTATATTTTAAGGACATGCACAACATTTCTGACATTTTCACTAAAATTATTTTTCTATCTCAATATGAAGAGTTCTTGTATAATTTCTGAAAGTGGTTTAAATTCTATATTATAATGATTGTAACATTACCATAAATTGACGTATCAGTCTGGGTAAGCTCAGTGGTTAAGTCATGTACCTAACTAGTAATACAATGGTCAAGGGTTCGATTGCCAGTTGTTCCAAAGATAGATTTTTCTCCCTTCTTTGCTACAATAACTGTAATTATAAATGTCCATATACTGTATATCAGCTCTGTATAATACATTCTACCTTCTGTAATACATGAGATCTAATTTAACATTTTTACTTGCAATTATCAGGAACTACATGTATTGAAATATGCTTATTCTATTATTAACAGACATGGTAATATACCTCAAGGTTTTTCGTAGAAACAAGATAAAATGCAAGTGTATAGAATTGTATGTAAAATTTGTCATGAAAAATTTTATATTATTGAGAAATACCACATGTATCCTAATTATAATAGTTTTACAGCTTTGAGATTTCACCAGTCGATTTGTCATGAATTTTCAGTTTAGCAACTTGAATGAGATTTGCTTTCTTTGAAATGAAAATAAATCTCTAACCATGCAGTCTATGCTTCTTTGTTTTAAAACATCAATATGTCAATACATGTAGTGTGTGTGTGTGTGTATGTGTGTGTGCGCACGTAGAACCCCTGCAATACTAGTTTAGTGCTCTAACCACTGAGCTATCCAGACCAATATACATGGTCCATATAGCCCTAGAAACTACAGTTTATTGAAATCCCTTATGTTAAAAGATGGCATACTTAAAAATGGAGTAAGTTTATGACCCAATAAACTTTTGATGTATTGTTATATTGAAATCCAAAACTGACCATAGTCAGCATGAGCTCAAAATGGCTTGTTCATAAAGGGTTGAACTGATCTGCTTTCAGATCAATTAATTGGTGTAATAATTATTCTGTCAACATCATTTAAATTGAACTTTAGTTATACTGAAATTTTCTGTTGTTCCCCTGTACTTCAATATTCCTTGTATCCAAAGTAAGCTGTATTTCCTTGTCATATTTAATAAATTGATGGCCTTTAAATTTGTCACATTTTAAAAGTATGGTTATCTGGTAGATTAATGAAACAGAGATTCTAATTGAGTAATTATAAATTTCTCCAATGAACAATCTGAACATTTCATATATCCACCAATAAATAATGTAAAAATATAGGCTAGGTATAGATCAGAATGAAATAGAGCAGAAACAAATGAATATTGCAGGAAAATCAGAATAGGAAGAAGACGATTCAGGTTAATGAGATGGAGGTCATGCATAAACTAATGAAGGAGGACTTCTTTCGTGATCTGAAGGGAACCCCATCTTACGAGGGCATCCTCCAGCGATTGCTGACCATGTTAGACACAGATGATGCTGATCTTCATGGCAAAATCTGCAACTACATCCTGGAAATCCACAAGTATGTTCACTGCAAGGAATACTGGATGTGAACTAGAGGGACGTGCAAGTAGGAAATTGCATCTCTGTCTAGTGATGTTCTGATTTCATTGGTGTTTTGAATAATTCAATTATGTGGAACGTTACAAATATACAATTGCAAATTTACTAATAGAATATAATTTCGATTATCTAAAATAAAAACAAATAGGGTTGGCTAAAGTATCATACAGTGATTAAGCATATCAAACAACATTTTGAAAATAAACAAGAAAGCAACTTGACGCTGACATCAAAGGCCGCAGAAGATACAACGAAATCATTCTACTTTATTATTATTATCATTATTTCTTTTTTATCAGATCGGATCATAATGATGATATGCATTTTGTGCATCACTACAAGATGAAGAGTTTATTGTGAAGTCGTACTTTGGTTAAGATGCAATCTAGTCAGCAAAATTTGTTAGTAGATACAATTTTACGCAGAAGATAAACAACTTTATAAGGCATATATGTTTGAAGTTTTTACTTGTCTAGAATCGACTCCCCTTATCACATCAAGATCACTTAGATATACTACTAGTTGTGTGAATCCACAAAAATAGTACTAAATCCACAAAACGCTGTACACCTTTTTTGTATTTCATGAGCACATAGTAATAGAAATGAAATACATTGAATGCAAAATAAACACTGTACAAATTGACAACTATAATGTTTATTATTAAATCTTATATACATTTGATTGATAGATCTAGAGAGTATACAAATCAAACACTAAAATTAACAATAACTTTAATTCCCAATTAAATAGTTACAGTAATTTTGGGAAGAAATCCATAAAAAAAAATTATATTTACATTAATCCCACTGAAATGCATGTACATTTTAAAAACCCATATCAGGACAGACCGCGCTCTTGTGTGGCCGGTAATGATATTATATGAATGAAGAATTCTGACTTTTTGATTGGTTGAAATCTATCATGCTAGGAAAAATAAAACATTATATTTTCCTCCATATGCCCTTGACACAGGCGCTCGACGTTTTAAGTATGTATAATAAAGAGAGAGAAAATATCCTCCTGTAAACAAACTATTCACAAGGTATATCACGCCACCATCTTGGTTTTCTTTTTTACCAGCTGCATCGCTTGCAATATTTGATGAAAAGTTAAATCTAATATTAGAATTAGACCCCTACATTTTAGAAACAACTCTGTCAAGGTCTTACCTCTCGTATGATCATGGTGAACTGGGAATTAAGTCCTTTTATCGGCTATAATCAACTGTCAATCATCGTCTATTGCTTCTGAAATGCGAAAAATTGATAAAAAGGGGATGGAAGTTGACATAATTATGTAAATGAGAATTCCCTTGCTGATGTATCCTCTGACGCTTGTGCGGGGAAAAGGGGGTGGCACCAAATGCAGGGTAGGGTGCAGCCTTGCAGATAATATAATTCAGGCACAATTGTGTGGTTTGGGACAAACTGGCAAGGGAAATTTAGTAAATCTATCACAATATTACCAAAATTACATTGAAAATGCACCCCCCCCCCTTTTTTTTCTTGCTTTGATTCAAACCAGCTAATGTTTGTCACACATTGTGACAACACTGAAAATTTACAGATAAGCAGGAGAGGACATATGGATGTATAAATGTCACTGTGATCATTTGAGAGTGTGGGTGATAATTCGATTGTGAACTTTTCTTAATATGTATGACATTTTCTTTCAACTAATTTTGATACAACAAATGCATGAATAAGTGAAGTTATCATGTTTGATATTGTTAAAAAAAAATTAAAAGTATAGACCAATAGAATAGTGTTCAAAATCCATACTACCTCGCTATCTACATGATCTAGAACATATTTAAATTTACTGCTAATTATGATAATTTTTTTAATTTTATTGACCAATGGAAAAAGGGCTATCCTGAAATTATGTCAACTTCTGTCCCCCTTTTACCAATTTTTTGCATTTGAGAAGCAGGAGATGATAATTGATGGTTGATAATAGCCAATAAATAGACTTTCCTTCCAGTTCAGCTTGACCATACGAGAGGTAAGACCTAGACAGAGTTGTTTCTTAATGGTAGGAGTCTAATTATAATATTATATTGAACTTTTTGCCGAAAATTGCAAGCAATGCAGCTGGTAAGAAGCAAAACCAAGATGGCGGCATGATATACCTTGTGAATAATTTGTTTACAGGGAAAAAAAATTTTTAAAGATTTAAAACGTCGAGCACCTGTGGCCTTTAAGGTAATATGTTCCTTTTGGTTTTTCCAACATTGGACCAAAAATAAATTGGGAAATCCCAAGCGTGAACAAACCTGACAAAAATCATGTTATATTTGTGGATCCAGTAGCCAGTTTCCATGTTTTAAATTATTGAAATTTTTTAGGTTAATATGTTTGACCTTAAAAAAAAAACTCAAAAAAGTTTGTAATGTTGAAGCTGGCTTAGAAGCATACAGACAGTATACAATATCATATTGTTATTCTATAATGATGAAGCGATAGCTTCTAAATGGTAAATTATAGGGGTTTCATATTTCAACTGAGAAAGGCTTTTCTATTGATATCAAGATTTTTGATTTTGTGACCTTGACATTTGACCTACTTTTTAAAATGGCCATCATTGGAAATTGCTATCATTGGGATTATCGGGGGCATTTATGCTTCACAAACACTTCTTGTTTAAACTAAAATATTTGATACTGATAATCCAATAATCGATCATAAATTTTCTGATAATTCTCATTACTGTCTTTCTTTTTTTATCTGTCTGTAGAATAAAGTTTTCATAACTCATTTTTAGATGACTTTAGTTCTTTCTGGTGGTCTTTTGTGATTGGTGGTTGTCCTTTGTCAGTGGTCTATTAACTGATTCAGTATCTTTCATTTCTAAATATAAGGACTAACTAAAAGCTTGTAAGTCTATATGTTGTATTCTTGAATTAAATACAATGAAGCGTGGTTGTGTCATCAAGATTGACAATGAACACATTTTTCAAGATGAGGGTTTTAAGTTAGAATACATGAAAAAAGCAGAAAATAATTAGGTTGGAAACCTTCTTGCATTATATAATGCTTTAGAAGGAGGGTCAGATTATCAGACATTGAATCAGAATCACACTAAGCATCATAGGGTGGCACTGAGAGTGAGTATGAAAGAAGTGGTGACAACATTATTCAAGCAGATTACAGTTACATGTGAAACAGTTTTTAATGTAGATATCAGGAACTTAATTCATCTGTCAAATCTGAAAATATGAGACAGATATACACATTAATGAACAAAACTGTGTATAGTCATGGTAAGCAAGGGTGCTTCTACCAAGTTGTGAAATTCATAATCCCAAGATCACGAGTTCTGGTGCTAGAAATTGGGCACTATGGCTCATGTAGTGAAAATGTATAATTTCTTTAAATATTCATTTTGACTCTCCAACATTTAACAACCTGACAGAGAACAAAATAGAAATGAAGAGAAAGGCTTTAACCAAACTTTGTTACATTGCGACAGATTAAGATGTTCAATGACGAGTTGTTGTATGTTACTCAAGTGACCATTAAGGCCCATAGGTCTCTTGTTATTTCAACTTCTGTGACATACAAGTTAATTGGTGATGAAGATTCAGATTTTCAGTGTGGGGATCTAAGGGGAGTGGAGTAGAATTAAATCATCATTGAAGGACATTGTATTTCACGAACTATCATGTTTCCTGTGGGAAACTGAAATTCTTTCCAGTTGTTATAGGTCATTTTGTAAATATCAGAGTGGGTATGGATTCTCAAAATTTTCTGTAAAAGAGTGGCTTCTTAAGGAAACCATAAACATTTCCAAGTGTGTGAATATAAAAAAAAAAAATGAAAATTAATAGAATAATGTTAAAACATATTGTAAATGCATTTTATTATCATTATAAATCAATACATTTCAGAGATGTGGGTATATCTGATATGTACCTTGACAGAATTATCAACAAATTGTCCAATCAGCTGAGTGGAGGCAATTCTATCCAAGCTTCCATCCGGAAAAATGGCCTGTCTGCGTTATCTGTAATTGGCAAAAGTCGTCAAGATGTTGTGGCTTCGATTTTACCACGGCTTATTGATAGCTCGGTAATTAACATTTTACGTAAGGGCAGATTTAAAAGCATTTCTTAAATCAATATGTAATTCCTTCCAGCCAAATCGATGAAAATATCGAATTTTTGGCTCAATGAAATTATTGGGCATCTCTAGAAACTCCCAGGTAGAGCAGATTGTGTCTTAGATGAGAAGACATTGTGCTTGAGAAAGTATAGTTTGAACCCTAATTCTGTAATCCGCACTTTAATAACAGTTGGCTATAGAATTATCAGGTTAAAATCAATATTTGGACAGATTCATGGTATTTATCTCGGCAAATTTTCAGTTTGAAGTAGAATTCTCTTTGAGTAATTGCAAGAATTAATTCATGTGATTCTCTTCATTCACAACTGTAAGTGTTTTTTTGTTTTTTGGTTTTTTTTTTATTTTCTCTGTCTTCTTCTAAAGCCACTTCTATTGAATTCAAGGAACATAATTTATATTCTGTTTAATACTTAAATACCTAAATCTTTTGTCTAAACTACATCAGTATTTGATAAGTGTATTTTCTGAATAAAAGAAAAATCTTTATTATTAAAAATTTTTAAATCCTTTTGTTGAGACAAGTGTTCCGCATATTATTGTAAATGTAAATAATTATAACAATATTCCCATCTTTCAGCAGGTGACAGAACATTGATAAGATGATTAATTTGATAAAACCTTGGGCAAACAAATTTGTCCAAAGCTTTACTGTCATTGGATTTAATGTAATTTTTTTGTGATTTATCTGTGATCTTTAGGACTTGTGACTTGAACAGTAGCAGGATATTAACTATAAATACCAGAAAAAAATATAATGTGAATTTCTCATTGTGTGAGTAAAGTAACAGATAAGCCTTGTATATACGCTCATTTATTTTTTGGTAAGTGGAGGTAAGTTCTCTATCTGATTTTTATGTACTACATTGTATTTATAAGCATTAGTGGATTCAATCATTTTGATAATGTAATCTCAAAATTTTCAAATTAATCCAGATCCATTTTGTCGTGAGCTGTACATAATGTGTCCTGTTATTCAGACTGATATTCGTGAGGAGGCAGCCGAGGCACTAGCTTCGCTGACCGGAGCATCGAACAAGGAAGAGTTGTGGAATCTGATGGAGGAGATGGGCCTCCAGCAAACTTACAGTAGCAAAGAGGATGAGGAAGAGGCACTTAAGGCCTTGGCCATGCGGCTGGATGTCCCTTACCGACCCGACAGTTTTGCAGATTGGATTGAGGACTGGATGGATGAAATACAGAGTCCAGCCATGTACGATATAGAGGATGATCTTCAGGTTGGTGAAGTAGACCCAAGACATCATTAGGAATCCTTTGTTTAAGAATTTCAGTAAAGCACATTTGTGAATGTATTTTTTTTTTTTTTTAAAAATAGTAGTAATGTGTAGTAATTTTGATCCAAATTTTATCTAATCATAGGTCATCTGAATCTTGGACACTACCACATTAGGCCAAAAACTTATGTATTGCTCAGTTTTATTATGCGTTGAAAAATGAGATCAACTCTAAATTTCAATTAGCACAATGTTCAACAGTATACATTTTCAACTTCTTCTTGACAACTATCCTTCCATTTCTTTTTAAATTTGGTATAAAGCATCTTTGTAACAAGGGGGATATAAATTGTAAACTCACACACCTCTGTGGCCTTCGGGGTAAAGTAAAAACTGCCAAAAAATTGACCGATTTTTAAAAATCTTCGTCTGTACAACCACATGTATAAGATAAACTAAATGCAGTGTCATGTAAAGGTGAAAGACGATAATAAAATTGTAAATTTCATGATCCCTGAGTTAGAGGTTCTGACTCCAGGATGTGGCCAAGCTTGGTATATAGTGATTGTGTGTAAAATGTTTAAAACATCTTTAAAAGTTTAATACTTTTGATACTAATTTAAAACTATATGAATATTTAGAAGGAACAGATAGCCCTTAACCAAATTTGTAAAAGACTTCCTTAATTTTGCTGATATTGGTAGAAAGGGATGTACCAGAATAGCAACCCCAGGGTTCTTACTGTAAGGCAAATCAAATCTAAAATAATCATATAGTGTTAATAAAACTTATATTATAAGTTTTCCATCAGAATAGACACTTTGGGAGGAAGGAGGGGGGAATATGTGTTTTAAGAACACATTTTGTTTTATACTGATGTTAAATATTAGAATTTAGATTAGATATGCAGAACAGGAATAATATTGTAGATTTCTTAGCCCTTGGTACTAGTGATACTTTTGACTAATACTCAGGTGTCTATAAGACTGTGAGCCTCTTCTTTGGTTTTAAGTACTAAATATCTGTATAATAGTAGATGAAGAAATAATACAGTAATCAAACTTTAGGTACAGGAAATAAAATTTTTATGTAACAATGAATAACTCTGTTGAAATTTTTGAAACAAAGAGAACAAGTTACAGCCAAGTAAAACTGACTAGAAATGCAAAAATGATATTACCTTCTGCATTTAAGTAATAAAATGTTGCCCCAAGAATCAAAATATTAATTTTTCCAAACTTAATTTTTCTTTATCATTTACAGCTGAATGATATAGAGAAGGCGTGGGATGGTCGAGACAAGAGGTGGAAGCCAGAGTCACTATACCTGTCAGAATCTGTCAGCAGAGCCTCCAACAGACTTAAGGAGCTGTCCTTCATATCAGATAAATCTCGTAGGTCATTTTTACTAGCATCCAGAAAAGGAAATATACTTCGTAATTTTACTTGACTGCACCAGTCTTTTTATGTACTAGTCTTTTTCTACACTGATCTTTAGACAGAATGTATCATGGTACAGCAATGTCTACACATCCTTTTGTTTGAGGGTTTCTGTTTTCATTTCCCTGTCACAAAATAAGCTGAAACTAATTGCTGCGTACTTTTGTGGGTCACTCTAGGTCATGTTGCAGTTTTGATCTATTTTGACCTCTCTTGCAGGAGTTTTGCCCCAGTATTTATTTGAAATTTAATGTAAAATAGCGAGTATGTGGTTTGTCCCTTTAACTCCTCCTATCGTTTTCAAGGCAGGACCTTCTCTTTTCAGAAATTGTTTGTACTAGTATCGAAGATGTGCACATAGCAAGGATTTTGACTTTCTTGAGGAAAATTTGGAGAAAATTGAAAATTGTTAAATGTTGTCATTTATGGGAAAATATTACATAGAGAGTAAATGGTTGGTCTAATTTCTCTCATAATTTAAAAGCTAGGGCCTTCTTATTTTACAGCGTCTTTGTATAGGTATTGAAAATGTACATGTGGCAAGGATTTAATTTTTTTTTTTTTATTCTGAGCAAATAACAGATTGTTAATCTTAATCAGTTTTGAGGAATAATTACAAAATGAGTACATGGTTTGTCCATCAAACTCCTCACAGTTTGCAAAAATATTAGAAATTAAATGACTGGGCTTGGATTTCTCCAAAGAAACTTAAGTCAAAACTTAGACTTAAGTTTGAGATTTTACTTAAATTTTGACTGCTCAAATAAAAGAAAACTCAAACTTAAGTTAACATATTGCTGACCTTATTTATTCATATGTTACAAAAGAAAGTATGTCGCTGCTTAATGATAGCAGATACTACCTCAAGTTCTACAACTCGTGGCACTTCTGCCGTGTTTGCTAATCAGTGTCATAGAAAACAAACACCTTACTAAAGACACCTACATAAGCTTGAGCTGGGCATATTATGTACTGTTTCTGGTACTCTTGATTTGTTTTCATGTAGTGCATCCCTACAAAGAGATAATTAGTTGAACAAGTCATTATAATGTAGCAGATTTATGTACAGGATTCTTTCACATTGCAGTAGATGTCCAGTTTTATTCTAAGAGAATACATGTTAAATATGCCAAGGTCTAAAGGTTTGGAATACAATTGTATACTTGTATTATGTCTTAGGGATGGATAGTTGACCTGTTATATTGAAATATGATTGCAGTCTTGGAGGAGGAGAGGCTAAGTTTTTTTGGCTCTCAAAGTGAAGCTGAGGAAGGCTCACTCAGTGAGTTTTCAGATAATGACCCTCTCCAGCGACCCCCAGAGCACCTTTCAGGGAATACAGAACTCTGTGTGGGGAACCAGACACTCAGGATCCCAGAAAAAATAAGTGGGTTACTGCAAGATGTAGATTCTCGAGGAATATTCTCCCAAATCTATGATCCAGATAGTGACAACTATGCCAAACAGTTGTCTGTCATAGAGGAGATACTAAGGGCGAATCCGGACTTTAACCTAAGTGACCTGGAGTTCGACAGTGATCTCTCCGATCTGAATCAGCCTGCAACACTGGAGGGTATTTTAGCATCACAGAGGTCACTGATGGATACCCAGGGGCAGGAGAATGCTGGAGAGAGGCAAGACCTGGGAGTCCAAGTGGAGAGGAGTCTGGAGTTGATTCATGCTGAGGACGGAAATAAGCTGGGAGTGGGCAAACCTGACACTTCAGCAGGAACAAATCGGGGTATTACGTTGTACAGGGTCGACTGCCTTTGCTGTGGATTTTTTTGCATGTCTCTAGCAAGCTTCGTCTTTTTAATAATTAATCTGCTGCATAAGAAGTATTGATGTTTCTGCTGTGACAGACAAGTGGTATTGATTGGTGATCAATCTCAAAAGCTATTGCCTAAATATTTCTCATACATTTTAAAATGAAAGCTGTAATGCTTCAGATTGTAGATTTTGGATGACTGATAGACAATTATTGAATGTAAATCTAACACCTTTCTGCTGACTAGGTATTCAAATCTATGTAAAAATTGAATACAGCTTTTGAAACATGTTGTTTTAAGTTCATGTGCAGTAATTGTACTGCTTAATCATTGTTATTGATGTACAGTAATAATGGACTTTTGCATGATTGTTTGGAAAGTGAGTAACATACAGTATGTGTACTTATTGCAGTGAAATTTAGAAATTATTATTAGTAAATCATGGTTGTTCCAAGTAGTGCTGACTGCGTCAAGTTTTAAATGTGATAAAATGAATACACATATGTAGTATTTTGTTAAGTTTTTTGGTATCATGCCACTTCATTTTCAATAATTTTATAATGCTCCCCAAAAAGTTTTGGGCTCATGTCTCCTAAACCTTTCATCAGAAATTGATATAATTGATCACAAATGTTTCTTGAGATAAGGACTTTTGGACCAAGGTCTTTCAAGTCACTCAGAACATATAAAAGTTCATTAATGTAATGGTTTTTCATATAAAACTTCCAATCTCTTACATCTTTCATCAGAAATTGATCATAATTGATCACAAATTTTCCTTGGGATGGGTACTTTTGGATCAAGGTGATTTTGGAAAGGTCAAGGTTACTTACAACATACACTTTATATAAGGTAAAAGTTTCTAATTTCAACAGTTTTTGAACAGGTATTGATCATACAGCACACAAATAAGTAACAAGCAAATGACTTTCAGACAAAGGTCACTCAAGGTCATTTTGGAAAGGTCAAGGTCACTCAACCTTCATTTCAACAATATTTTAACAGTATTGGTCATACGAAATAGTTCATTAGTTAGATGCAGTTCAGGGAGCATCCATCAGTTTTACTGATATTCTTATTTGTAATATTTTTCATTGTTGTGATTTATTTACAAAATTATTAAAAAGACATTAGAATTGTGGAGAGAGAAAAAACTCGGCACTGATGAATATATTTTGTTAATCATCTTATATGTACCTTTGTGTATACATGTATATTGTATGGTGCTATAGTTTGTACAGCTTAAATTTTGCTTTCAATTTTCAGGTCAGGTGTCCCCAGGAACAAAGAACAGGTCTCGTCTAGACTTCAGAAATGAATTAGAGTAAGTTTTGATAACATCTAGAAAAAGCATCCAAGGCTTCTTGAAGATGGAAAGAAATCCATGTTTTCTTAATGCATCCATGCCCGCCCTCTCTACCCCTTCCTCCCCTAACCCCCAATTTGTTTTGTTTGTCTTCTCACAATCAAACTTTAACCTGGATAACATTTTTTTTAGAACACCAGTGTAACTATGTACTAGTGTTGTATTTGTTAATTTCTAGTTGTTATCTAACTAATAATTAGAAATCTCACATTGATTTTTTTTTTTTTTGAAGTAACTTTTCCTTTTGACTGCATAAATTGATGGATTGATAAGAGGGGGGTATATATGTAATAAACTTTTTGCTATGTAAATAATGATTCATTAATTAAGAAGTATATATTTTACGTGTAGAGGATGTTGAAGAATTTTGTTACGTTAGGAGGATGGTTTATTAAAGCATGATTTAACCTTGTGATTCCAATAGGAGAATGTTAATTTTATATAGACTGAATGTAAAAGTTAATAATTATCCATTCTAATTGCAATTCACTTTCATAATATTAATATGTTGCATAACCCTTGTAATTTTTTATACTGGATGTATTACAGTGTAAAGCAATGTCTGTACATCCACCTATTCTTCAATCTCTCTGTTGTGGGTTTTCTGTTTCTATTTTCATTTCTCTGTCACAGTATCAAACTGGAACTTGCTGTGTACCTTTTTTGTGGGTCAGTCTAGATCATGTTGCAAGTTTGATTCATTTCAATCTCTTCAGTGGGAGTTTTGCCCCTTTATTAAAAATGTAATATTATGTGGAGGGGACCTTCCCATTTTACAGTGTTTGTTGTGCAAGTGGCAAGGATTTTGATTTTTCTTCAGTTTTTGAGAAAATACACATTGTTGAACTTAGTCAGTTTTGAGAAAGTATAACACAGGGAGTACATGGTTTGTCCATTTACTGATAACTCCTCTCACAGTTTACAAGCTAAGGATCTTTGTAACAACTTAAAGATTGCGTATTGGAAAGATTTTGATTCCCAACATTTTCTGATTTTCTTTGATGTTTGAAAAAAATACAAGTTGTTGAACTTAGTCAATTTTGGAAAAATATTTTACACACAGAGTTCTTGGTTTGTCTATTTATCTCCTGTCAGTTTTTAACCTTTTTAACAGTTTTGGATCTTTTATTTATATGATGTAAAAGAAAGTGTTGCAGCTTGATGCTGGCTGATATGTGACTATCTTCAGTAAAGTTTTACAAAGTATATGGCTTAAGATAAACACCTTGCATAAGCTTGTGATGGGTATGTTATTATTATATTTATTTTTTTTTTGTTAATTGTATAAGATTGAAACTCTTCACAAAATGTGTACTTAATATAGCATATTTAAAATTTAGTACCTGAGGTACTGTTAGGTATATTTATGATTCAATGCTTAGTATATATATTATAATAACTTAAGAATTTTTTCCTTAAATTAGCAGTCTTGCTTCAGTACCCATATCACTAAAATATATTGAATCCCACTAAAATTAGTGAATGTTAATGTTTGGTCCGGATAATGGTTAAGACTTAATGAAAGTTCATGGTCATTTTAAACGATGGAGAAAATTGCCACTGCCACATCATAATGTCCTAATTCTTCTCTGAAAGGATGATATAATATACTGCTAAAAGGAACTCATAAATACAAAAGTCAAATTTCAGTGAGTGAGTTTATACTTTCATTTTTAGGCTCAGCAAACATTGTGCACATGTTTATTCTTTCAGTTTTCTGAGAACAATAAGCATCTTTCATTTTTTACAGACCTCTGTCTTACACGTCAATGTAGACTGCCATTTACAATTCAAACTATGTCAGATCAAAACAATCCAATATAACAGGCAGTCCATGCAAAAAAAAAAAAAAAAAAATGAAGTTACAATATTTTGCATTATACTTTTACTGAACTCTCTTGTAATGTGAAACCATGCATTATGAAATATCAAGTGCTTTGTTGAAGCTGATCATTTCGCTTGAAAAAATAACTATTTAGAATCACCGTGATTGATTTTACACAGTTTTGTTTTCATTGTGTTCATTAAATGTCCTCTGAGCAATTGGTAAGTCACTGTTAATGAAGACCGTGTACAATGTCACAGATAAGAGATCATTTATTTGATAACCAATAACTATTCTGTAAGTATAATATGCAGTCATAGAATATATGTTTAAAATATTAAAAACTTCAGTTTGTCGTTTTTTGAAATAATACAAATAATTTTTATTGACTTAAGTAGCAGTATTATAGCAGAGTAAATAAGTTTTGTCAAGGAGAAGCAAACATTGAATGGGTTGACTATAATGCCGGGTGTTGGGCATTGAACAATTGAAATCCAAATTTGAATCTTTTTAAAGATTTTTGAATGATTTTTAGATTAGACAGTATCAGATTCACATTGAGACTATATTTACAGATCTGTAAGCTTGTATCAACAGAAATCTACTACTCTAAAATGTTTCATGGGCAAATATACATAATGAATTCCTGAGAGTAGTTTTTCTGGATATTTTTTTTTTCTTCTCAGTGTTTGTAGGTAATGATTTAACAAATAACCCAATAGTAGGCTTTGGTGCAGCAAATATTGTCATTGCTGATGGTATCCCACATTGGGAGTTGTTGAGCTGACAATAAATCTACGAGGGATCAGCTGTTTAGAGCAACACCCTTCACCTTCTCTTTGTTGCTCATGCAGATGTGTGCCAAGGCTTTAAAGGATTATCCTTACTATTTTAGATCTTACATTATCGACATAATGTCTTTCTGATTGTCACATATATTTATCAAATAATGCACAACAAGGTTTAGACTGATTAATTCTGTATTAACCGCTTTGGATGATTTCACCAAATCTAATTTTATTAATGTAAGAACAACAATTTTGTACATCTTAATGTGAATTAAAAATAATACATCCTTGAAGTTATTCATTTTACTCCTAATTTCTCAAACTTAAAAATAACTTGATTCCAATATGTAGAAAATGAAAAGTCATCCAGGTGACCCTATGATGTAACAGTATACTTTGTACATGTCTGGCCACTGCCCTCCCCCCTGAGTGGCCCCAACTGGGAATTTACAGGAAGATATTCCCACTATTGACAATGTCTTTAAAGTGATTCCATTTAAATTGGGGGATTCATATATCTAGTGGTAAATGACTGATCTATTGTGAGTGATGATAGGGCATTCTGTGTGCAATTAATCTCACCTGAAGGATGGAAATGAATGAAGAGGAGGAATTTGTACCTGTGTTTTTTGTTAAAATGTAAGTTTATGTGTTGGCGAAACACAAGTTACAGGTTGATTATTTTTGCGTTTCATTTTCATAGATTGGAAATTGGTTAAAGTGAATAAAAATTTTACTTTTTTTCTTATAATGTGTGAACTTTTATGAAGAAAAGCAAACTGATATTTTACACATAATTTTCTTACAGTATAAGGTGCTGGCATTTCAATGCTATTATATACCATTGCCTTTTAAAGAGGAATCACCATGCATGTTATTATACAGTTAAAACACTTTGTAAACAGACTTATTTCATGCAAATCGTGGGAAATAATTGTGTGATAATATAGCACTACTATAAGCCTGTGATCATATTACACTCTACAGTATATTTTATCCACAAGGTCTTTTTTTTTAGAAGATTGAGTTTATGAGCCTGTGCTTTAGAATTTCCTGTTTGTCCATAGGCTTGTTAGTCTGTGACAAAAATACTTAAACACTGGTCAAAACTTCTAAACTAAAAGTGAGAAAATATATTGACATTTAATTCTGCATTCTAATCTGCTATCCCAAGTTTTAATCATTTCCACTAATATGTTTTAATTTTGTAGAAACTTAAAAGAATCTGTAGATCGTCAGAGATCACAGTCGCCAAGAAAGTACAGTCGTGGAAGGTAAATTAAGAAAGTATATTTGTGGAAGGTAAAGTGAGAAAGTACAACATGGGAGGTAAAGTAAGAAAGTACAGTGGTGGGAGGTAAAGAAAGAAGTACAGTGGTGGAAGGTAAAGAAAGAAGTAAGTGGTGGGAGGTATAGTAAGAAAGTAAAGTGGTGGGAGGTATAGTAAGAAAGTACAGTGGTGGGAGGTATAGTAAGAAAGTACAGTGGTGGGAGGTATAGTAAGAAAGTACAGTGGTGGGAGGTAGGAAAGTACTATCGTGCAATATAGAGTTAATTAAAAAACTTGCTCAGATTGATATTTCAGTCATGAGTGCTAGGTTGATGATGGAATAGACTGGAGTTTAACACTGTTCTGATTACATTTTTACATGTGTACTTGATGATAAAAAAAATGTCATTTACTATTTTTTCACTGCTTCTGTGAAAGTGGGGGATATTAATGGGTTTTTTTCTGAATGTATGCAATGCTTTCGTGTAGAGATGAAATCTCAAATTTATGTACTTTTTAGGCAGAAGAAATTAAACTTCATAGAGTAAAAGTGTAAAGTTAGTAAATATTTTAAAAATTTTCATGTAAATGAATGAAATGAACCCATCTGACGACTACAATTATATAATAACAGAGAAACATTAACAAAGTTGTAACCTAGGGATAAACAGATAAATGTTTGTGTGTTTTACATCCCTTAGAACATTTTTTACTTATACTGAGACATTGTCAGCTGAAGGTGAAGTACCACAAATTTAGACCTATGCTTAGAGCTCATGGATGTAGCAGTGAAGGTTTTTCAACATGACAATGCCTGCCGTGACACCAGATGTCTGTTTTTAAAGTTATGTCTGAAAGATCCTTGTTAATGCCAAGTGTTTGGCAAAGGAGCAATCACTACCTATTTTTATGTCTTAAGTTTGATGCGGCCATGTTTTTTGTCTTAGGTTTGATACAGCCATGGCACAAACAGGACTCAAACTTATGACTTCCTGGTTATAAAGTGAATGTTCAAGCCACTGAGCTACCCATTGGTTCATGTTCTATGATATGCATAACAATATATAATACCTAAATGTATTATGAGATAATGTTAGTTTTTGCATAGTTTTTCCATAGGGGTTAAAGCCAAGAACTGTACCTACCATGAGTTTTTTGAAGGCAAGAATAGATTAAAGTGCTTCTATGTCCATGACATGGAGTGTTTTAGTAATTACTGAAGACAAGAAATGCATTAAAACATACTCAGCTTTGAGAAGGGCTGCACAACATAGGTTCATGAAACAGGTGTTTACAATAATTCAGACTGGGGTTTCCAATTGAGGTGTAAATGTGTGTAGAGAGAGAGAGAGAGAGAGAGAGAGAGAGAGAGAGAGAGAGAGAGAGAGAGAGAGTTGCTTAGATTGTAACCTTATAATGCTATACTTTAAAACTTCATCTCCTATAGGACACAATCAAGTTGTATTTACTTACATGCTGAATAAACTACACACATGTAGGGATTTTATTGATAGGAGATTTTTACAACTGATATATGATCTTGTTAATACATACAGGTTGGAAAATGCAAATTTGATCTCCAATCAGAATGGCGGGTAAAGTTTTTCTCTGTGTAGAAGTAGTCCTTATATTTCCTGTTGTTTTTTAAATTAACCCTTATAATTGTAACATTAATCTGCTATTAACTGGACTTAATTACCCTTACATGTACATTAATCTGCTATAAACTATATATATAACAATTTCGCTATATGTTAAAACATAGCCTTGCAGAGTTCTTGTGTTGTAGGCTTGTCATTTAGTACTCTAACTGAAATGTGTTGCAGGATTTACTTAAACATTTTTGTCTCAAGATGCCTTGCTAGTTTTTGTTGAATTAGATAATAATATTAAACTGAACACTTTCTGAGATGAAATTGTCATTTATTATAAATGACACGAAAAAACACAACTCAAAACAAAAAGATCATTCTACATCATACAAACTGTATAGAGAGGTTACTTAACTACATCATCAGTTGTCTGATCCCCTAAAACAAAATATAAAAATGTAAATCAATGACAAGAGAAAACATGTTAAAAGATGAAGCTAAAAGATGGCTTAAGAAAATTTGGCACAACAAAGTTAAACAGCCAAACGCGGAAAAAAGATGAAGCTAAAAGATGGCTACGAAACTAGGCTCATAACATGATACTTGATATGCAAATCAAAATACATTAAGTAGTTTTTGACACAAGAAAGGTTTGAAGGGGCAAATGGTGGGTAAAAATATTTATAGAGAGCAAGTATGAATTGTGTGTTAACAATTAATCTCAAAGCAAATTTTCAAGATCAGTGATAATTTACAAGTGATGAGGGTGAAGGGTCATGTGACTAAAAATTAGCTTCTGATTAGATAAATGTAAGACCATCAAAATAAAGAAAAATCCTGGGCATAAGAAATACAGAAAGTATAAAATACAAATGATAAAATATTAACCTTGCATGAAAAGCTTAAGGTAACAAATAGTACACGATCTCATAATTCATTTAATAAATAAATCCCAGCAGGCACTTCAACATTGATTCAACATCACTCTTTTACGTTGAATCAGCGTTGAATTTTGGTTTCAAATGAAAGGCGAAGCAAAGTCAGATATCAACGTTGTTTCAATGAAACATTTTGGCAAAATTAAAGTAAACAGAATTCACAAATACGTATTGTACATTGTATTATAACTGTTAACCAAATTAATATACCATTATAATCACAACATTACACAAAATTGAGATCAATAGCAATCAAATTTATTCAAGAAATAATAAGAAATTTTAAGGCACGCATGATTTATAAGATAGAAGAAATGTTGAAATGGATTAATAAAAGTTCACAAGAATCATTTTCTCCATATTAAAAGTCCAATAGAAGACGTTTCCCTTTATCCCAGCCTTGTGGAATTGCAACTTTTAAAAAAAAAAAGAAAGAAAAAAAAAAAGAAAGATAAAATCTCTGATAAATTTCCAATATTTATCTACATGATTTTATGGCCATGCTTTAAATCAGCAAAAATGGAAGACCCTAAAAACTGATGAATCATGCAATTTGTCATAATGCACAAGCAAATGCATGTACTGATCCGGATGTTAGAAAGTCATGTATACACTGTATTACTTAATCCATGTGCATTACATAATCAACATAAATCACATTTATTTAAAGATGAACTAGCATTGTTAGAAATATTACTAAAAAAAAACTTTTATTGTAAGGGTACCAAACTCAGCATAGACCCTGAGAACTGAACATCCGGTTTGTATTAATGTAGTTAGATGTCTCTTTAGCATAGTCAGAATAAATATATGTATATATACAAAGAACCCATGTTAGGTTATTGTGACAAGCATAACAAGTCACCCAATATATCTTTATTTGTGTGTGTGGAAATAATGAAATATCAAAGTTGTCCCAAAAAAAACCAAAAAACCACCCCCACCCCCTGATTCTGCATACGTGCCCAGTGCCCGCTTGGTCTCTTTCCATTTTCCATGCCTTATTGTCATTTTACGATTGTATATTTTATAAACAATCCTTGTAAAGTGTGCAGATTTTGGAAATAAGATCAGCAAAAAGAAAATAAGGCAGTAAAACCATATGGTAACTCTGACCCCCTACCTCATGCACAGACAGAGCAGCCATTGCTTTTCTTTAACTGCAATATCCCTATACAATGTCAATTACATTAGAGAATTTCTCAGCATGAATTTGTTAAGCCTAGTCAATGAAAAGAATCTAACATGGAACAAAGACATAATAAATCCTGTGCACAGCTCAGCATCTCTGACACAATCCTATCTAGGCCTATATACAGGGTCTATATGCACATTGTGCAAAAACTATCTGGAATTGGTCTTTTCTGTGAAATGTGTATGCTTAACAAATCATTGCCAAAAAAAAAAAAAGTGTCAAGTAAGTTTAAATCATTCGCACTCCCTAAAATTTTATCTCCGAACATGAAAATATGTTGAATAATTAACATTGTGTCAACATTGAAAATTGACAAATATTCAACGTTGAAAGTATGTTATATTCTCAGTGTTGTTTCAATGTTGATATAAGAACAAACATTCTATGTTGAAAATATGTTGCATCTTCTACATTGTTTCAACGTTGATAAAATGTTGAAGTTTCAATGTTGGAACCTCAACATTGAAACCATGTTGAATTATAGTTGCTCAACATTGCAACCAGTATTCAATCTACTTTCAATGTTGAAACAACGTTGCGTGCCTGCTGGGAATACAATTATATAATTGTTATCAGCATACATATCCATTATAGCCATAAAACTCATTTCAGCAATAGTTACGTATGAAAATGTTTTAAAGTAAAATCAATTTTATCTTTTAATTCATGTGCTCTATCAATTCATTTCAGAAACAGTTCTAACATCCCTTTGTTTTAGCTATACATATTCATTTAACTGGATAAAGAGTTTAGTCAAGAGTGGTATACTGATTATTGAAAGAACAGCTATTAGATGGATTGATGGATTATAGAGTGAGATTTTTCTATACCAGAGCTAATATTTCAGTTGGCTAAGCAAATATGTTATATACTGGCTATGTGTATGTGTGTGTATTACTGAATGTTTAATATTGAACAATTTTTAGCAGCAGCTTATTTTGACTCTTAATCATCTGAACTTTGAGCTTTGAGCTTTACAAATAACAGTATGTAAATTAGTCTATGCTTATTTTTTTCCTCAGTTCTGGATGCAGTTACAGTTCAGAGATGAATGACTGGTACATAATTATATATAACCATACTTGTGAACCTGCATACAAGTGCACAAGAAATACTGCATTTGGATTAGCTTGTATCCACAATTTTTTCTCACTTTCTCTTTTGAATTACACAGCACAAGTGGGGAGCTTATTAGGACAATGACTGCATAACATTACACAGAAATGATTTTCACTTTCAAATCCACTTTTTCTTTGTTTTAGTCTAGTATTTTTTAATTGTAATCTACTGAAAGACACTGCATTATTAAGCCAAACAATATTCTGATGAAAAGGGGGGGGGGGGGAAAGAAACATGATATGTCTGATACTTTGTTTAATGTGTATAAAAATTGATATCATGAACCGTGTTATTTAAATACTGTCAAATAATGACACAAAAATTCTTTCTGATGTCTTGGTGTATCGTTATGTTTTTGATACTTGAACTTGAGTATAGTAATTTTGGAAAATTAGTTTAATTCAAAGTGTGTGTTCTTCAATTTCAAGGTTTGACCCCCGTGATGCTAATGTGTATAAAAACTACAGGAACCAGTACAAAAGACCAGGCAGTGGGAGACCCAGTAAGTAGACCCTTTTGGGGGTCACAACTACATTTCTAGATAAATTTGCATTTTTAAGAGCTCTACAGTTTTCTAGTGAAAAAATAAGTAAAGTGCTACACATTATATGTTGTGCATATAGGGCAATGTAAATTCCTTTCAATATTTAGTACATATGCAGCAGATTTTAATTTTTATGCTCTATTGTAGAATTAGAAATCTTCCTGAAGGATTTAATTTTGTCGGCAGCATTTATTAATGAAATTAAATCTTTCATGAATTTGTAACCTAAAATATTCAGAAATGCAGAGTTGCATGTGTTATTTATTGGTGAATAAATATCAGTGAACAATACTGTTCTCACTATTCATAATGGAATAGAACCTTGATATTTAAATATTTAGTTTTTAACTATTAAACTCGTAAACTAAGAATTTAAAACAGCATTAGAGTGTCAATACATAATTTGTAATTCCATGTGTTTAGTTTCTAAATTTTTGTTAAGTTATGCAAAAGCCATGTACAGACTTGTCATTTATTTTATGAGCTAATGGTAGAGAATGATAAAAACCAAACAAGGGAAATCATTACTTTTGAGAATCCATCTGGAAATTTTGTGCTAAATCAATGGCATTTAACCCCACAAAAATATGTGCTTCTACAGTAGATATGGGTATTATGCATTACTTTATTACAAATTACTTCAAAATGCAATGATAGGTGATTGATATTTGTATATATATTTACTATAGCCAATTTAAAATTTGGTCTAATTAGAGCTGGTGCACTACTTAGCATAATCATGATTTTAAGAGAAATTTTCATATTTAACCATGAATTAACACTCTTGCTTCACTGCCAAAGGTGCTAAAATATGAATCCCTCTAAAATAAGTACACATAAAGCTATTCACAAGTACTATATTTCTAATTCAACAGTTGCTGGAAAACAAGGTGGAGCATTTGGTCAGTTTGGAAAAGTTAGAGAAGGTGATGATGTTGACAGTCAGCTTGGTTCACAAGGAGAGTACAGTGAATCTGTGGTCAATATCGCTCAGGTAATTACAGTTGACAGTGAGTGCAACATGGGTAATATAGACCACAATTGGTGTAATGCAGGTAATTATAGCCCCCTGTCATTAATACATTGGTTATTATGCTCCACAATATAATCAGTGCCAGTCAGGTAAATATAGTCCACAATCTATGTCATGTAGATAATTCTAACACACCTGTGTCACGGGTAATTATAGCCCACAGTCAGTACAACATGAGTAATTATATCCCACAATCAGTGGAACAAAGTTAATTATAGCCCACAGTCAACATGAGTAATTATAGTCTTCATTGAGTGCAACATGAGAAATTATAGCCCACAATAGTGATGTGTAGATTATTATAGCCATGGTCAGTTCAACATGGGTAATTATAGCCCACAGGAGTGCTATGTGGATAATTATAGCCTATGGTCAGTTCAACATGGTAATTATAGCCCACAGTGTATATTGCAGATAATTATAACACCTTTATCATGGGTAATTATAGTCCCAGTGAGTGCAACATTAGTAATAATACCCCATAATCAGTGGAACAAAGTTATTTATAGCCCGCAGTCCACATGAGTAATTATAGACCACAGTCAGTGCAACACAGGTAATTATAACCCATGAGTAGTGCAACATGAGTAATTTACAGCCCACAGGCAGTGCTACATAGATAATTATAGCCAATTGTCAGTTCAACACGGGTGATTTTAGCCTACAGTAAGTGCAACACAAATATTTACAACTTACAGTCAGTGCAACACAAGTAATTATAGCCCACATCACTGACACTCTAGTATCACATCATTTCATTGATATCCCACAATATAGTCAGTGCCACAGGTAATTATAGCACACCTGCACCATGTAGATAATTATAACAAGTAATATCACATACATGTATATTTATAGTCTACCAATATCTTACATGTTTACACTACATAGACAATTATTGTCCACCAGCATCAAAAGGTTACAGCCCATGGTCAGTAGCACACAGGTGAAATATAATTACTATCCACAGTCATTGTGTCTAGATGTTAAATGCAGATAATTACTGTCATTATACTGGACTATCTTATTTTTAGTATGTAAACAGTGCTACGGACCCAATGAGTGCTCAGGACTCTGGAATTGGACAAGATTTCTCTGCGTCGGCTACAGCAAGATCAAGTAACAGTCAACTTGTGAGTTCTCACACATCCATGATGTCTGGAGAGAGGTTATCTCATGGACCTCGTAGCAAAGGTAACAAAACAATTCTATGCTGTCAGAAACACATTCCTCATAGTATTATACTCTTGCAAACAGAGTTTGGGAAAGGATATCTGTATTTTCTCTATCCTACTATTTTTGTAGCCAGTGCTTATTGGTAGACAGTGTACCCTAACCAAGGTCATTTGATTAAGATCAAGGTCATGAGTATAAATTGTTTGAAAGTTTTGTCTGGGCCATAATAGTAATGATAAGACATTAGAAACTCAAATTAAGCTCAAAGATTGCTTATGGCTTGATGGTATATGACCCTGATCCAAGATCATTTGGCCAAGGTCAAGAATACTTGTTCAAGTTTGAAATTTAATTTTATCTTGCCCTAATCAAAGGTCATTTGACCAAGGTCACATAAAAGTTAGAAAGTTTTGTTCAGGTCTTAACTTTGTAATGGAGAAACATAAGAAATTTTTACTTAGCACAAAGGTTGCTGATGTCAAGGTGGTGTAGACCTAAGGACATATGGACAAGGTTGATGTCACATAGAAAATCTGACTGATCCATTTTATCTATTTTATGAATAGATATTAGCAGATCATATCTGGCACAAAGGTTGCTTATGCAACATTTAAAATTTTGCTAGGGTCTTTGTAATTTAGAGGTATCAGAGACTCATACTTGGCACAAAGGTTGCTTATGGCGGCATGATGTGTCATGACCTTGACTGAAGGTCATTTGACTTAGGACAAGGTGATGTAGTTTGGTACATAACATTGTAATGCAGGGATTTAGAAGTTGTATGAAAGTAGCATTCCAATGTCCTGTATTTTGAATATGCTGCACTTTGCTTGAATCCTGCAAGGATATTAGTCTCATCAGAACAGGTCTGATTATCCACAATCAACAGACTGTTGGAATATAGTAAATAACCCATTCATTAATACATGTACATTTGTGTATTTATACCTTTTTATGTGTGAATACATTTTCATGTGATTGGTGGTTAAACTTGTAGCAACATTTAAGCCACATTTGTTACCCGAGTTTTTTTATCAATCATGCAGGGATGGTGCATTGCAAAGTAATCTGGTTCATTTTGTTTTTCAAGATAAGTATGAAAGGTCATGGCCACTGGAATAGGAATTCGAAATTTTTATATGTAAAGAATTTTTGAATATATCAATACTTTCAGGGATACTAAAATTTTGCACATAGAAAAGGGTTTCCTATTGGTTTCAAGGTCAAATGTTTGATTAGTGTATATTTGTGTGCAGGAACTAATCAACATTTTTATCCTTATTCGTCTCAAACTTGGGAATAGTGTCTTGTGCAAGGACTGGATTTTCATTGGTTTTTCAATGAAGGGTCATTTTTATCTGACTTTCAGGTTGTTCTTTGTATAAAGATATTAGTACATATTGGGTTTCAAGGACAAGTGGTCAAGGTCAATGAAATGGAAATCCTGACACTCTTTTTGTATGGATTTTTAGAATACATGTATTCAGTTTTATTGATATTTGTAGAAGTGCTTTCTTGCACTCAGGTCAGGTTTTCTTGTGATTCTCAAGTTTAAATGTAAAATGTCAAGGTCACTAAAGTGAAAAACAAGATACAATACAGTGATTGATTTGCAGTGTGCATGAAATTTGGTGCATAATGTTAATTACAAATGTAGAGATACTGTCCCATACAAACATCTGTATTATTTCTAAAACTTAAAGTACAGTGTCATTGAGGAGCACCGTTGGGAATGCTGGATATGGTGGATTGTAAAGCCCTTTTGTATGATAATTATTGCATAGTTCTAGGGTGAAATTGTTCTACTTTTCACAGTAAATCTTTTCCCCTCTTTATCAACTGTAATGTTTTGATGTCTTTTAAATTTTTAGGCATGGTTAGAAAATGTTCTAAGCTGACAGACTGGAGTAGAACCCCGTTGTCTCCTGTGAAGTCAAGCTGCTCCCTGCACAAGTCAGCAATGTCCACCCCAAGATTCAGTAAGTTCTTTATTTCTCCCATGACAAGAAGAAACCCAGTTTGACAAAATGGGAGAAAATGTTGTACAGGTTTTGGATATTGTAAGACTTAACCACATGAAGGATAGACAAAACAGTGGCATGAAAAAATAATTTGTCAATGAATTTTCTTCATACACTGAGTCAAAAAAGAAACTTCACAAAATTAATTTTGTAAAATATTGAATACTTTCCCCCTGATGATACACCTGTGTAGCCAACATGGGATACCTATCTGTCGACTCTGGAAAACCGTTAGCCAAACCCACTCATAGCCATCCATTTCTTGTGTAAATGCCTTTCGTGCCAAATCAGGTTTTGCACGTGCATTCAATGTTGTGAACTCCACATCGAAGTTGGATTCATTTGCACATGTTTGCCATGGCCTCAAACATTAAAAAAACGCTTTTAAGCCACATTTGTAACAGTACTTGAAATGCCGCGATTGTCAAATGTGCAACGTGAACGTGCCGTTGGCATGTTGCAAGCGGGGTGATCAGTTATTGACATCGCAACAGCAATGGGATGCAGCCGTCGTACTGTGTATGACTTGCGACATCGTCTACAACAAACTGGCACCACTGCTGATCGCCCAAGGTCGGGTCGTCCACGTATAACTTAACGAGTTGAAGACCGGAACATCGTCCTACGTCACCTTCGTAACCGATTTCTGCCGGCTGCACGAACCAGAGCTGAGATGTTTCAAGGTCGGCTATCCGCACAGACCATCCGAAATCGGTTGCGGTCTGCCAATCTCCATGCTCGACGTCCGTCTCGTGGGCCAATTTTGACGCCATTTCATCGACGTCAGCGTCTGCTGTGGGCCCAACGTCACCTCCGATGGACCCAGAGAGACTGGAATCGAGTCGTCTTTAGTGATGAATCGTGGTTTACCCTCAGATTTGCGGACGGCAAGCTAAGAGTCTGGAGACGACCTAATGAACAGTATGCCCAGTGTTGTGTGCAGGAAGTGGACAGATTCGGGGGCGGAAGTTGCATGGCATGGGGTGCTTTCTGTGGGAACAACCGTTCCAGTCTTCTGGCCATCCATGGAAACCTCACAGCTGCTGCTTATCGCGATCAGGTACTCACCCCTGAACTCATTCCGTTCATGGCGGCTCGTGGTCCAGGTCTGCAGCTCCAGCATGATAATGCACGGCCGCACACCACGTTGTTGACACGAAATTTCCTTCAAAATGCTGGCATCAACGTCATGGACTGGCCATCGAAGTCCCCTGACCTTAATCCCATCGAGCACGTTTGGGATGCACTAGGGAGAGGGCTTCGTGAACTTAGGAACCAACCACAGAATTTGCAGGAACTTGGCGCTGCCTTGCAAGATCAATCCCCAACCATGTATTCACAAACATCAGGCAGTCGATGAGGAGACGGTGCATGGCTGTGGTGAATGCGCGAGGCGGCCATACTCAATATTGAACTGAGACATTTCGACGTTTCATTCTTGTGACTTGACATTCTGTGTACAAATGTTTTGGAACGGCGTGTAGCCTAACTGAACAGATCTGTGGCACTGTCAGTGTATTGATTACATCACACACATCTCAGCAATGAAATAAAATCACTGGCACCATCCTATTATCTCTTGTTTGTTTTAAGTGCCTTGACAAGAGAATGTGAAGTTTCTTTTTTGACTCAGTGTATTTATTTTTACATTTTACATGGGGACATTTTAAAAAAAAAAAAATTTGCAAGAATCTTCTCAAGAATGGTAAAAAATTGATATTCATATTTATATGCAAGCATCCTCAAGTAGTGTAGATTTGAAGTTTATTTAAATCATGGCAGGGGTTGGTAGGGTGGAGCCACAATAGGGGAGCAAAGTTTTATATGGGAATTTATAGGGAAAAAGGTAATAATATTTTTCTCAAAAGCAACAGATCCTTAGGAAATGTAGATTCAAATTAGTTCAATCTGTGTGTGGGGAGGGGGCACTGTATAGGATCAAAGTTTTTCAGGACAATTATATAGGGAAGAAACTTCAAAAAAAAACTTATTCTCAAGAACAGCAGGTAGGGTAGGATTAGTCATAGTGATATGTAAGCATCCTCAGGTAGTGCAGATCCAAGTTCTTCAAATCAATGCCTCAGGGATAAGTTTGGGACACAGTACAGTTTCACCTTTTATGTGAGGGGAGGGGTATCCTTAGAGGTAGGGTAAGCCAAAAATAAGGGAACAAAATTTTACACACACATCACACTAAAATGACCACTGACATGAACAATTAGATAGTTAAATTTTCTTGATGACCTGTCCATTCCTTAGGACAAATGAAAAAATCTTCATAAGTAAAAAAGTATGCAAATGAGCTAGCACTAACTCAGTAAACTTATGTACATTGCAAATTGATTTGGGGCTAGCTAATCAATATGTTTTTAGGCACCAATAGGCTGATCCACAAATGCAGTGATAATGAGTGACATAATATTCTTCATGAACTTATTATGTCAATAGGTTACAGATAAAGTTTGAATTTGGGCTTTGTTGACCTATTTTTCAAAAAAATTATGGACCTTGAATTAGCCAATTTCAGGGATTTAACAGTTTTCCTAATTTTTGGTTGTCCTTGCAGCTGTTGAATTGAAAATTTAAACATGAATGTATATCAATGAGTTGCAGATCAAGTTTGAGTTTGGACCTTGTTTACCTAATTTTGAAATTTATGAATCTTGACTTTAGCAAATAATGCCACAAAGTGGGGCCCTTTTGTGATACTTGCCATCACAATGATACCTAGTCATATTTAATTTCAAAAAAGGGGTTTGAGTCTACTCAGTCTTGATGAAAACTATGTGAATTTAGTTTTTGTCAGACATTGAAGTTTTGATCTTGCCACAATAGTGTCCAGAAGCCTATCATCTTCTAAAATGAAAATGTGAAGAAAATCTGAGAAAAAAATTTGGAATAACACTCAAGTGATATTTGGTATTGTAAACTGGTAAAAGTAAGTATTTATGAGTGTTGCTTTTAGGCACAGACTGGCAAAAGTTTTTCAATACCCCTACTGCGCTAGAGAGGAAACGAATGGACATGGTAAAAAGAGACTTTACAGAGGGGAAGGTAAAACAGCATGTGCCACCATCCATCACATACATATCATCAGACCTGCCCATGTTACCAGGAGAGGCTGGATTAAGGTAATCTTTATTGGGGCACAGGCCTCTCATTCATTTCTCATAGTCAGAGTTGCTTCCCATTGTTTCTTGAGTGATCAGGTGCCTCGAAAGTGGAAGGTAATAAAATTGTTTTGCTTAAAGGTGTTAGTACATGTAAGTAGGATATCATTTTCTGGCAAATTTCTATTAAAAGAAATGATAAATGAGGCTTAGGAGCCCATTGACATATCCCCTGAGCAGTGTAAATTCTCTCATGTAGAAAATAATTCTAAATGGTAAATGGTTTTCAAACTCATATTTCCTCTTTCATGAAGTGCCATAAATTCAAAAAAAAAAAATAATAAAAAAAAAAATTGTGCATTTATTTATTTTTGCAAAACTGGATTGAAATGCTATAGATTTATTCATGTATATAAAAATTTTGCTGATCAGGTTTGTTATTTATAAACACTGTAAG
Organism: Ostrea denselamellosa; assembly: GCA_024699665.1. Lineage (NCBI taxonomy): Eukaryota > Metazoa > Mollusca > Bivalvia > Ostreida > Ostreidae > Ostrea > Ostrea denselamellosa. The sequence continues at coordinate 12,086,361 of JAMZEH010000042.1, forward strand.
TATTCTCTAAGAATAAATTTGTGCAAAACATATTTTTGATTAAATAACTTGCAAAATTGTTACTAGGGCTTTTTGAAAATGATTGAGACATTTCCTTTAACTCCTTAATAGAAAAAAAACAATTCATGAACATTCACTCAAATTTAATCATAAACATATCAAACAAATTTGCCAAACTTCAAGTTGATTGCATCATAAAATAAGTCATGCATATATATATATATATATATATATATATATATATATATATATATATATCAATTAACCTGGAGCATGTAACAGACATTTTTTTTCTAAATCATTATAATGCACCTTTAACATTACATTTGTATTTGTTTTCAGCTTACAATGAATACTCCATTTTAACGGGTGTGTTTCTTGTGCTACCTACTTTTCAAATACATTTTTGCACTAGTTGCTATCCAGGGACCCTACAGCATTTATTGCTGGTTTATTTTAATTCTCTGAAGTGACAGATTTTGATGCTTTGTAACTCCAGTTTGATCCTCAGAAAGACAATCAGACATGCATCATTCCTCAACAGCTCTCAACACTGAAGACATTAGTTCTTCTGTGATAACTGATGGTCACCATGCTCCTTTGTTTTCACTCAGGTTTAATAGTTCATCAGTAAATTCTTTAGCTAGCAATAAACTAAAGCTCTTGACACTTTTTGTCCACACAGTTTAAGCAATTCTTTAGTCTGATTGGAAGACCTACCAAGCTCCAAACAGAATTCAATATATGGATGCTATTCTACATTGACATCAATATTCATCTTCCTACCGTAAATAGATTCTTATATTTTGATAAGAAATGTAAACGATTTATGTATTTGTCATTGAAATTCTACCAAATTTTAACAAATTGACATAACTATCATAATGAAAATTGAAAAAGGAAATGTCTCAATTATTTTTGAACAGCCCTTGTAAAAATATTGCAAGGCTACTGAACTATAAAAAATATGTTTGATACAAATTAGAATTCTTTTCCCACTTTCTTTGGAAATACCAAGACTTGGTACATAGCTCGTATTGATATCTTTCTGATTTTATGACTGCTTTGGGTACCCATACATGTACTTTCTACACATAGATATACCATTTTGAGAAAATGAATTCTGGTTTTATTTATTGTTAGTTTATTTTTAATGTATGTACCAATTTTCACTCAAAAACATTGATTAGAAAGGAAATAAACAGATCTCAATAACTTCTGAACAGTCCTCATATATGTAAATATTGATCTACAGCTAAAATAGGAAATAACCAAATGTACAGTCAACTGTATATGTATTTATTATAGCATATTGAAATTTAGAGCAATTGGAGTTGATTCACTATTTAACATAATTATGACGAACCATAAAATTCTACCAGTATGGTAATCAAGAATATTCGTAATTTAGCACAGCCATAAAGATGCGCTCTTGTTGTTAGTGGTGCATTATGAATCCAATAAATACATAAAATAAGCATATGTAAGTTCAAATATGTTGAGAAAACATACAAATTTTATATACTGCTTAAAAGTTCAAGGGACTATTTCATTTTATTGTACTACCTGTCTTATTGATTTTTAAAAGAAAAAGTCGGCAGTAATCGTACTTTGTTTACTGCTGATTTTTTAAATTCACAAATCTGGATGATTATAATAGCATACCTTTACAATTTTTTTGCGAACTTTCATTAAGTATATGTTGCAGGAGGATTTGATTGTGATTTCATATGTTCGTCCAATTTGAAATACAATCTCAAGGCATCATTGTTATGACCTCCCTAATCTATGGTATGAAAAATGTATGATAGTATGGGTTACTACTCCTCTGTGTAGATGTCTGCATTGAAAACATAATATTGATGTTTTTTTCTTTTTAATCACTTTCAGGTTGTTGCACACAGTGAGAGTTGGAGACAAAGTGGATGAAGATAAACATGAGATAAGACATCGAGTGGAGGCAATCCCAGGGAAACTAAGTTCACAGACAAAAAATGAGTAAGTCCATCTCTAAATATTATATTCTGGGGAGGGTGAGGGAATAAAAGACCCTCGGACATATTCTCAAGATTTTCAAAATTTAGGGCAAAACACCCCCATCCCATCAGCAGGCCTGTGTACTGTAGAGTAACACATTGTCTATTGTTGAAGTAATTACTACAAGACTTATAAATCATTTTACAGAAATCATGGCCAATCACGGTATGGCATTCTGAACATGCAGTGGGTCACAGATATGCCTGTATCCAAACCTTCCGAGACATCTACACCTCAGGTTCAACCCAGATCTGACTCCTGCAATTCACTGTCCCAGGCCACTGAGAGGTCACATGAGGCATACACTATTAAATCTATGGGCAGGGACACATCTCGTCTCCCAAAACTTGCTCAGAAGTATTCCAAAACCAATGCATCTAGGTAAGGATTTTATTTAGTGTAATATGAGTACATTAAGTATTTGAATAATTTTTTCCATTCACATGTGGATCTTATATTCAATAATTGTTGAATTGGCACAAGAATCAAATGAAAAAGGACCTGATTCATGTACATTTTATATCAATATGAGTGAATATAGATGTACCATAGAAAATACATGTATTTTTTGTGCTCAGAACAAAAAAAATGTAATATGAAAAATAGAGGTTTCTTAATGTTGCCATCAAGTGAGAAAAAATTTTTTTGTTTTTTTTAAGCAGAGAAAAGTCAAGAAGAGATACAGATGATGATTCCTTTTATTTACCCACAATTCCTGGTGCTTACAGTCCTGATTTTGTTTGGGAACACCCTCTACCTCCCCCACCTCCCCGAGAATCCAGAACAAATGTGGCATCTATAAAGAAAGACCACGAAGAATACAGCAAATACTACCACTTAATCAAGAGCAAAATGCATAAATATACCTCTGTAAGTAGCAGGATTTAACCCCCCCCCCCCTTACTTTTATTTCCTGTTTTGAAAAGGTTTACCAGATTGAAGACATTAAGTGCATGCAATTAGACTCATTAAACTGTTCATCCATCACTAAATTTTATATACCAGTTTGATGCACACTACCAGCTTGCATCTTGCCAAAAGGTGATTTTTGTGATTTCTAAAATATCACAATGAGAAACTTCACTAGAATTGTTTATTTTAAAGATGAGCTCTTTTGTTTAAAGGTCTTGAGGTGAAGGTCATAAGCTGACATGAGGTTCCATTAGATTTATCTGATATCATTTGAGATTCAGCAATGTAGAATTGTTCAAGAAGAGTGTTTCACTTATGTTTCATTCATTTTAAAACAAGGAATAGGATTCATATCCATAAATTCATAGAATTTGATATTAATGCAATAAATTGTGTCACTTCCTTTGCAGAATGTGCCATCGCTACCCAAGGTAGATATAAAACAAGCTATACCAACTTCTAAGCTACAGAAGAGTCTAACTAAGATGTCAAAGTTGTCTCGAGCCCCAACACTGTTTTTCCCAAAAATCACTTTGAATCAGTTGATTTCTTCTACACAATGAACAAGAGAGTCAGACTCAGCATTGAATTCGGTGCAAACTTTTTCATTTTCATAAAGACCTTATATCCATAAAATTAAACATATTCTACTTTGTTATTTTTTTTATTTACAGTATTGTTTTCGTGTTTCATTGTTATCAGATGTCTGTTTTATATCACTTTACTGTTTGTTATAGTGTTGTACATGTATTAATTTTCACGAAGAACTTTTTATCAACTGAAATGAATGTTGTAAAGGCATTAAACTACACATGGTTTCAATTTTTGAATTTGAAGTGAATTTAAAATGCACTTCCATTGGTTAGTTTTATCAGAGGTGTGTGACAGAGAACCTTTGCTTGCTATATGGATTTTTTAGTAAACTTTGTAAACACAATGAATCACTATAGTGAAAAAAGACCCACAGAATAAAATGTTTATTGTGATATGTTGAATATTATTATTAAATTAAGTTTTATGAATTTCCGTATTCTGTTCTTTTATTCCCCTTTATTTATGTAATACCATACAATGGGTATTTTCTGTAGTGTTTCCGTTGTTTGCAGATTGGAAAAAAATATAGTTATAATGCAACTGCAAAAATTGGAAACACAGAATATAATTTGCTATGATTTATGGATCAATACACAAAAATTTCAAACTGCTGATAGTATCCCTTACACTGTATGTGAGCTCAGTTAAAACTTGACTTCCCTTCCTTGGAGTGACTTAATGGCTTACAGCTTGGCTTGATCTTGAATAAAGGTCATGTTGCCAAGGTCAATTGTCTGAGATGATAGAAACATTAGAAATGTAATGAGGTACAGAAATATCAGTCACATTACACTTGATAACTTTTAAATTATCAGTATTCTCTTACTTAAGTTGTTTTTTTTTGTTTGTTTGTTTTTTGGAATTTGAAAATATAACAAATGTGTTGGAGAAAGCCAATGACTGAATTGCCAAATCAATAGAAACTCTTCCATCACATTCTCTATATATAAGATGACATTTGTATAGGGTCATAGGTCAGATTCAAACATAATTCTGGTAAATAACATGAAAAATAATGCTGTGTCCAAAGGTGATGCAAACATATAGCGGTAGTGGGAGAATATGTTTTTGCTAGTTTGATTTTGAGCCATTTCCATACCACCAAGGCTATATGATCTACAGCTAACATTCCTCTAATGTCAGTATGAGTATGTGCAGATAACATTCTTCTAATGTCAACATGAGTATGTGCGAGTGTGTGACCTTGACTTGCATTGATGAGTAATTCAGTATGAGGTTTTGAGAGATGGCATGTTCGTGACCATTTACAATCTTGTTTCTTAAAGACTACTTATGATGGACACGGGTTATAATTATAAAATTAAATGAATTACCCTTTATTTGAATTGAAGTTCATTGTAATTGAATCATTTTCATCAAGTCTTTGTCAGGGTAATACCTATATTTTAGGTAAAAAGTCAAAGGTGAAAATCAAATGGTGAGGGGTGTTTTGTGATAATTTCTTAAATTCTCTGACCTTTTGGGAGAAGAGTTAATTGCTATCACTTCAGGATGTCCAATAACGCCTATTCTTGAGGGAAGAGATCAGATGTAATTTAAGTTACCAGTTTGCATCATGCAGAAAATGATTTGTGCATCATTTCTTAAATATCGCAGTAATGAAACTTCACCAGAATAGTTTCTATTTTGAGGATGAGCCCTTTCATTTAAAGCTCTTAAGGTGAAGGTCATCAGCTCACATGAAGTTCCGTAGAATCATCCAAGAAAAGTGTTCTACTTTTTTTTATGGAAAGAAATAGAAAGTAGAATTCATCTTTAAGGTTTTTCTTTACTAGGTAACCTTGATCAAATCGTCAGTGTATTGATCCCTCCTGGACTGTATGGAGTGCCAGCTTAACATGATATCAAATAACTGACGTTATCTTTAATTATTTGAAAGTATCATCAGTACAAGAATTGCATGCGTTAATGGAACTGATGCACGTCAAACTGTGCACAATAATTGGATTCATGCACGCATCATTGAGAGCAATAATTGATTTCATGCATGCATCAATTTAATTATTGCTTTCACTTAATTGATGAACACATCCATGTGGTGGAATTATTGCTTACAAAATTTAATTTTGGAGCTTGGTATAATTGATTTGATGATCTCTTTAATTAAACTGAAGATATTTTAATTATTTAACAATGATTTTGTATATAGAATTAATGTGCATATCAATTCAGTTAAAAGAGATCATTAATTCAGTTGTGGATATGTTGAATTGAAGATATCTTGAATTTTATTGCTCTCTCTAAAATTATCTAGTTGCTTACTCTAATTAATATCAGAGAGAGAGAGAGAGAGCAATAATTCGATTATTGTGTGCATTAATTGAGTTGATGCTCACTAAATTCAATTTAAGAGAACAATGATTCAATTATTATGTGCATTAATTGAATTGATGTGCGCATTAATTGAATTACTGATCTCTTCAATTGAATTTTAGCATGCATCAATTCAATTGTTGATATCATCAATTCATTTGAAGAGAACAACGGTTCAATTACAGTGATCATCAATTCAACAAAATAATTAATGCTATCAGCAATTCAATTAATGCACGCAATAATTCAAATTGAAGATATCATTAATTTATTTGAAGAGATTTTTAATTGAATTGTTGCATACATCAAATGACTTCAAATAATTAAAGATGTCTCCATAGAAGAGAGCAATTATCAATTATTGCGCGCAATTAATTTGGCGCTCCATAAAGGGGTCCTTATAACTCCAAAGCTACCAGAAATACCCCCACAAGACATGAAAATAAATTGAAAGCCTTTAAATATCGACCCAAGGAAATATGTTTTACAGTGTACAAATATTTGTAATGGCATTGTTCTAAAAATTATACCGCTGCGTTGAACGGTATCGCAGAATTTAATTTCGAAAGTCATAATTGCAAAGGGGACATTCGTTAAATGAGAGTCCAAACCGTTACACAAATAGTACGAACTTGGAATACGATGATTAACAAGGACACATTCAAAATGTATATCAAACAAAAGAGCATATGCATTTTAGCATGAAAATATATGTTGCAAAATGGCAAGTTTGTGCATTAACCAAAACCAAAACTCCTTCAACATTTTTATACCCACACTTTTTAAAGAAAGTTTGGGTATAGTGTTTGTATACCCTCGTCCGTTCATCCGATTGTTGCACTTTCCTCTTCCTCAAGCTCCTCAGTGATCAATCTTTTTGGATATAATTGGTTGTCCTGTAGATGTGAATAAGGTTTTGGAATTTTCAGTTTTACCCAGGGAGGGGAGGGGGTAAATGGGTTTCTAAAAAAGAAAAATAAATAAATGAAATGAAATAAAAAACCTTTCCCTAGAACTTCCCATACATTTCACGCACTTTTGGAATACATTTCAGGGGTGGGTCCGGGACTAGGGGGAGCACCTTAAGGCAAAGCCCTGATGGGGGAGAAACACGACCTACAAAAACCTGGCGCATGTTTTCATCCCAGAGGTCATATTCTAACCTGAGCATTTTATGCTAAATTTCATCATGTATACTCAAGTAAATCATAAAATAACTATTGTGAATTCCTTGCTAGTTGCACAGGTCTGACGAAGAATATATTTAAAGGCAACTGTTCACTAATGCACTAATGCGTACTGTCTTATACAAAAACTACCCAAAATAAATCTCTTACTTACATTTTAGTATAACTAATTTTACACTTAACAATAACGGAAAAGGAAATTTGTCCCCCCCCCCCTTATCATTATCATTTTCTTTAAGCCGAATCAAGTTAAGAACGAATTAACAAATTTTAATTGCGCATGCGCTAGAATATGATGTAAAAACGTGGTTGTACGTGAAATATCTTTTATCCATAGGTAAATTGCTGATAAGTTGTGTAAATTCAATGAAAGACAACGTTTTATATAGCTGTAAAAGTATAAATAGAGTTTGTATGTTTTCACTTTAAAGCATTTGTATTGATCTGTATAGATGCAGAATTGTATTTCCGAATTTCCAATCAACTTGTTCGAAATCATTGTTTTGTGCAAAAATCGACTCCTTTATCTTGTGTGAATATTGTAAATTTAGATTAAAACGTCACTAGAATATTCAAGAGCATCCGAAATAGAATTCTTTTGATATGCGTTTTTTTTGGTTTATTTTAACAGCAATGGCAGACGAAGTGAAAGTAGAAGTTAAAGATGAATCTACAAATGGTAACGCCGGTACAGAGAAAAAGACAGTAGATGATGTAAAAGAGGATTTAGGACCACCAAATACCTTGGAGAAAAAGATCATAAGGCAATTGGAGGTATTTTTGTTAATGAATATATTAAATGTGTGGTTTTGGAAAAGTTTTGTGATGAAATATTGGACTAAATGGACTTGTAGTCCGGTTTGTTTGCAGATAGTGTAAATGTACGTTTGGATTTATCAGTGTGAAATAAACAACTCGTTACCAGCAAAGAAATCAAAATAATCTGTAGCATACATGCTTGGAAATATAAAATCTATGTAATGTTATTCATTTCAGTATTACTTTGGCGATACAAATCTGCCAAGAGACAAATTTCTACAAGATGAAATGAAAATTGAAGATGGTTGTATCCTTTCTAAGAAACATTTTGTTGTCCAATATTATATATATATGGCAATCTAATGAAAATTGAATGTTAAATATATCCTTAGGTATGCTACATTAATATTTAACAGCATCACAATGAAGGGTACATTCTGGTAACTCAAAACAATGAAAATCCAGGAAACTGATTTAACCATGCCAATTACAGCACAGCCAACTTTGCATACTTTTTGTTTGCATGTTCATCACTCATATGTATACATTTGGAGTTGTAGGATTTTGCAGACTGTGTAAATAGAATGTTGCAGGTGGGAACACAAATTAAATATGACTCATTCATAATGGATGGAAATTGAGTTATGTATTTATATTGCAGTTAAAGAAAGGTCCACACCTACTGTGTGATTTATGTGTTTCTTGTTAGAATATATTACATTAATGTAAAACCACAGATGTTGAAACATGTAGCTTACAAGTAGCATGTTATTTGTTGCTAGTTAGACAAGTGTAGCATGCAACATATTAGCATGAAGTGTTTGTTGAGAAAACCACTTTTTTAATGCACAGTATTCAGCAACTGTCATAACATTTTGATCCTTGTCTTTGTTCTCATGAAGTAAAGAGTGATATCTTCAAACATTTTAGTAACAAAACTTTAGGGTGTTATTTACAGTGAAGGAAAAGCTTTAAATTTTCAGATAAGAAATGTACAGGAGTGATATCATTGGCTGACATAAAGGTTGCTTTAACATGGCCCCCAAAATGGAATGTTGTTAGATCCTTGTATTGTCAACTATGTGAGAGGATTTAATTAGATGGCCATATTTAGTTTTTTGTTTTTGAATAGTAATTTGATAACAGTTTTAAGTTTGATTTGTATGTCTTTTGTCTTAATAATACAGATCTCGTGTAGATTGGAAGCTATATCAGCCTCATCAGAATTTTATAAAACATAACTAAGCTATAATGAAGAAGAGAGTAATACATTCAGTACAATAGTTGATTTAAAACCAGTGGTTACCAAAGGCAACAATCATATTGCATGTACAATTTACTTGGAATTATGTATGATATATATCTTCAACTGTCTTGAACCCAAAAAGGGTTTATTTTAGAATAGAAATATCAATTTCTTTAACAACAACTAGGGGTATCTTTAGCCACAATGACCAAATTTAATCGACTGAAACAACTGACGACAAATCACAAGCTTATTGCCACAGCCCTGAGGAAAGCCAACTCTGGACTAATTCAGGTATGTAGCTCTTAACCATAGCAACTATAGCTGCTGCATTTAAATTGTACAATGAAAGGTCATAGGGAGTGGTTTTAAACAATACTGTTTTGCGTGAAAAATATAAAGATAGATATGTGTCACTGCAAAATTTATCAGTCAGAAAAATGTAAATGTTCAGAATAATTGCAGGATAAACAGGTATTTTCAGTGGTTGTCCATTCTTTGAAAAATCTGCAAAAATTTCAATTGCAAAATACTTTAAACAACAAATTTAAGATTTTACCTATGTGCATCATTATAATGCAATTGCAGAAATTTGTTAGCAGAATATAATTTGTACCTTTTAAGGATCAAATCGCTAAAATTTCCAACCATGAAAAACTACCTGTTACGTGGCATTCACCCTCACCCCTAAAATGTATACACATTTCAACTTTCCATTGTTAAAGAGTTTGTATTCAAACTATTTACTTCATTCACAAAATGAATTACTATTGTGTGTGCTAGAAATTTTAAGTAAAGTAATTCTTTATTGTATTATGCTTGCATATGTCAAAAGTAAAAGAAAAAAAGGCTCATTATTTGAAGAAGGCTGCTGAGTTCATAAGTTTTTCCCTACTTGCATGTTTTTGGTAACGGGGTTGGGTAAGATCTGATGGGACATTATTAGAATTTTTACCTTTAAAAAATCTTGCCAAAAATTCTGTACCCATTTTCATCAAATTTTCATATCCCTTGGGGTATCTTCAGCAAGGGAGATAACCTAGGAAGCTCTAAATATAGTTTAATCGTGAGCACTTAATCGGTTGTACACTTGCTATCTGTGCATAAAAAATATATCATTTATAGTTTCTCCTACGTTGTATACATATAAAACTGACTTCCCTGAACACAAAAATTTACACACAGCTCCACTTACAATGATCTTCAAGCATGATGATAAAAATATATGGCATATAGGGTGTTAAATTTTGTCCTAATTTCAAATGTATTATGTAAAGCTGTAAAAGCTTCACTGAAAATGAAATGACCTTGAGTTCATACTTTATTTTTAGGTCAGCAAAGACAATGTTTTCATCCGTCGTAATCCAGACATGCCGACTCCAGAGAACACAGAAGAAAGAAGAAATGATTTTAATGAAAGATCTGCATATGCTGTAAGTAAATAGCACTGTAAATCTGTTCTTTGCAATGTTTTATTTCCACTATCTTGCATTGTCAAACTTGTTGATGCAACAAAATTTTTGCAAGCTTTCAGTTTGTTTATCTCCTCATATATACCACAAAATTAATTTCTCATTTAGCCTACCTCACAAATGTACATGAAAATAAAAGTTATCATAAATATAAGGTTTATCATTGCTTATATGTTGAGATAGTTCCAGTTCCATAGACAAAATGATGTATTTTAAATGGCATCCAGTTCCAGAGACAAAATGATATATTTTAAATGGCTTCCAGTTCCAGAAACAGAATGATGTATTTCAAATGGCTTCCAGTTCCAGAGACAGAATGACGTATTTAAATAGCTTCCAGTTCCAGAGACAGAATGACGTATTTAAATAGCTTCCAGTTCCAGAGACAGAATGATGTATTTAAATGGCTTCATTCCTTTTCATTTCAGAAAGGATTTCCTTTGAATGCATCTCTTGATGCATTGATTGCATTCTTTGAGAAAATAGCACCAGTAGACACTGTGTACATGAGGAGAGACCAGGAGAAGAAGTTTAAGGTTTGTTGTACGCTGATAAAAAAATCAAGCTCTGATGATGGCTCTCCAGAGCCAAAACCAGTTCACCATTTAATATATATACTTAAGTATTTCACTTTGTTTTGGATTTCTGTTTTTTGATGCTAGTTATCTGTGAGAATACCCAAAATAACTACCATTGGAAATTTACAACGTATGGTCATGAATGAACCTGGTCCTTTTATTTATTCGATGAACAATAGATAAAATAAGTGCTTTAAACTATGAACAACATGTTTTGTCGAAATACATGTAACTGCAGAGCATGAAAATTGCTAATGGCTGTTTTAGGATGTGTTTTACACATTGGTTTTTGGTCAATTACAGGGATCTGTGTTTGTCACATTTACAAAGAAGGAAGATTGTGATAAATTTGTGGCTGAACCAGAGTCAAAATATGAAGAATCTATTCTGATCAAGAAGTCAAAGTAAGTTGTAAAGTTCATTAAACTTGTACATGTAAGGCCATAAAAAATTAATTATCTAGTTCTTGATCCAGTTTTTCCAATATTTGATGTGGGAGGGAGGGTTGTTTTTTTTAATGTAAATTTGAATGACACTTGAGACTTTTTTATTGAACATAATGAGAAATATACCAAGATTTGTGTACATAAGATAATAGTTCCCTGAAGATCTATTGCTCATTTCTTAGCTGCTTTATTGGTAGCTACATTGTGTTTTCTTTATCGGGGCTGCTGGTAAAGGCTCTACAGCTTTGGGCAAGTTTTTGCCAGAAACACAAGAAACAGATTTACGGAAAATATCAAAAACTGAAATATGCTAGACTTACAAGTCTGTTTACGCTGTGAAAAATCTTATCCAATAAAGACGATATCATTGGGGCTCCAATCATGTGGCTCAAGTCCACAATAGCACTTACAGAGATACAATAGATACTCTTTTTGTAATTGCTGAGTATAATTTTGATATTCTACATGCATCCAAAAACCTGACAACAATATGTAATGAAAGAGCAGTTGTAGAACCAGTCCATGGACATATTTGAACAGACACCAGAGAAACATATGCCACCATCTTGACAACATGCAACTTAGATCTACATACCATAGATGCTTTGCATTTATTGGTCTTGCTTTTCAAACGTTTCTGAGACTACATATTATAAATTTTAAAATTATAATCCAAAATGAAATTTTTCTGGAATAACTTGCCACATTGATATGTTATTTTTTTCTTTTTTTGAAAACAGCAATAAAATTAGCCATGTGGCGCCATTTGAATAGGCTTGAAAACCAGATAATTAATTTCATATGGCCTAATCTACAATATATTGAATATAGATGGACAATTTCATACCTCTTTTTGTATGTCTGTCTAAAATAGATGTTAGTCACCACATGTATATTTTAATAAAAGTGACATATTTGAATTTGTCACATACAGAATTTTTGATGAAGGAAATTAACAAGAATATTCGTTGTATGAATTGTACTATGTGGGTTTCAATTATTTTTTAAAATTGGCATTGATCTCACATTTTGTAAAATTATTGTATAAATGTTTTTGATGATAATTTTGATTTACTGATGTAATATTGTAACTTATTTGCATTCAAAATATTTCACTTCTGTGCTGCAGTGTCTTTTTAGAATCAAACAAATACCATATTTATGTAGGCTCTGAATTTTACATATGGATGTTTCTGTTAGTCTGCACTCTCAGCAGAATACTTATAAACCAACTTCTATTTGATTTTAGAACTCAGTATTTCAAAGAACGAGAGGATGGAAAAAAACAGAAAAAATTGGACCAGTTACGCAGGAAGAAGGAGTAAGTAATATGAAGAAATGGTATAAGAGGTGAACTCCAAAAAAGTAAGATTTTGTATAGGGTTTTTATGCAAAAATTGATATTTGATAGGGAAATTCTTTTAAAAACACTTTTCTCAAGAACCACAGGTGTACAGTGTAGTGAAGTAATAAGTATGTATTGGAAAGTGTTTGATATGTGTGAAAGTATTTGATAGGTATTACATTATTTGATAGGTATTAAATTATTTGATAGGTATTGAATTAATGATAGGTATTGAATTATTTAATATGCAGTGATCCTCATATGGTGTAGATTTGAAGTTTTCCCCCACATTTATCATTAGAGTTGGGGTGGAATCACAAGGGGGATTTGAATTTTTTGTAGATAAATTTCAAAATATTTGTTAAAACTTTCAACACAATTAGAATTATTATCTTGCAGAGATCAACAAAGAAGAGAAACAGAAGAACAACAGGTAAGTAATTGTAATTCTATTCACTTTCAATTTATTTATTCACTCAAACCATTGGTAAAATGGCATATGAGGTACATAATTATATATGTTAGCATTTAAACAAAACTGTCAAGGGTACAAGTTTATAACTAATACATGCACATGTACATACAATAAGTAAAATTGTATGTATATTAACGCAAAAGAAAGGTGGAGGGCATAATACACACAAAGGAATTTAAGAATTTGATATATAAACATGTTAGGGAGGACAGCAGACTAACTCGAAGATTTCAGAAATAAAAATACCTAGTTTTTTGGTTTTTTTTTTATTTAATGTTTTAATATTTGATGTCATTAATTCTAATTTTCAATGTATTTGGCACTTGACAATATTTAGGAGCCAAGAATTCTTTTCGTAAAGTGGATAGAGACTTACATTCTAAGATAACATGATAGTCATCATATAATTTACCAGTATTACAGAGGGTGCCATTTCTATCAATTAATGGAATTCGATACCACCTACTTAATTCAGTTGACAAATGGTGATTTGTTCTAATTTGACAAATGGTTTCCAAAATTTTTTCAAAGGAATGCTTAAGTATTTTTCAAAGCCAAAATTTTGCTTAAAAATGTTATAGATTTGGTCGTTTGACAGATAATCTATATTGTTTGTCCACTTCTGTATAAACTGGTCTATTAGTCTTTGTTTAATTACAGTAGTTATCAATTTGACATGAAAATTACAGAACATCGTGCTGCCCAAATAACAGAAAAACCACAAGAAACTCAAATATTGCATATAAAAGCAATCCACGAGTTCACACTCTCGTTATTATACATGTATCGACTAAATAAATATCTATACACAGTAAATACACTATTTTCTTGGCCTTGAAACATTTTTGCCCAATATGAAATCATCCTTGAATATATAGTAACAGACAGAGGAAAACGACCTGATAAACGGTACATGATTACGTGCTACTTTTCATACATACAATATATTTCAGAAATTTTAAATGTACTCTTTCAATAACATCTAGATTTTTGTACTACCAAATTTCACAGCCATAGAGTAGTACTGGCACAATGACTTTATCAAACAAATCAAGCTGATGTTCTAATGGTAAATTAAATTGTCTGATTTTTCTAATAACACCGTACATGGCTTTCTGTGCCTGTTCAATTAGATTTTTTTGGCTTTACAGATAGATCCACCTCTAGAAAATACAATACCTAAATATTTGAATTCATTTACACTTTCAACAGCATTATTGTTGTGATAGAAAATACTTGAAGGCTTAGTGCCTTTTGAGAACATTCTCTACATTTGCACTCAATTTCCATTGATAACAATACATGTATAGTACTTATTTTAACAGGATGTATATTTGACACCTTTAGCAGTGATGTTAGAGCAATACTTTATGGCTGCCATAATATCTGAAAATCTCTACCCATTGACTACAACAAGCACTAAATCAGTGCATCAGATCCTATTTCCCCAAATACAGTAGACTATAAACTTTTACTATCTCACATTTAGCCTAGAAGTTTTATATACAATGAACTCTTACTATCTCACATTTAACGGTAATCAGACATTTGTACATACAATTACTTTTTATAATGTCTTGCATTTAGCAAGGGTGCAATGAAAATTAAGCTAAGAGCTTGTTTTGCTGATCATAGATAGGCTTTTACAAATTGATTTCAGAATATACTGAAATCAGAGGTGGGCATAAGAGTACATAATCATATGTGGGAGTTTCAGATTTTTTAGGGGTCACAACATTCAAGATGAAGGTCACTCACAAAAATAGACCAACATTTATGTGCATAATAGTGATTTGCAGATAATTCAAATACCTTGTATCTGATTGAAACTCTGGTAACATTTGTGTCTTTGTTAGAGTGTTTTGCAACTTCACAAGTGCACCACTACTGCTGTTGGTGCATGTTAAATTGTATTTCAAAATTTTCTTCATGTATTTGTTTATGAATCCATGTCTTTGTTTGCCAAAATGTATTTCACCACTAATGAGCAAGTTTTCTTTCAACTGTTTCAAAAAAAAAATTCAAGAGGTAAAATAGTAATTTACTGTTTATTCATGTATTTTTTACAAGTCTTAAAGTTCATTTTGAAATTCTTTGTAGAAACTGGTGGACTCCATCACAAGTGGTGCTGTTTTACACCTGACTGGCATTGCCAGCGAGGAACTCACAAGAGACGATTTCAGAACTCTCTTCAATGACTATGCCACAGTAGCATGGGTTGACTATGAAAAAGGGGACAGCCAGGTAACAGACTCTTACCTGTAGAAAGTGTCCAGTGTAGAACAGTTAGGGGACTGGCTGCAAAGATAGTGTTCATTTTAGAACATTTTGTGTTGATAACAAAGGGCTGATACAGTTGAGTTCCTAGTATTGCCTAATATAGCACTGTTATCCATACAAAACCTTTTACCCTTTAGATCTATGATGCTGCAATCAGTTGAGGTGGAAACCAGAAAATGTTTTTTTATACATTGTACATGTAGATTTTATCCCTCAAGAATATGAATGGGAGAAGTTAACTTTTATAATTCTGTTGACAAGTGGTCATCCATACACTATAAAGGAATTTATCCAAAGTAGGTACATGCACTTTGTGTCTTTTAATTATGAATTCGTAAACAAGTTTTATAACAACGGACTAACCTTTTCTTTTTTTTTTCAAGGCCTGGATCAGATTTAATGAGGCCAACACTGCAAAACCAACACTGGAGAAAGTGAAGGCTGACCATGATGGAAAATTAGAACTCTTTAACTGTGTATTGGAGGGAAGAATTTTAGAGGGTAATATATATTGATACATTATATCATGTTTGAGTTGTGTAGTTTTCTTTCTTTTTTTTTTAAATGAAATTGCTGTTGTGATCTAATACATTCTTTCTACATATGAAAAATTACTGGTAAAAAAATGTAAAAATGTATTATAATTTCAGGTGATGAGGAACTGGATCATTGGAGAAAAATTTTCAAAGACATGGCAGACAGTCGAAATCGTTTTAAAGCAAACAGGAAAAGAAGGCATGGGAAGGGAGGGGGAGGAGGCAAGGTAAATAGATCATTTATATGAGAAAGGAGGGGGAGGTAAACAGATCACTTACATGGGAAAGAAGGGAGGTAAACAGATTGATTACATGGGAAGGGAAGATGCAAAATGGACAGATCACTTACATTAGAAGGGAGGATAGGTAAGTCACTTACATTTGAAGGAATGGGGAGAGAAAACAGATCATTTACATAGGGAAGAATGGGGACAGACAAGTAGACAGAAAGGGTGTGAAACAAGGCAAATCACTGACATTGATATCTGTATGGTTGGAAATGGAGGAGGAGTGTGGCGATGATTGGACTATCTTTTGCCTTTGTTTTGCATACAAGGTTCAGTGCTTAGTGCTGAACCTCATTATTTCAGCAAAATGAATTTGAAATTAATATCATCGTTTCTGTGCAAATTTAACTTGAAAAACCAGGGGGGAGAGAAATGGAAAGTTGATGGTCTGCAAAAGGGCTACTGCAAAAAGTAAATGCCTCTTCTCAATATTTTGGAGATTGTTCAGATATGAAGATGTTTTGTTTATGGTGCAACCAAAAATGTGAAAATTGTTTCCATTTAAGTTCTGATGATAAAATTTAATCAGGCAAAACTGTTATACCGAAGTGTATCCCAAATTTGTTACTGTGTTTCAATTCTGAAATCGTAGAAAATATTCCAAAATTGTTACTGTGTTTCAATTCTGAAGTCATATAATGTGTATGTACATTCACATGCACAAAAATAAATTATTTTGTTTTTACAGATGAAGAGGAAGAAAGAGGATGGTGGTGAAGATGAGGAGGAGGGAGATGAAGATGGAGATGACAGTGATGGAGAAGGGGGTGATGCAGGGGACTGAGGTAATTACACACACAAAATATGATGTTTTTCCTTGGTGTTACAATAAGCAGTTTTTATCTGAAACTGCAAGAATAACATTTTCAAGAGGATTACTGTATATGGTTTAGTTTTGTTTTATGATTTAGTGGGATCTTTTAATGACCTGACTTTATGATCTCTTGTCATAGCACAGTTAATTGAATGGACAGAAACATTAAAACATTTATACCTGGTGGTCTGATAACAAATGTAATATTGATAACACCTTGTTTTCATACAATTACAGAGCAAAATTCTAACACTGGATTGTGTAATATGGACTGGACAATTTTAGTTGTATTTTACTCAAGTGAGCAGTGAGGATATGTCAAGACAGAAACCAGTGTTCTATTATCGATCTACTTCATGAGAAAACACTTCACATGAATCTTTTCTCCTGCTCTTGCTGTCAGCCATGAATATCAAACGATTCTGTGTTGTACACAGAAATGAATTGATTTATTGTTCATTGTAATTGTTTTGTTTTATATCAATTTCATTGTAATGATCATTTTGAAAAAAAAATATACATTTTCATACCAGACCTTTTAGTTTTATTATTCTGTCAATACAGCAGGCAGTTTTCAGGAGGAAAATCAACACTAATCAGATACAACTAGCTTTCAGTGGTTCATTTTCATGATTGATTTAGTTTTATTATTCTCTCAAAATGTTTTTCATGTTCATCTATGATGAAAGTATACTTAAATGTGGTTTTTGGTTTGTTTTGTTTTTTAATCACAACTTGAGGGGTTTGCTCAATTTATTCTTAACGTTTTCTATGAAAAATCCCAGCAAATGTAGTAAGAAATGATAACAAAATTGAATAGAAAGTTCCAACACATTGCAGATCGAGTTCAATAACCTGTAATTTTTTAGAATTTCTTGAAAACTAGAGGAATTTGCCGGACAAGTCGGGTATTTTCTCGAAACCTACTACATTCAACAACCTGTACTTTTCTCAAAATATGGAAGAAAAATAAAATTCCTGCTAAATGCATAGTAATACTCTTTAATTTACCTCACGGAAAAACCCGCGGGGGTAGGTTAGATGACAAATCATGTACCCTCCATATAACGTTGAATTTCAAATAAAAGGCCAAGTTCTTGCAAGAGTGGTTGATATTGAAACATGATCTAGAGTTACGAATGAAGCAGGTTCACAGCTAGTTTCATCTTGATATGTGACGGAGAAAAGTTAATGATGATGTATCAGTTTATGGAAAATGTGTTTTTGTTTTTGATTTGTCTTAAAAATCAAACTATGTTTGCATTTTTATATGTACGTCTTTAGTCAGAAGGTACTGAGGTACAACGATGACTGTCCGTCCGTTTATCCCTGGCATATTATCAAGCTGAAACTTGCTGTCTTCTTTTTTTGTGCGAGTCGCACTAGATTTTTAAAAAATATTTTACACACAGCGCTCTATATTTGTAACTTTTATTCATATGATGTAAAAGAATGTATGTCGAAGTTTGATGGTGGCTGTTTTTACCATGCTTCATCGGTAAAGTTCTACAACTTGTGGGTTAATTGAAACCTCGTACCTTGTGACGGGAGCATTGCATTATTCGTACGTTTCCAATACTCTTGTTTCTCATGCACTCATTCCTAACATTGCAACAAAGGAGATTAACTTTTATTGCAATTATTCCCAAACAATGCATCCATATTACATTTCCGGTTGAATGAAAGAGATAAATTTTAAAGTGATACGAATTACTTTATGCTTTTAAAAAGCACACGTAATATATTTAAACAGTATAGTTTTAGTATATGTATTTTCTAACGTGCATCATATTGAAATTAGTGGGTTTAACTACTTGAACAATGAAGCCAAAATTTATATATGGCTGATCAATACATGTATTCCTTCTGGTAAATATAAGGTGAGATTTATTAAGATTATTATAAAATGAACTGCCCATTTCTTTCACCATCGTTCAATTTTCCCCAACTCACTTTTTAATTTGTTCACTGCATTAAAGATGTCATTCAGGACAATTAAATTGCTACCAGCGATGCGTCATCTACAAAGCTTTACATTATTTACAACCACATTTGATATATTACTTGTATATAAAAAACAAGGAGGAACCTAACACAGAACCTTGCGAAACCCCAGAATTGGTACTACTACTAGTAGAGGTGAAACTACCGAGGATTACGTTTTGCATTCTTTCAGACAAGTACTAATTCACAATGCAAAAAAAAAAAAAAAGATTTGCTGTTCCAAAATATCATGTATATAATAATGCATTGTGGACTTTTGTGTTAAAAAGCGAACTGATAATTTACGTTGTGCATCTAGCATAAGTGTTAACCATGGTTTTTTGGGTTTTTTAAAAAATATGTATTAGCCACTTGCATACATTTTGATAGAACTAATAACTGCCAGTGTTTTTGATAAGAAAAATTTCAAAAAGCCGTGATTTTAAGACACTTCAATCCGCAGTACCCGGTCCCTGTATATTATTACGACTAATTACGGACCTGATTGTCATGAGAAAATTTGTTTTTTAATTCTTATATACTGCCACTTAAAAATTTGATCCCCACATGGTTTGAATGAACTGGGATCAGCATTACCTGAGGATGATTGTATATTAATATGACTAGTCACGGCCCTTCTGATCTTAAGACGATTTCCACCACAATGTTACCAAACACAAAATGTTATTTTTAAGGATATTTCCTACATATTCCCATATAATTTTTGATCCCCTATTCAGGACCCATCCTACATTCTGGGGCCATGATTTGAATAAAGTTGGATTTGCACAACCTGTGGATGTTTGTATATTAATACATGCTGTTCTAGAGAACGAAATTAAAGATGTTTCCCATTATATTCTCATATAAAACTTTCTTCCCTTATTGTGGCCCCATCTTTCCCCCGGGGCCTTGGTTTGAACAAACTTGAATCTCCACTCTTTGAGAATGTTTGCATATCGGTATGACTAATCATGGTCTTGCTGTTCTTAGGTAGATTTTTAAAAGATATTTCTTACGCAACCCAATGTAAAACTTATTTCGTGTTGTGTCCCCATCCTTCCCCCGGAGGCCATGGTTAAAAAAATGAATCTCCATTATTAAGGAAGCTTTCACGTATAAGTTTTGCCTTTTCTGGCCCAGTGAATCTTTAGAAGAATTTTAAAAGATGTTACCTTAGTTTAAATATTTGTTAATTATCTCCCTTTTGAAAAGAGTTTGACAATTTTAAATTCCTTTTACCAATGGATGATTTACGGCAATTGTGGTTGGAGTTGATCTTGCGGTTCTGGAGAGGTCAAAAATGTTAAAAGTTTACGGATGGACGCCAGACAAAAGGTCAGGAAAACTCGCTTGAGCTAAGGTGAGTTTTTAAAGACGACAAACAAATAAATACCAAAAAATCTGATTTACTATCTATATTCGTAAATTTATAAAACATAGAAAAAGACACAAGTAAACAATATAGTGTGCTCTTGACTCTTTCGATATCAAGGAAAACTTTCATCAAATTTTCATCACTGCACTTATTGCATCCTATATACATCTCCAGACAATCAAAAGCTCCATTTCTTTTACCTGTATATCATACATGTTGTGATGCATGTCTTTCAATCTACAGAACAAAATACATTCAGTTTTACTTATAACCATTATGCAGCCTGTATATTGACCGGTGCGGTTGCTCAGTTTGTAAAACGTCTGCTTCGTGACTGTGAGGTCGTGGTTTCTAGCACCGCTCACACCTAGTTCGCCTTCCACCAAATACGTAATGATAAGTAGTGACTGCTCCTTCGCGAAATGCTCCGCATATTGACGCGAGAATCGCGGGTCTTTGGGATGAGGCCTCCAAAACCGAGGTCCCGTGTCGTGACAGACGTTGAAACAGTGTTTTAGAAGTACGACTCTAAGCGCCAAGCATAGGTAAGTATTTCTGGCACTTCGTCTACAATAAGTAATTCAATAAGAACGAAAAAGTAACGAAGATATTTCACAGAATGTATGAATTACGCGCAATCCATTGACGTTACACACCACACAGCACCGCGACACTCGAGTCGTCTGCATGTATTATATCATTGTAGTAATTTTTCTATTTTATCTTTTGGTAACTTTCGTTGCATGAAGAATAATAGAGAGGCCACGCTGGTAGGGGAAATCCTTATCTAATTCCTCAATTCCTATATTACATACTTTATTGATCAAAAAAAAAAAAAAAAATCGAAGTCCAGGGGCCATAACTCCTTTAAAAAAAATTGGACAGTTTTCCCCTTGTAATATGCACATCTACACATTATGATCTTTCTTTGTAATAAGTTTCATTGAAATCCCCCAAGGGTTTAGAAGAAGTTGCGAAGACAATGTATTTGCATAGAAAAACTAAGTCCAATGGCCATAACTCCTTTTAAAAATTGTACAATGTTCCTCTTGTAATATGAACATTAACATACTGTGATCATTCTTTGTACCAAGTTTCATAAAAATCCCATTAAGAGTTTTGGAATTTCTTAAAGGGTTTAGAAGGAGTTGCGAAGACAAAGTTAAGGAGACAGAACAACAGCACGACGGGCGAACGACAGCGTATAGCATGATACGCCCGCATTTTATGCGAGCATATAAAAATAACCACCCACTGTTCATTTTAAAGCAAATGTATGTATTGCTACATGATGCATTTGCCTTATTTCCAAATTTTAGAATCTTTTAACAATTTAAAGAGAAAATCTCATTCTAAAAAACATTTCTTTAGAAATGAAAAAAAATTGTGTTTTTGTAATTTTGAAAATTACCTTGGAAAAATGTAACATCTACCATTTACATATTCTGTTTGGTTTTCATTAATACATGAACAAGTGAAGTTAATCAACTGTGATCAAAGTCATAAATTCAATAAGAAATAAGAATTTAAATAAATTACAGTAGGACAAACACGGACCCCTGGACACACCAGAGGTGGTATCAGGTGCCTAGGAGGAGTAAGCATACCCTGTTGAGCGGTCACATCCACCGTAAGCCCTACATCTTCATCAGACAAATGGAGTAATTTGTGTAAAAATCAATATGTAATTCATGTACTACCAGATAAAATAAAAAATGAAGATAATCGTCAAATCTGGTTCCGATCATAATTTGATGTTTTATATTGGTGTGAATCATCTCCCGTCCTTGTTGACTTTATCTCTAAATCCAAACTTTGATGTTTCTCTTGGCATCCAGGAAAACTTCGCCTGTTTCAATAAAGTAGAGATGACCGTACACAAGTGAAAGAACATTTGTAGGGAATTACTTTGCTTATCAAATAAAAAGATCAATTATCTAAGTTACCTGATACAAATGACCGTAACAACGATGGCAATAAGGACAAGCACAGATACGGACACAGATACTCCAACAATGACGTCATGTGGACTAGAGCCGGTGTCCTCCAAAGGTCGCACTTCTTCTTGACAAACAAAACGAAAGTCTTATTATTGTACATTCTATCGATGCATAGCAATCACCAGCTATATTGTATGTACACATAAACGTAAGTTATAAGTGAAAACGAATAAATATTGGCATTTTTTCATATAAGCTACAAATGCATTTCTCATTTAGTTTAAGAAAAAAACCCATTGTATTTTGATTTACTTCTTGACTTCAGGGGCCTCCGTGGCCGAGTGGTTAAAGCATTGCGCTCAAAATCACAAGGCCTCTCACCTCTAGTCGGCGCGGGTCCGATATATGTGAGAAAGTTTGCCAGTTTACTTTCGGAAGGTCGGTGGTCTCTTTCCGGGTACATTGCATCTGGGTTCTCTCCTCCACCTACAAAAACTGGACGCCACCAGATAACTGAAAAATTGTTGAGTGTGGCGGAAAACAAACAAACAACAAACAAACTTCTTGACTTCTTCAGTCAAAAGGAAGTTTCATAATTCTAACTTGCTTTAGTTTTAGTGTTAGTTTTTATTTACTTTCATTTTATTTATTCAGTTTTTGTTTCTATGTAAATATGCTATCATCCCGAAGAATTTCATATTGTCCATATTGTTGGTCAGTTTTAGTAATATATCGACCATCCATGAAGTTCACAGTCCTGATGACGTTATTCTTGCTTAATTCAATTATTCTTTTAATTCAGTTATTTTATTGATTCACCAAGCATGTTGGCAGACAATCACGTTACACCATATATATATATACCGATCGCGGTAGCTCAATGGTTAGAGCATTCGCTTTGTAAAAGGTCGTGAGTTCAAGCCCCGCTCGTGCCATGACCGCGTCAAACCTAAGACGCAAAAAGTAGGTAGTGATAGCTCCTTCGCCAAACGCTCGGCATTTAGAAGTGAGAATCACAGGTCTTTCGGACATGACCTTAAAAACGGAGGTCCCGTGTCACGGTGGCACATTAACGAACCCTCACTGCTACGCTAAGCATAGGTCTAAATTTTGGTACTTCACTTACAGCTGGTGACGTCTCAATATGAGTGAAAAATTCTCAACGGGACGTAAAACAATCTATCTATCTATCTATCTATATATAAATTTTGCTCCTAAAAAGAGACTTTATATATATATATATATATATATATCGCACTCTATGTATGCAATTAGTATTGCCTATAACATTAGTATAATGTAAGCACTTTGCTGCTACTGCGCAATTCAAAACATTCAAGTAAAAATTCACATAACTTTGTAGCATGAATTACATTGACAAGGTTACATAGTACTTTACAATGGTTTTCCTTTGATATATCATCAATTGAATTGTAGATGTTTAAAGAGTAATATTTCTTTTTATATCTTTATATTTAAAGCAGTCATATTAAAAATGTAACTCGTCGTCAACAGTAGTTTACAAAACTGACTAAACGATATTCTTTTGGAATGCATGGTTTTGAATATCTACCAGTTTCAATTTCTAAAGGATAGGCAGATATTCTAAGTTTTGTTCATTTAGAGCGTACTACTTTCACAATTGGAAGTTTTAAATAGTCTTGTAGTCTATAGTTTTCCCCTAATTTTACTGTAAAATAGTAATTTTCCACGTTTAGAGAATTCAGCGTTTTGCAGTTGCATGTTAACATTGTCAGTATAGTAATTCTTAACAAGTTGTGAAATGTGTTTTCATTAATATCTAATGATGAAAGAGCTAGTTTATTTCTCAACGTTTTTATTTGTCCCTGACAATTTTCTTGTGTGCCAGTATTATAAAGGTTATCATCTTCCAATATATTGGGTTTTAATACCATTTTCATCATGATAGCGTTTAAGTCTTTTGTAAAATTCAAACATAGAGAGGAGACCTTTAAAACAGATGGAGAATGTTCCAAGTTTATATTTAATGGTTAAATTTGCTTAAGATGATCATGCTCCGACACAGAAATGCACACAATGTTCCGACTCTATGTGTATCAGTGCCTTCTTCAAAGCGACATGGTGAATATATTTGCTATTCCACCGACGACGAACGATCGACAATATGACAACACTGCTAAATTACCGCAAACTTTAATTTTGCGTTAAAGTAGATATGGTTGGTTGGTTGACATACTAGTATTGGTATCCCATGCCCTACGACTACCAGCATGTTTTGCAAATTAGAATTCGCGGTGCAGTCCCATTATAATAGACACGAATTTATGCAAGCCATGCGTGAATGATACAATGCGCTGTTGAAATTTCCACCCTTGTCAACAACATTTGAACTGCAATACTCGCATCACACTTTTACATCTACACATTACAAAGTTGACTCCACCACGGACCACAGCCTCTTTCATACAACCCAGTCATAGAGTTATTTTTTTTCTAGGCTGTGTACGCTATATTTACAATTAAAGATATATTTCACAAATAGACAAACAATTCTAAATACGTTGCAAGTCGATCATGATAAATTATCAAATTTCAAATCTAAACAACACTGCTTGTCATTGCAACTAATTTCAAAGAGACAAATGACTGTCAATCATCACTAATTATTCTGCTTTAAATGTCTTACGTTTTTGACATTTATTTCCAGCCCAGCCATCTCTACAGCTGTAACAATCCCCGCCCTCAATCCGGCATCTATTACTGCGACAGTTTTCTGGGCAACGTTTGTCACAGTTAAAACCATATGTCCCCCTCTGTTCACATCCTACAAACCATCAATTCAATTACAGTCTAAAAAAGAGGCCGATGTACCACAAAACTCACCTGAGTCATATTAAAGATTTTCACTATATATTCGCATGTATAACGTTGACCCTTTATTGTGGCCCTACCCTACCCCTGATGGCCAGGATTTTAACAAATTTGAATCTGCACTATGTCAGAAAGCTGTCATGTAAATTTAAACTTTTCTGGCTTAGTGGTTCTTGAGAAGAAGATTTTTAAAGATTTTCCCCTATATTTCTGCATATAAAACTTTGATCCCCAACTGTGGCCCCATCCTACCCCTGGGGGCCATGATATAAAAAAAAACCCTTGAATCTGCACTATGTCAGGAAGCTTTATTGTAAATTGGAACTTTTCTGGCCCAGCCGTTCTGGAGAAGAAAGTTCTTGAATGACCCCATCCTATTTTTGTGATTATTTCCCCCTTTCAAGTGGACATGTCCCTTCTTTTGTACAAACTTGAATGTCCTTCACCCAAGGATGATTTGTACCAAGTTTAATTGACATGGAACCTGTGGTTCTAGAGAAGATGATTTTTAAAGATTTTTTTCCTACATTTTCGCATACAAAACTTTGATCACCTATTGTGGCCCCACCCTTTCCCAGGGACCATGATTTTAGCAGACTTGAATCTGCACTATGTAAGAATGCTTCCATATAAATTTGAACTTTACTGGCCCAATGGTTCTTGAGAGCAGATCTTTAAATGACCATACCCTATGTTTGCATTTTTGTGATTATCTCCCCTTTGAAGGGACATGGCCCTTCTTTGACCAAACTTGAATTCCTTTAACTCAAGGATGATCTGTATTAAGTTTGATTGACATTGGCCTGCTGTTTCTGGGGAAAAAAGATTTTCAAAATTTGTCGGTATTTTTTCACCATTTTGCTATTATCTCCTCTTGGATAACGGCGTTTTCCTTCATTTGAACAAACCTGAATCCCCTTCACTCATAGATGCTTTTTACTAAGTTTGATTGAAAGTGGTTCTGGAGAAGAAGATGAAAATGTGAAAAGTTTACGCTGACAACAACAATACCGACGGCGGGCAAAGGAAAGCTTTGATAAGAAAAGCTCACTTGAGCCCTCGGTTTAGGTAAGCTAAAAAGGACCAGAATCGGCAGATTTTGGGAATCACTTGACAATTCACGTCGTTATACATGCACTAGAAATTGATAAATACTTGTCTTATTTACAGTTGAAAAACATTACTTTATCATATATAAAGCATAAATTATTTTCAATATTTTACTGCCTTCGAAATGGTATTAAAACATTCTAAATTAGAAAATGTTTTTTATTGCAATTTTATTTTAAGCAACAATCATGTTGGGGAAAATTTGATAAACTATTCCTCTAAAAATTTAAAAATAAAATTACATTTTGTACTTCTTACCCTCTACTATGACCTGGCAGACTGGAGAGAACTTACAAATAGCCAAATTCGCACCATCAGACTTTTGTCCGTTGTGGAATATCACATAGCGTGCAAAGACCCGACAGTTGCTCACTAATCCTGATATTCTACTTCTTGGACCATTATCCTTAATGCACAGAAAGCCATTTTGCCACCGAGTTGTATTGGACAAATATACTTCATAATTGTGAACTTGTCGTCGAATACCTAAACATTAAAAGAGATTGATTGATTGTTGTTTTCCGCCACACTCAACAATTTTTCAGTTATCTGGTGGCGTCCAGTTTTTATTGGTGGAAGAGAGAACCCAGATACAATGAACTCGGGAAGAGATCACCGACCTTTCGAAAGTGAACTGGCAAACTTTCTCACATATATCGGCGCGAGCGAGATTCGAACCCGCGCCGACTAGAGGTGAGAGGCCTTGTGATTTTGAGCGCGATGCTCCAACCACACGGCCACGGAGGCATTAAAAGAGCAAATTGATAGCACGACAATATGGAAGTATAGGGTAATAGAAATTCACGTCCTTTGTAAGTTACTTTAGAGGTTTTTTTTCTGTAGAAAGAACTGGCGCAACAGTTATTTGTTGTAGATTCCACTTCCTTTGCAAGTTACTTGACTATAACATATCTTGTTTTCTTATGTTGCGTGGTGTTGGTTAAACGATTGAGGTATTTTGCAGCTTTGAATAAATTTGATATGACACTGAACTGCTAGATTGGAGAGGGGTAGGCACTAAGAAGATAGGGATAGCACTGGCCAAAATAAATACTTGGAACACACCAGAGTTATTATAGAACACGGAGATCCTAGCTATACTTTTGACTTCCTGGAGATCTACGTGCCACGTCATAGGGAACCCATCTTCAGTATTTACACAGGTGGAATGGTCGCCATCAACTGCATGTCCGGCCTCACATCCACGACAGGGGTACCATTCATCTTGAATTATATTTAACTTGATCTATAGTAACAATATTGATTGGCCTGCGTCTTTTTATGGATCATCAATCCGTATTTTTTAAAATTTTGTTTGTTTTTTCGCGTGCGCGCGCTTGTGTGTGAGTTTTAGTACATACGACAGCCAACTGCTTACTTTTTAAAGTTTACTGTCGACTGCTTTCTGAAAGCTATGATGGGTTCTCTGCAGTTGCAAATATTATGGATAACACGATGTTTAAAAAGCAATCTCAAGAAAGCTGTCGGAGAACATGAACACCATTTTGTTCTTTTGTTTTTCTTGGTGTCATTCATTTCTTCCAAGTCTTACTCAACTCTGCAAATGTTAACGGTTAACAAAAGTGCATTGCATTTTTGAAAAAAAAAATTATATGTATTTCATTGATGTGTACCTTGGGATTTTCTACTGTCTAATTATATTTTGAAATTTATTAACATGAGATAAGGCAGTTTTGGAATTCAGTGGCATTCACGTAACTGTAACGTGATTCATGCGAATTTCTCCGTCTCCATGCAGTACTGAACACACACACACACACACACACAGAGCTATATATATGTGTGTGTGTGTGTGTGTGTGTGTGTGTGTGTGATATATATATGTGTGTGTGTGTGTGTGTGTGTGTGTTTCTTTCAGTAATTTTTCTAGAAATTTCAATCAATATCAAATTCAAGCTGATCAAAACGTTTCACTGAAATTACTTTCAGTGACAGTCACTTCTAAAAAAAAAAAATGCTTACCATATCCTGTACAGAAACGGGTCATGGCCAGTATAGAGTAGAAAACGTGCGGTAGAATTCTCATGTCTTAATATCCCTTTTGTGTTCAAAATTGTTAGAGATATGATTAGTTGGGCCTTTTCCTCTGGCCAAACTTTATGTCTGCAGTCAGGTTTCTTCCGGGTTTCACATTAATTATCCTAATCTGCGTTATCTTGAAAATGCAGTAAATAATGGATAAATTTTTAACCAGTATTTGAAATCAAATCGTACCTTATCAAACATGGTAAAAAAAGGGGGGTTAAAAATTACGATTTAAATACCAGGTAAATTAATTATTTTTATCATTCAGACCTAACTGCAGAACAGTAGCTTTCTGAGGAGGCGGGGGGTCGGGACATACAGAAAAAATCCCAAACTACAGCGCAGTTTTTTTTTCTGCACACAATTTAAAAGCTCTTACAATCGCTGTATTCTTTGTCACTACAATTGTTTTCATATATCTTTGAATATTAATTGAAGCCCCCTGTGAACTGAAAACTCACTGCTTCAAAAAGAGTCAGCAATTTAAACCCCGTTGATTTTCATGCTCTTTTGTTTGACGTCTCTCCTAGACTTTTTCACTGATATTGAGACGTTATTGAGAGCTATAGGTCAAATGTTTTAATATTTTTATCTCTTTATTTAGAAACAGTAATGTCTAGTAAACATTTAAATATATTTAATTCTTAATTTGGGTGAATTCATTCCAGTCCCGTTAAAAAGAATTGTTTACTGAATTAAATTCACAGCTTTCATTAATCTGATCTCCATCCCTACCTCACTCGCTGTTGAAAACAGAGTGGCTAGGGATTGATCTCTCATCGAACACGTACCTAGTATTTGATTTATAAATAAATATAATGATCAACGGTGTTCGAATTGCCTTACAACCTAGCATAGTTACGTCAATAAACGGAAGTCTTTGCGAGTTATAAGTTATATGGACCTTTAATGAGTGTTTAAATGTATGTTTGGAAACAAGGGTAGTGGATTTAGATTGTCTTAAAATGTGAGTCGATGATACAAGAATACAACGATATAAGATCTTAATCATGCGCAGAAAAACTGCTGTAATTCAAAGGTTTTTTTAAATTAGGGATGGATCTGTAGTTCTCTGGTATTTATTCAGCACTTGAATCTCTCCACGCCTGGAGGCGCATAAGACCGTCACACATACTATCTATCTATCTATCTCCAAACCACTCTGTCTCTTGTTACACCTTGACCTCATTCCAGCTTCTTTATCCTGCACTCATTATTTCTGCTTTCACTGTCCTTCTCCGGGTTGCTTTCGGTCTCCCTCGTGTCCTTTTCCTTTCTGGTGTCCACCTTATTGCCTTCTCACAGTCAATTTCACCTTCCCTACGTAGCACGTGTCTTATCCAGTTCCATCGCCGATTCCTCAGCTCGTCACTTATTGCATTCACGTTCGCCCTGTCTGCCACTTCCCTGTTTGTAACCGTCTACTGCCACCTGATCTCCAGTATCCTCTGCAAGCATCCGAACTGGAATACTTTTAGTTTCTTATCCTGTCTTTGTCACTTTCCACGTTTCGTTTCCATATAGCAGCACTGACCTCACTAGCGACTTAATAGCTTGACCTTCGTTCTAACTCCAGTGTTTGCTGTACATCATATTTCCCCCAGCCCCTTATATGCTACCCTTGTCTTGTTTGCCCTGCTCTTGGTGTCCTGATGTTGTCACTATTGTTTCCAGGTAAACAAACTCTTCCACCTGATCTTCTCCTACCTTTACCTTTGTGTTTCTCCTTCCATTCATTGTACTGCACTTCTTGCTATTCAGTCTCAGTCCTCCTCGCTCTGCTTTCTCCTTCACTCATGTTGTCTTTGTATGTGGTGGAACCTTGATGATATAAGTGCCAGGTCATCCATAAAATCCAAGTCTTCTAATACTGTCAAGAATATGATTCCTGTTTTCAACCGCTTGAGTTCTTCATATAATCTGTTGTCAGTAATCTTGTTGTGTCTTCTGCCTCGCGTTTGCTTAGGTAGCCTTAAATTTTCCACACACTAATTTCACTCTTTTGCCCTCTGGTGACAGAAGTCTACAAGAGGGGTGATGGAGCGTATTTGATCGCTTATCCAGAAGGATAGGATGTTTGGCTTTGTCACGTTGGGATCACAATGATCAGATTCCCCATTCTTTCTCTACTTTAGTTAGGTACTTTGACATTATACAAAATCTTTCCGGCTGCAGGCATGTAACGGTGGCGGATTTAAAGGGGCCCCCACCCCTTAAAATCTTCAAATTTAAGGCAAATCATGCTTTCTTGTTTAGAAAAAAAATCGATCAAAGAGTCAATCATTTTTTTTTCTCAGAGAAATAAATGACAGGATTTTTTAAAAACTTCATTGTTACTTTTATTGGGAGAACTTTTATTTCATTATATTTTATTCCACAAACCCTTAAAATTTGTGTCATTTTATCAATTTCATCTCATTAAAAATGACAGTAAACATTAAAATGACTACATCGGAGACATATTTTAAGCCCTATTAAATGCAGCAGCTTAGCAACTGGGCTGGTGAAAACCTAGTTAGTGTAAAATGGAAGAGAACTATACTGTCTTGCGCATAAAAGAAATAGCGAACTCTGTGCCGCAAAGAAATGGCCCATAAACCATAAAAACTATAAAAGAAGGAAAACATATGGTGCTAAATTTTCTTTTTCAGTACGAAAATGAATAATTCGTGTTGAAGATTCAGTACACTGATCCCGATTACAATAGTAACAAAAATTAGATTCGCAGAAAAAATTCCGGTGAAGGGCTGCAAAATTTAGGCCTATGCTCGGCACTTAAGGCGTTTGAACAGGGAGGAATTCTTAATGTCGCACCTGCTGTGTCATGGAGCCTCGGTTTTTGCGGTCCCATCCGAAGGACCGCCCCATTTAGTCGCTTCTTACGAAAACCACGGGGTACTGAGGACCTATTCTAACCCGGATCCCCAAAGGACCAAACTCTAGGCAATTAGAAGTGAAAATCACGGGTCTTTTGGATATGACCTTAAAAACGGAGGTCCTGTGTCTCAACAGGAGTTGGCATATTAAAGAACCCTCGCTGCTACGGCCCTGAATGCTGAGCATACGTCGAAATTTGTGGTGCTTCACCTACAGCTGGTAACGTCTCAATATGAGGGAAACATTCTCGACCGGATGTAAAACATCCAACCTACCAACCAAGAGGAAATCACTATGTCGGCTTGCGAGGTCAACTATTTCTTGGTCACTGCACCGCTACCTCTACACTTCTTATATATATATATATATATATATATATATATATATATGATTTCCCAGAATCCTATTCTATAACAACGATAGTAATAAAGAACAAAATTTATAGGGCAGCTGTCAGGGATGAGGCCCTGGCTAAGCTCCTTCAAATATAACAAAAATATTTTCCTATTGTACCACGCAGGGCACATTTTATTCATTCCTATTCTATAATGTACAGTCAAGGATATTTATCTTTGTCTAGTATACCAAGTATGAATTCTATATATTGTGTATTATTTAATAATTGTTGCACACAATGAGATTTAATTTGTTGATTATTAAAATATATAACATTGTTGAGATGATTTAAGATTTGATTAATTAAAAAAGTTATTCAAAAAGGGTGAAGAAATTAACATACCGCTCATGCTGCCTTAAAGAGTCCACAAACGTCAAGTGAGGGTCCATAGATGACCCTTAGACAGACTAGCTGAGGGTCCATAGATGACCCTTAGACAGCCTAGCTGGGAGTCCACAGATGACCCTTAGACAGACTAGCTGAGGGTCCATAGATGACCCGTAGACAGACTAGCTGAGAGTCCATAGATGACCCTTAGACAGACTAGCTGAGGGTCCATAGATGACCCTTAGACAGACTAGCTGGGAGTCCATAGATGACCCGTAGACAGACTAGCTGGGAGTCCATAGATGACCCTTAGACAGACTAGCTGGGAGACAGTAAACAATATCTCCAAGTAGTAGTGTTTTTTTAATGAATTCATATGCAATATAATTTGCTATTTTCATAATATTGATTTCACACACACACACACACACACACACACACACACACAGACACACACACACACACACACACACACACACACACACACACACACACACACACACACACACACACACACACACACACACACACACACACACGTTATTTCTGATGTAATTTAAAGACAATAGTACAGTTTTTTTTCGAGGTCTATACAGTCCTCGTTGTTACGAGTAATTTCATAGCGTGTATAATATAATATACAATATGATATTATCTGTATGTATATCACAAAAAAAGTTTTTCTACAACATCCATATTTAGATTACATTTACAATATTTCAAAGCTTTACACCAAAATAAAAACTTTTTGTTTAACATGGTTCTGTACATTGTATTCCTGTTCATCCACGTTTACTAGTCTACAGTACATCTCATATTTATATATCCTAAATCTAGTCTACAGTACATCTCATATTTATATATCTTAAGAGCAATACATGATATTACATTGTTTAACAATTGTATCTTTCTGTTATTTTCATGATGAAACCCGATCAATATATCTTTCCATTTGATATTCACTTTGGTGGTGAAACTTACAATTTTCCATGTGCTTTGTACATCTAAAACTCAGATCTTCAATATTTTCAACCACATCACATAAAATGCAATTTCCATTCTGCTCTTTTTACCACTTGCATAGCATTTGCTTCCAACAAAGCATATTGGTTAACAGTTTATAATTAAATTCTGCAATATTTTTGTCCAATGCATATTTGATTTTTTAAATATATATATATATATATATATATATATATATATATATATATATATATAAATCAAATCTCCAATCTTCTTGAAAAATATCCAATCTTCTTGATTTAATTTATATTTAGTTTTGAAAAGTTTCTGATATAGAGGAGATGGAAATTTACTTCTTAACAAAACCTCATAAAAGAAATTTACTTCTATTATCTAAAATATGATAAGAATAGAATAAGAACTCTCTTTTATTTTTTTATGTTAACAAACTTTGCATGATCTTTTTGTTTTTCAATTAGATTTTTGAAGATTGATTTAATGACCTTGCATAAACATGTATATAGTTAGCTGTACAACATAATGTATTTTTTATATCATTAATTGTTTTGAAATCATGCTCTATAAATATATCTTTGAAGTATTTTATCCCGCTTTTCATCCAATTCGTGAAAAATATTGGTCTTCCAAGTACGTAAATTGTCTGTTACTCCATATGGGCTTTTGAAGGATCTCTGATGTGTTTATTGTATACTTGAAGAAAATTATACACAACACCCCTACACTTCATCCAAAGCCGATGACGTCTCTATTCTCGAACAGGGCGTAACCCCCCCCCCCCCAAAAAAAAACATTTTAAAAAAAACCAAAAACATACAAACTCAGACTAATTAATTGACTACAAATTCCTAAAAATTTAGAAAAGGACATAAGTAAAAACAATTGGAATTGATTTATATTCGAGATTATGGATAACTTTTGTCATATTTTTTATCATAACACTTATCGTACCTTTTATCAATTCCGAGACAGTGAAAAGCCTTTTCCAATACTTGAATACCATGTACGTTGTCATATGCATGTTTCAGTATACAATTATAGAGCCAATGCACTCAGAGAATCTATGAATTCCGTGCAATACATTGATGTTATATCCTGTACAGCTCAGTTAAGTAGTCTGCATGTAAATAAATTTTTTTTTACTCATTGTTATTTATTTTCATTCCTATTTTAACATTTATAGCATGAACGTATGCTATGAAGAGAAATACGAAGGTCGATAGTGGACACCCTTGTCCCATTCCTTTACTCATAGGATTAATTTGAAATAATCACCCATATTTTCAATTAATGTAAGCATTGGTATGTAATACATTTGTCCATTTGAAAAAGTTTTTCCTTCTTCCAGTTTTAACACTTTGAAGCGAAAATAGCACTCTACATAATCAAATGCTCTTTTTTTTCAAAATTAATTACAATCCCATCTAGATATTCTGTTTGGTAATGTTAAAAAAATTGCTTAGGAAAAGTATAATGTTTTCAATTATGCATATACCCTTTTATGGCCTTAATATACGTGGTTTCGTTTTTATTAATTCCCGATAAACAAAATTCAAGATTGTGTCTGTTCATAAAAATATTTATAGTCGGATATGCACGATTGAAGTCAATCATACGTATCCGACAATGCAAAAATGAAGATAATCATTATATCCGATTCTGATCGAAATTTAATGTCTCATATGTATGCGAATCATCTCCCGTCCTTGTTGACGTACCGACTTTAATCTCACTGTCCGAGCTTTGAGGTTTCTCTTTGCATCCAGGAAAACTTCGCCTGTTTTAGTAAAGTAGAGATGACCGAATACAAGTGGAAGAACATTTGTAGAGAGTGCGTCATTTTCTTTCTGTTCTCGGAAATAAAAAAGATCAATTATCTAAGTTACCTGATACAAATGACCGTAACAACGATGGCAATAAGGACAAGCACAGATATGGACACTGTTACTCCAACAATGACGTCATGTGCACTAGAGCCGGTGTCCTCCACAGGTTGTACTGCTTCTTGACAAAAATACGCAGATATAATTTTTGAGGATTTTGTATATGCATAACATTTCAAACTTTAAAAAAGGATGTAATCAACAGAATTACTCATAAAGTCACAAATAGACATGAACAATGACGTAAACGTGAAAGTGAAAACGAGTGATACCAATATTTGCTATTTTCACAACTACAATATATTGATGCATCCCCCCCCCCCTAAAAAAAAATCATAATAAATTTAAATTTTAGACATCTTCAGTCAAAAGGCAGTTTTATAATTCCATCTTGCCTGGTAGTCGTCTGTTGTCCTCATCGTTCAATACCTCTTTTCAAATTGAAATTGAAAATTACTTTTGCTTATATCACATTTGACTCCGTTGTATCTCTCTACACAATCATCACATGACCCGTCTACTGGATTGCACGTTTTGTTTCTGGCGCAATTTCCACTACAGTTTTGTGAACAACCTTTCCCATATGCACCATGGAAACAAACTACCACAAAGAAATTATTATAATTGTCAATATCAGCGCATGATTACATTGTAACACAGTAGTATAATTTTATATATTTACATCCATTGAATCTTTTTCTTATATTTCTTTTGAAACTGACGTTGCTTTCACCATAGACAATTAATGTATGTTTGTTGCAAACTAGTTCGATCCGGTTTTTTAGTATTACTTGTCCGCGTAATCATTTCCAAATATTGACATTGCACCCCGTGGGGATCAGGGTTAGAATTGTCCTCAGTACCTCTTGCTTGCATGTCGTAAGAGGTGACTAAATGGGGGCGGTCCTTTGGATGATCCCGCAAAGACCGATGCCCCGTGTCACACCAGGTGTGGCACGATAAAGATCCATCATTGCTCAAAGACCGTAAGCACCAAGCTTTGCAGCCCTTTACCGGCAATGGTGACATCTCCATATGAGTAAAAAATTCTAGAGCGGGACGTTAAACAACAAATAATGAATCAATATTGCTTTCACCATAGACAATGAATACAGGTTTGTTGCAAACTAGTTTGATCCTGTTTTTAGTACCACCTATTCACGTAATCATTACAAATATGGAACGTCGTCAAGGTCAAAAGGTATATTCGTCGTTCCGTTTAAAGTAACGAACGGGTCAACGATATGATAATTTAATATTTAAATGTAGTTGATACATTTAAAAATATACATAAAAATATAAACATTAAAATGTCTTTCTTTGTTGTTTCTCCGGTGATGGAGGTAGTTAACTAGGAGTATGCTAGCTACCTTTATTCACCCGATGATTGATTGATTATCTATTGTTTAACGTCCCGCTCGAGAATTTTTCACTCATATGGAGACATCACCATTGCCGGTGGAGGGCTGCACAATTTAGGCCTATGCTCGGCGCTTATGGTCTTTGAGCAGGGAGGGATCTTTATCGTGCCACACCTGCTGTGACACGGGACCTCGGTTTTTGCGGTCTCATCCGAAGGATCGCCCCATTTAGTCGCCTCTTAGGATAAGCAAGGGGTACTGAGGATCTATTCTAACAACCCGGATCCCCACGGGGCCATCACCCGATGAAACAGCAAAGAAAATATTTTATTGCTTAAATACTATACTAGTACATGAATCCTTGTACTCTATCTCATTTTTCAACTGACTGCAAGGAAATGACAATTTCATATCGTTTGCAGTTTGTTATCAGTGCAAATTGGGCAATGATATTGTCAGAAAGTCTGGATCATCTCGACGTTTGTGTACATACTTCCCACATACTTATAGACGCTTGTTTAATATAGATTCCGATTCCATGCGCTTATTGGCTACTTAAAGAAGGTAATATGCAAATAAAGAAAGTACTTTGAAAAAAAAGCTCTAGAGAGCTTACGCATACATTTTTCTACAGAAAGAAAAAAATACATTATGGGTATAGTACGTGTTTATCCTCCTGAAAAGATGTTTTTTTTTAACAACTGTCATACACCATACAATGATGAATGTGGAAAGATCGATCCTGATTTAAAATGCAGTGTTTTCATTTACTTACGATAAAGTATATTTGCTTATATTTTATATAAGAAATGCGTTTTTATAAGGCATTATTGTAAACGCACTTTCTTTCAATATCAAAAGCTTCCTCATTAGTTTTATTTTCTAGTTTAGTACCATCTATAGAAAGCACCCAGATCTTTGCGAGGAGTATACAAAATCGACATCATTCAGACAATCTTTAGAAATGCTGACCCTGGTTACATGTTTTGCTCATCCATCCTGGCTGACAGCCATCGCTACATGTCCCATCAACGTGATCACAATTGCCCCCGAGGCAGTTTTCACTGCAGTGCCTAGAGCAGTTTCTCCCATACCATCCAGATGCGCATGCTTCAAAAACAAGAGGCCAGTAGATCTTGGAATTAGTATTGGGTTTGCAAAATTTACAATTTCAGTACATCCTTTTCTGTTTCCCCTAAATATGCATTTATTTATTTTATCAAATGATAAAGACAATAATCATTTGGATAATTTCAGCCCTACTCCGGTACCAAAGCCCCTTCCTCTTGGATTATGAGTGTTACAATTTTGATTAAGATTTACATGCTCTTTCTAAATGACTATTTTCGTTTCAATTTAGTATCAGTAGCATTAAAGGAGAAGTAATTTATATGTTTCAAGGTCCTGTAGGTGCAGGAGTCTTGAAATATACAGTTTATGTCTCCATTGTCCCAAAGATGCTTCATACCATATTTGAAAAGAATTGGAGGGGTAATTATAAATAAAAAGTTAAGAATGTTCAATTGTAAACACAAAAATTTAATAAATATGATCAATTTGGTCCTACCTTGATGCCAAAACACCTACCCCTGGAATCATAAAATATGCATTATTGGTAGAAGACTTCCTGCTCTGCATGACTATGCATTTAATTTTTCTTACAATTATTGGATTGTAGAGACGCTTATTGAAAATTTGCCTTTTTCCCCTTTTTTGTGTGTGCAGTTTTGACCCAACCACAAGTTCCTGGGGGTGAGGAATCCTGAAATTTACAATTTATGTCCCCTTGTCCCAGAGATGCGATATTCCAAATTTAAAGAGAATTGGAAGAGTAGTTATCAAGAATCAGTTGTTAACGCACGACGGACGACGACGGACACAGACCAATAACAATAAGAAATATACCATGCAACACTTACCAAAAAAAAAAAAATTCAATGAAAATACCCCCCCCCCAAAAAAAAAGATATGATCTAAAGCTAGAAATGCTGACCCTGGTTACATGTTTTGCTCATCCATCCTGGCTGACAGCCATCGCTACATGTCCCATTGGCATCACAATTGCCCCCGAGGCAGTTTTCACTGCAGTGCCTAGAACAGTTTCTCCCATACCATCCAGGTGCGCATGCTTCAAAGTTAAGAAAATTTGCCCTGTATATCATGGCCAAAGTTTGATGTGTTCGCAAATTAGGCAGGGGATCTAGGGGCCGCTTTCAGTCCCCCAGTGGGTCCAAGACAAAGCCATTGTGGGGACGCAGGCGATAAAACCCCCGGAAGCTCCTGCATAGGTTCTGGCAATTTAAAAGAACAAAATTTTAATTCTAAAACCATGCCTTTTACCACTGTGTGTGGTTTATTATACATATCCTACAAATTATGCGATTAAATCACGGCCACGATAAAAAAAAAATAAATTAAATATTCGAGGGAAATCGGGCCTTAATTTGCACTGATCATATTTGAGGCTGAAATATTTTGAACTGAAGAGGTTGCTGAAACTAAGGGGAAAAGTCACGATTTTTTTTATGTTTCCGGTCAGAGTATTAGAGATATATAACTTATAAGAAGTTTGATAGGTAAGTTAATAGTGAATACAAGACGGTTGAAAGTTAAGATTCCGTTTACTTCTACTTCTCTCTCTCTCTCTGTGAAAATTAATGACCGTGATATTACTGTGTACTCTCGGGTGTTTTAAATGGCGTCAATGGCCACATTGTGTGTGTGTGTGTGTGTGTGTGTGTGTGTGTATGTGCAGCTGTAGGATATTCAGACTTTTGTTATTAATATCTGGAAAACCAAAATAAGTTGCTTCTACATTTTACACAAGCCATTCCGGGTAGTACTTGTTATAAAAACTTCATATTTGTTTAATTTGTTTAATAATGAATAAAAATGAAACGTATTGATTACAGTAATCAAGAATTATATTTAGATGTTTAAAAAAAAAATATTTTAAAGAATTTTTATACATGTTATCGATACGGAATCATTTTACTGAAACAACCCCCCCCCCCCCCCCCAAATGATTTCTCATTTCCCCATGCACACTATCTAACACAACCAAAAATAGATCGGTCGCAGAAGTGGCATATAAATAGAAGGCAACATAAGAAGTACATTTGCTATCACCGATGACGATGGTCTCGACGATCAGGTAACAGTGCTTCAGGAGAAATAATAATGGAATGGTTGACTTACTTTTAGAAAATTCAAACATCACCAATACATTTACATATTCCTTTCAAATCGAATTGCCTATCTAGGGTAGCTCTGTAGTATGACGTATCGACTTCCGAGCTGTAGTTCGCGAGTTCGAGTCTAGCAGCGGGGTTTTTAAAAAATGGTCCCCCTGATAATACTTTCTACTAAAACTACACTTTTAAACTAAATAACATAGATTTGAACCTTTCAATTTCAAAATACCATTCTATATCCTCCACTTTCCATCTACATCAGATTTCTCTGATGGGTTATTCCTCTTTAATCACCAAACACAATTACCAGAGATTAATTAAACATCGTGAAGTTTTCAGTAGTAGAGCGTTTGCTTCGTGACCGGGAAGTCGTGAATTATAGGTAGCAGGGGACAGTTTCGCACTATAGGACCGTTCGCACTATAGGACTGGTCAATTTTCTTAAAAAATGGAGATATCCCATATCTGAAGTGAGACATGTGTAAAAATATGTAGAATAATTTTAGGGTACATGCCAAGTGCAGATGATGCTTGTTGGAAAAAAATGATGTGCAACATGTAGGTGTCACCATGATGCCTAGTATATAGATGGGTGAAAATACGAAACAAAGATATGCGGTCAATTGCTAAAGAAATTCAGACTAAAAGTTATAGGTTCTAGTAAAAGGTATGTAGCCCGGGAGTGGGGGAGTGGATGACTCCAGCCCCAGATGAAAGGTATATTTTCAGGAAGGGCAGACACTGTTCTTGATTGTGTACAGTGTTTAAATCCCCTCGCACGGTACTCTGATGGTGTGTGGGTGGCGCGGATTTAGCCCAAAATGAGAGAAAATCAAGGCAAGGGGGTACGCATGATTTGTGCAGCAACACCTGCATGTATGAATGACATGTAATTTTGGTCTTTATTGAGACCAAAGGTGTTGAATTTAAACCCTACTCCACTGAAAATTGAGCCGCGTTGTGGAATTTTGATCATTACGCCGGTTCTAAATTCAACAATATAAAAACACATATTAATGAATTAATATTTACAACTATGATTTATTCAATCAAAAAATTACAGTTGATTAATATTTATTCTTAATTAGTGTTTTTTGTAATATTCATATTTAAAATATTATGTCTAAATTAGAATATTAGTATACATGGTTACACGATATACTATTTAGTTCAGAAATTCGTTTGATTATATTTGCTATAGGCTAACAGCCAGGTCCCCCCCCCCCCCTGAATTGAACATATTTTATTGCCAATATAGACAAAAGGATTGGGCACAAGTTCTTAAAACTTAGAACGCCCTCTCCTAGACAACAACACCAAAATACAAAAAGGTTAGTATATACAATATTTGTCAATACAAGTAACAATAAGATTAAAAACACATAGATTATTTCAATATTTGTGTGTACAATAATTAAACTCAAAATATTATAGTATGAAAATCCTTAAATATGTCAAAGGAAAAACTAAAAACGACCAGATCTCTTTATAAACAATTGAACAATAGAAAATAATTTTTCATTTTCTTTAATACTGATGGTGTTATCTCCCCAAAGTAGTACATGAGTATCCACTATGTGTAAATTTTTCATTTCAAAAATTGCATTAAATAGGTCATTTCTAGGAGTAGAATAATTTTTACAGGAGAAAAAGAAGTGATAGGCATCTTCTGTTTTACCACATGAGCACAAGGGACTGTCAATAATATTACATCGAAATAAATCATTATTCAATATACAATTATGTTTTAGTCTAGTTTGCATTACGTTCCAGTAGCGTTCTCCATAAGAGAAGTACGATGGGGGAACAGATTTTGACATTTGTATTGATTTTTTAAATGATTGTAGATTGATAGATTGTCTTATTTCCAAAGGTAAAGAGTTCCACTCAGTTATTGCTACTGGAACAAAAGAAAGTTTATACGTATTCAACCGACACTTGGGAATGCTATAGTTTTGTGACTGTCTAGTTGCATAAATAGACTCATTTGATCGTATATTTGGTAATATATCTTTAAGGTAGTCAGGAGCCATGTTGTGGTAAATTTTATACATAATTATTTTTAATTTGGCCTTTCGTCTATCACTAAGCGGTTCCCACCCAGTTTCAAAATAGAGAGATTCTCTTGATGCTAAAGCGGTAAGACCAGTTACTATCCGTGCAGCAGCTAATTGTAGCTTTTCCAGTTTTTCAGAATCTTGCTTCGTACACCCAACCCATACTTCAGAAGCATATTCTAATTGAGGTCTTATAAAAGTTGTATATAAAAGTGATAAAGTTCTGGAATTGACCTTATATTTTAATTTTTTAAGCAATCCCAATTTCTTGTATGCGTTGGCTATTAATGAATCTATGTATGTTGACCAACTGAGATCATGTGACAATAGCACTCCCAAGTGTTTATGCGTTGATTCAAAATCTAAGTAACAATTCTGAAATTCTAAACTTGGTAAATGAGTATTTTTCCTGCTAAAAAACTAAAAATAGTAGCTTTTAACATTTTATGACTAATATTATCGGGTCCTATTGCTTTGTTTACTGGAAGAATTGAAATTATGTCAATGATGTCCTGTTCCCCAATTACAATATTGTCAAGTATATCATTACAGAGTAAGTTAAAATCAGGCAGAGTTGGTTCATTGTCAAGGAGAGATGAAATAGATACGAAGTAATTATTCAAGGCTTCAACTTTATCTGTATCGTTATAGATTATTCTAGCAACACCGTGGTCATTAATTTCCTGGAGTGGAGGTATTTCGGTCTTTGTTTTAGTTTTAAATATGTCTTTCAAAAGTTTCCAATATAGTTTTGAATTTTTCGCACTTGCGTCGATAAGACTGGTTTCTATGTTGTTGTAGTAATTCGCCATCGCTATCTTTTTCATATTATTAACTTTATTACGAAGTTTTTTGAATTTATCCAAATCTATTTTATTTTTTGTTTTATGTGCTTTTTGCCTAGCTCGGTTTCGTTGTCGAATTGTTTTCCGAAGAGCCGAGTCAAACCAAGGTTTGTCCTTTGGTCTAATGATTATTGTTTTTTCTGGAATGCATTGTTTGGCATGTTGTAATAAAGTGGAGGTAAAATTTTCTTCAGCTTGATCTATATCAATTGCATTATTGGTGATTTTAGTATTTAGGGAAATGTTAGAGGTTTGGGGATTAATGCATTATGTACATTTTCATGCATAATCAGTCACGTACAATGCACAGACCCTCGACGTTTTAAATATCCATAATTTAAAAAATTGTCTTCTTGTAAAGAAACTATTCTGGACACCCCCCCCCCCCTCTCCCCTGGAATTTCCAACTGAAAGAAAATATTGTTATCTTTCACCCTAGAATAGCGTTTAATATTCCTTCATCAGCTGTCTCGATCGACTTTATTCGATCACTGGGGACGATTTAAAAATTCAAGGTCATAATATAATATGAAAATTATCGTACCGCAATTTTGGGT
The DNA here is from genome assembly GCA_024699665.1 of Ostrea denselamellosa. Classification (NCBI taxonomy): domain Eukaryota; kingdom Metazoa; phylum Mollusca; class Bivalvia; order Ostreida; family Ostreidae; genus Ostrea; species Ostrea denselamellosa. The sequence goes on from JAMZEH010000042.1 coordinate 12,129,452, forward strand.
GCAGATTCGCATAGTCTACTATCTGTAAAATCGTGCAAATTCCAAATTCCGGAAGCTTCGCTCTGGAACCTGGTCCCAGATCCCCGGCCTTTTGGACCCGCCCCCACCGATGAAAAAAGCTGGATCCGCGCCTGAGACCCCCTCCCTCCAGCTACGGCTCTGAGCGCCGACCACAGGTATAGATTTGTGGAACTTAACTTGTATGAGTGAAAAATTCCCGAATGGACATCAAACAAACAAGAGCTACAAAATTCTATTTATCCCGGTGCATATGGTGCCTCTCTCACAAAGACGTAATAGTCATACAGTTATTGTTGAAATTTCCTAGACAGTGTTCGCTAAATATATTTCTCACGAATGTAGAGATATATTTTACAAATGGACTCTATGATTTAAAATATTATGGTAGATTAATCAATAAACTACATATAGTATTCGTATTAGAATTAAAACCCTAAACAATTTCTATATATCTCGGTGCAATTTATTTCAAAGAGACAATTGTCAAAAATGACTGTCAATCATCACTAATTATTTTGCTTTAAATGTCTTACGTTTTTGACATTTATTTCCAGCCCAGCCATCTCTACAGTTGTAACAATCCCCGCCCTCAATCCGGCATTTATTACTGCGACAGTTTTCTGGGCAACGTTTGTCACAATATAAACCATATGTCCCTCTCTGATCACATCCTGTAAACCATCAATTCAAGTTTTAAAAAGCCAGAATCAGCAGAGATATTGAAATCCAGTTTGAATCAACGACTCGGATGTTTCCGTCCACTCCTGAGGTCTATTTACGGAAACAACCAAGCGTCTGGTTGAACGAGACTAATAATGATTTCATTATTAATTACGCAGAAAATATTTCAATATTCTATTATCTTCAAATTTTAATTTAAACTCTTTAATCAAAAATATTTTTCAATGTATTCTTATTTTAATCAAGACTATGTTGGGGAAAATGTGATAAACTGCTTCACTAAGAATTCAAAAATAAAATCACTATATTCTGTACTTACCCTCAACTACGACCTCGCAAACCGGCGAGAACTTGAAAATACCACCATTAGATGCTACTGCATTGTGGAATATCACATAGCGTGCAAAGACCTGACAATTTCCTACTAAACCTGGCAGTACATTGCTCATGGTATGATCCTTAATGCACAGAAAGCTATTTTGCCACCGAGTTGTATTGGACAAATATACGTCATAATTGTGGACTTGTCTTCGAATACCTAAATGTTAAAAGAGAAATTTAGACAAACGTTTTATCAATACGAATACCTACACGTTAAAAGAGAAAGTTACAGAGATATTGATAGCCTGGTGCGTTAATCGATTATGATATTTGCAGCTTTGAATAAATTTGAATTTATGTTTCCTTTTATCTGCTAGACTGGAGAAGGGGGAAAAACATTGGGAAGATGGGTGTAGGCACTGGGGGGGGGGGGGGGGGGGGGCATATTGTGTACCACCACCATCACCTCCCCCCCCCCCCTCTCTCTCTCTCTCCACCTATATATATATATATATATATATATATATATATATCATGTTTTGTTCATAGTGTTTTATTGAATTCATTAATGTTAGTGTGTTAGAGCTGATGTACTTCTGGTTATGATAGTTAAACTTTTTAACAAAGTTCTACAGACTGGTAAAATGCTAAAATCCAGGAACCGCTCATTAATAACAGTATAAATTTGGTGATCCGGAAAATTGTCACACCTACAAAGGGTTACGTGGAATAGGCTGCCTCGGTAAACTTTTGAATGCGCTCCTTACAACATGCCACAAGAATCTGAATGATTAAGTCACTTCCATATTAGGAAAGGATACCGTACAACAGATAACTTTTTCATCCTAAAACCTTAATAAACAAATATCATTTTGAAGAAAAGAAGGAACTTTTTGTATGCTTGTTGATTTTTCAAAAGCTTTTGATACTGTGCGGAGACCGGCACTTATTTAAGATTTTAAAAAAGGGAATTGGTGGTATGTTTTTTCTATATCATAAAATATATGTATGCTCTATATCATAAAATATATGTATGCTACAACAAAATGTGCTGCAAGACAAGGGAATATATGAAGTGACTTTTAAATACAACTGTAGGAGTTAAACAAGGAAACCACTTAAGTCCCACTTTATTTAACATTTCTGTTGATGACTTTGAAAGTTGCTTTGATAAGGTAATTATTAATCTGGTATCTTTAGGTGATATAGCTTTTAATCATCTATGTTTCGCTGATGATCTTGTCTTATTATCAGATATTGTAAGAATGGAAGCTGCATGCAAACTAACAAGAACAAAAATAAATAAATATAATAAATAAATAAATAAAAAACAACAACAACAAGAACAACCAACGACAACAACAAAAGTTATAGTTTGTTCAACAAGGAGGATGAATAATTTTTAAGGATTGTATTATAATTCTATTTTAGATATCATAGACAAGTAACCCCGTGGGTATCCGGGTTAGAATAGATCCTCAGTAACCCTTGTTTGTCGGAAAAGGCGACTAAATGGGGCAGTCCTTCGGATGAGACCGTAAAAACCGAGGCCCCGTGTCCCTGCTCAAAAGCCATAAGCGCCGAGCATAGGTCTAAATTTTGTAGCCCTTCACCGGTATGGTGATGTCTCCATATGAGTGAAAGATTCTCGAGCGCGACGTTAAACAATATATAATCAATCAATCATAGATTAGTACAAATATCTTGGTATATATTTACAATCAAACGGTATTTTAAAATCTGCTGCGATGATCTTGCAGCTAGAGCTAGGAAAGCTTACTTTGCTCTGAAATATAAACTCCCCTATGGCCCAGATCTTACATCAGTTAAACCATATGAATATGCTTCAATTTTACCACACTCATCAGAAATTTAGATCTCTGATTTCAATATAAATTTCAACAATTTTGATAAAGCATCATTTGAGAAGATTCAAAATTTTATTTTTAATTCCATCTCTTAAATTTCATCTGAGTGTGTACAATAGAGCATCCAACTTGGCGGCAAACATTGAACTGGGCAAATCCCCTTTTCATTGTCAAAATATTTCGGCTTGCATTTAATTACTTTTCCAGATTGGAAAATCTGACAAAATCAAACTATAGTTATAACCTTGTTTTAAAAAGTGCAATCTTAGAAGATACAAAGTTGGCTGATAAAATGAAAAAATTAGGCAAAGCTTTAGAAAACAATTACAAAAAAGTTGAATATTAACTATAACACAACAAACAATCTATTTGGTTCTAAACCTCATGATTTTTTCGTAAATAAAACCTTTGATGAATTACAAAATATTAATAACACTCAATGTGGAAAACTTTCATTTTATAGTACATTATTTAACTGTGAAAACAAAACAAAAATAAACAAAACAAACAAACAAACAAAAACAAAATTTACAAAAAGATATACAACCATATGTGTGTCTTCTAATTCATAGGAACCTGCACTCATATCTTGCACTTACAAAACTAAGTGTACATATGTTATATATAGAAACAGGTAGATGATGTAATCTTGACTCATTCCTTGAGAAAATCAATCCATTGTAGGACCAGTCTTGAAGATGAAAAACAGTTTTTACTCGATCGTCCTTTATATAAATATATAAGAAAAAAGTACTCAAAAATATCATATATTAACCCTGTGCCTTGCTTACTGAATCCTTTTATTATTGTGTCAACAAAAGAAATTTGTTTATATATCAGACACTCGTTATACCAAAGAAACAAAGGATTGTTCAGCTATAATACCATGTAATACAGTATATATGTATTTTATTTTACATGGCTAACAACAGTTGCACGTTCTGTAGTGTCAATAAAGAATTTAATTCAATAGTGACGTAATAATAAAACAATGTGGGAAAACTGTAAATGTACACCTTATAAAGTTAAACTAAAATTTTAACATATTAATAAAACGAATTTTTTTTTTGTTTCGCATCTCCGGATATGAATTCTACCTGTAAAATGTAATATATTAAATTGTTTTTGTCCACAAACTTCTAAATGTTTCCTAAGGGGAATTTGCCAGTATTCCGGGGTATCGATGTTCTGTTTGTGAAGACGCACAGGAACCCGACACGGATTGCTTCCCCAATACAAACTAAGTTACATCCAGAACATGCAATATATGTTGACTTTGTAGGCGTCCGTTAAAGTTGTATTATAATCCTTCCGTAATATGTTGACGGGTCCCGCATCGTAGATCCTCACACTGAGTGACCTTGTAGTTTAACAAGGGCACAAGATTTTTCGCATGGCAAGCGGACGTGTTTTCGGTTGGGAGTGGAAAAAAAACCCATTTTATTGATATGTTCACTAGTTTATAACATTTCTACATCATGATGTTCTTTGACAGATCTATGAACAAAACTTTTAAAGTCGAGATTTCTCTCTCTCTCTCTCTCTCTCTCTCTCTCTCTCTCTCTCTCTCTCTCACACACACACACACACACACACACATCAACAATCACACTATAGAATATGTGTACCAATATAAATACTTGGAACATACCAGAGTTATTATAGAACACGGAGATCCTGGCTATACTTTTAACTTCCTGGAGGTCTACGTGCCACGTCATAGGGAACCCATCTTCAGTATTTACACAGGTGGAATGGTCGCCATCAACTGCATGTCCGGCCTCACATCCACGACAGGGGTGTACGCTACTTTGGTTTGTAGGTTTTCCACGAGATAAATCATCTTAAAATATATTAAATTAACTTGCACTGAATAGCTTGCGCTTTTGCACCCATGTTTGTTTATTATTTTCAAATTTATCCTCATTTTATTTTATTATTATTTATTTTTCTATAATTTTCTGCCCAAGACACGATCATTGCGGGTATACCTGAGGATTATTTGACTTTCTAGGCTGATAATCCTTTGTTTCGTGAGTTGGTCCACTTTGTTTAGTTTCTTTTGATTTTTTAAAAATTATTATTATTTTTAAATTATTATTATTTGGGGGTGGGGGTCATAGTGCTTAATAAGGAATCTTGTCAGGGTGTACGAGTTGATTTCTGCATTGATGACCGTCATTAATTAACTCACCCTCGTTTAAGAGCTGCGTCTCTCATTATGTTTTTGTGCTTTGTGGATCAGCTCACTGAACTAATAGGTCATGTCCTAATTTTTCTTAAACAACTTATTGATTACCAAATAAAATAAAACACATGTAATTTGTGTATATACGTTTGTAGATTTACCGTTAGACTTTTTTTTTTGTAGATATTTTACTTTCCCTTTTGTTCCGAGGAAGGGTCAGGTCGTCCCGATTTTACAATATAATTTTAGTTGGTCAATTGTAGTGATATATATATATATAGAGAGAGATAGATAGATAGATAGATAGATAGATAGATAGATTGTGTGTGTTAATGATTCTGGGGTGGTGGTGAAATATTAAAGTTCATCAAAATGTACTAAGGACATTAACTATTTTAATTACAAAAAGTGCTTACCATATCCTGTACAGAAATGGCTGGCCAGTAGAGAGTAGAAAACGAGCGTTAGGGTTCTCATGTCTTAAAAGTCCATGCTTTCAAAATTGTCAATTATTTTCCTTTGAACAAATCTTATATTTGCAGACAAGATTCTTCCGGGTTGAACATCAATCATTCTTATCTCCGTTCACTAAACATTTTGTTAGTGGACTGTTACTTTCATGCGTACGAACAAACGAAGGAATTTTTATTTACCACATATTGTCACAAATAGATTAATGAAAGATAGCAGTATGGTGCTACAAATTTTATCGATATGGCGTAAACTTGGTATCCTCTTTCCCTAGAAAGAATCCCAAACATACTAGTAGAGCACGTAGATAGGCTTGGTGTATACAGCTACCAGATAAAGACAGTATGCATTGCAACGAACGTACTCCGTCAATGAAACAACTTACACTTACCTAAAAACTAACCGCGCTGTCGTAACCACGCCCTTTCATGGTTTGAATTAAGGCCCCACTATCAGAACTTACATGTCTGCAATAGCCCCCGCCGTTTCTGAGAAACCCAGAAAGGATTGTTTGAACCATCAGTTTGTAATACTCAACATCACGTTGACAGTTGCTCTGTTGTGACAGAGAGAAAATTCTAGGATGGTCAGATTTTTCAGTAACGTGTCTTTTGGGAATAACACACTTAGGTTACCCCAGATTTGAATAGACCTCAACGCGTGTGCCGATGATAGAAAACAAAGCGCAATTTAATACCTTAACCAAGGACCATTCCACTGGACACCTGACTGTCCTCTTGTGTGGAGAAGGGGGGGGGGGGGTAGCTAATAGTTGGCATCAAGCTGAGGAATGCTTCATCACAAAAGAGGGAAATTTAGAGACATTCAAACAATTCCGTAACATACATGGAGCACCAAATTAACATAAACTCAAATAGTTGAAGATATATTTAATTATAAAAAGATATCATCAATTCATTTGATGTGCGCAATAATTCAATATCTCTTCAAATGATTAATGATATTTTCAATTCTGAATTATTGCGCGCATTAAATGAATTGATGATGGCATTAATTATTCTGCTGAATTGATGCGCGCTATAATTAAATTGTTGCTCTCTTCAAATGAGTTAATGATATCAACAATTGAATTGATGCGCGCTAAAATTCAGTAGAAGAGTTTATGCGAGCATCAATTCATTAATTCGCGCAATAATTGAATTATTATTCTCTTCAATTGAATTAATGATATCGTTCATTCAGTTGATGCGCTGATGCGCGCAGTGATTGAATTTTTGCTCTATTCAATTGATTTAATGATATCATTAATTCATTTGATGCGCGCAATAATTATTTTAGAGAGAGCAACTATATGATTAGAGATATCTTCAACATATCCACAACTGAATTAATGATCTCTTTAACTGAATTGTTGCTCTCTTTGGAAGAATTGATGCGTGCATTAATTCCCTATACAAAAGCATTGTGAATTAATTAAAGATAGCTTCAATTGAATTAAAGAGATCATCAAATCATTTATACCGAGCTCTAAATTAATTTTTGCGAGCAATATTTCCACCACATTGATGCTCTCATCAATTCAATTGATGAGAGCAATTCTTGAATTGAAGCGCGCATCAGATCAATTAAGGCTCTAATTAAGAATTATTGCACGCAGTAAATCAATTACTGCTCTCATCAATTCAAATGACGCGCGCATTGATTCAATTAATAAGACCAATATTTGAATTGAATCGCGCATTAATTCAATTGATGAGAGCAATAATTTATTTGATGTGCGCATTAATTCAGTTGATGGTAGCAATAATTGAATTGGTGATGTCTTCAAATAATTAAAGATATTTTTAATCATTTGAGTTTATTTTAATTTGGTGCTCCATAAATATATCACTGTTACACAGATCTCTCTAGCAATTTTGGCAAAGAGGGTGACCACCTATATGCTATCTAACAGGCACATCAACATTACTGTACAGAAAGGAGGAGTGCCCTGTGTCTAGGGATTCATTGAACATACAAGTGTTCTTATGCAGGTTATCAGGGAGGCGACAGAGATGATTGATTGATTGATTATTTATTGCTTTCCGCCACACTCAACAATTTTTCAGTTATCTGGTGGCGTCCAGTTTTTGTTGGTGGAAGAGAGAATCCAGATACAATGTACCTGAGAAGAGACCACCGACGTTCCGCAAGTAAACTGGCAAACTTGCTCACATAACGCCGCGGCCGAGATTCGAACACGCGCCGACAGAGGTGAAAGGCTTTGTGATTTTGAGCCCGATGCTCTAACCACTCGGCCACGGAGGCCCCCGACAGAGATGGAAGGAGAACTGGCAATCACTGTAGCCAATGCTGATTCTATGCCTCATAGCCCAGCTTACACTACAGAAATATCATGTACCAGATAAGATCCCCAAAACTGCTTATTATGTACCAGATAAGATCCAGTGCTGCTTATTATGTACAGATAAGATCCAGTGCTGCTTATTATGTACCAGACAAGATTCAAATCTGCTTTAAGAATGACTGCAACAGACTACACTTGAGGTTTACAATTCAGGACTTCACAACACCATGACAACGTTGGAAGATGAAATCGTCAAGGCTGTACAGTTTCAGTAATCTTGTTCTCGGCCGTCATGAACATGATGGTGAAGTTAGTGGAAAAGATGGGTAGAGGTCTATGGATGGGGTTAGGCGTGAGAGAACCCCCAGTCAGAGCGTTTATGGACGACATAAGAGTCAGCACGAAGACCCTTATTGAAGCAAGATGGACATTGAAAGAGACTCAGGACTATCAGTTGAGCTCGTATGAAATTCAAGGCAACCAAGTCTAGGCGCTCCGTGTTAAGGAGTGGAACATTGAACAGAATAGGAGTCAGTCTTGGAAAAACTGGTTAAGTACTTGCGGGGGGGGGGGGGGGGAATGCTTTGATAACTTGCTGTGTGGCAAACAGAATGTGATTGATATTAACAAACAATTGAAGAACTGGATGAACACTGTAGACAAAAGTACTTTGTCAGGGAAATACGTGGCATGGATTTACCAACATGGTGCTTTTCCAATACCTTTATAGCCTCTACTTGCATATGACGTACCATTGACAGCAGCAGATTGCCAACAGTCACCTTAGGGGATAATTTTTAGTTCCCAGAAGTTGTTGTAGTGTTGGTCTGTACAGCACAGGAGCCAACCTACAATTACCATTGGCATCCATAGTGGGTGAGTTCAAGGTCACCAAGGTCAGACAGTTCCTGATACTGATAGTCTGCAAGGATATCAAGGTACGAGAGACAAGAGTGAACATTAATGCAAGCAGGAAGTGGTCAGCCAAAAAGACAGTGCAAGAGACGAGTACGTCTGAGGCGTGGTGACACTGGGCAATTTAGCGATAGGCAGGCGTCAGAAAAAAATGCACTATGGAGGAGAATACAAGAAAAGTGAAGGCAGTCGAATTGGAAAATCAGGAAAGCTGGCTTAGTTGAAGAAGAGATTATCATGGAATAATGTATGGAACACAGAGCTCCAAAGGTTGCAATTCCAACGTTTACAGTCTGTTTCTGACGTATTGCCCACTCGAATCAACCTTGCAACATGGGGCATAACAGACGATCCAGACTGCAAACTTGTGGTAGAATAGCCAACTCCGAACACATTTTGTCTCCACATTCTCTAGATTTGAGAGATGGACGATACATGTTGAGACGTAACACGGTTCTATCTGTTCTTGCAGATGTGTTGGAAAGGGGAAGGAAGAAACCAAAAAAACCAAAGAAAGCCTGAAGTTTGTCAACTTTGTCAGGACTGGCAAACAGAATTCTGACAGTGGAGTGGAAGGAAGTATATCGACTATAGGGTACCACCGTTGATTGGCAGTTACAAGAGATCTTGTGGGCCATAAGCAGTTCCCACTGGAAATAGTAGCCACTAACACGAGACCGGATTTTGTAATCTGGTCCACTACCATGCAGGATATATTGTCGGAACTGACAGCGCCGTGAAAGAAGTATCAGGGTTTAATTGCAGACTGTCAAAGCGAGGCTGGAGAGTGAGGTGTCCTCCAGTGGATGTGGGATGCTGAGGATTTTGGGCAGTCTATGTGGAGGGCTTCACGGGTCATCGGTGTAACGGTGTGGAGATATGACAAGTCATCGCACATATGGGCAGGAAAGCGGAAATGGTATTCATAATGTACATGTGGGTATGGAAGAAACGTGATTAAAAATGGAAAGTGCAACACTTGTGACATTTTGTGTATAGATATTATTGTGATTGTAGCAGAGTCATCAGGAAAAAGGGCGGAGAGCTAATTGGTACTGGGATCTGATCACCCCAGTTGGTGCATCTGTGGAGGTTGTAATGGACAGTGCCGAAACAACCTATGAAGGGGGACCCATCTGATGACGGAACAATGGTTTGTCTTTACCACCAAGATGTATTCAGGTAAAAGCATCTAATTTTCCGAACCGGGAAAAAATTGCAATCTCATTGTCAGAGGGCTGACAGTAGCGAACTTTAATGAAAATTTTGATTCATCTGTTGAATAATTCTCATTTGTGTCATCAATTTTCTTTTCTTTCCTTGTTTTTTTTTTTCTTTTAAAGAATGAGACAGGGATGGATTGACTGACAACACTATATTGCTGTTGTCCCTTTTATGGAATACTTGCGGCAGTATACATATAAGATAACTAAAATGTCCGTACCTTTTCAAATGAGACAGCCTTTTAAAATAATTTTTCCAAGACTCAAATAAATAGAAAAGCATATGTTATTATACATATAAAAGTATTAAACATGATTCTGAAATTGGGTCTTTTAAAAAAGTAAAAATTTATTGAAAAAAGCACCTTAATTGCAAAAACCAACCGACAAAAAATAGATTTTTTTTCTTTTTTTAGAAAATTTCATAATTAAACTAGAATATATGTGAAAAAAATTGCCTATATGAATTATAGTTAGGAATCCAAGTCAGGTTAGCTTTGTACAGAAAAATGGTCCATAATGTTGATTTCGTTTGTAAAATTGCATTTTTTTTCTTTCGAGCAATGGCAAATTATTGAGTTAGTTTAGTAATATTGTATGTTAATTAGTAAAATTTTATGTTGTAAAAATGTGTTATTATGATAGTGTTGTAAGTAACTTCGACCATAATCAATAACAGAATTAAAACTAAGTTTCAAATTTTATTAAGGTAAAGATTTTCGACGAGTTCTATTGGATATATGATATTGTATAGAAATCACGCACGAGAAGACAATAACGTAACGTTGTTTTCTATTTATTTATTTTCTATTTTTTTTTTTTTTTCGGTCATTGAAAAAGTAAATCACAATTTTACAACTAAAATTTCAGACACCAAAATGACAGTTAATATTGCTTTAAAATATTGTTATATATTTCAATACTTTTGAATAATGTTAATTCTACTTTATATCGAGTAGTTTTCTAAGAGAGAGAGAGAGAGAGAGAGAGAGAGAGAGAGAGAGAGAGAGAGAGAGAGAGAGAGAGAGAGAGAGAGTCGGGATCGGAGTTCCATTTTCATATTTTACGGGGTACCTCACGGGGTTGTCCACATAAAATGGCGGATAGGCGACGGCGAAAGAATATTTCTGAAGCAGAGGGCGAAGAAAACACAAGAGATGAACAAATACATGATGTAAGACAAGTTTAATTACTATAGTGAAATTATAGTAGCTGGGATTTTAATTAGGGAAAGGGTCACATGGCTAAGTGTTTGCAACTAATGTCTCGAATTTCCTCTGGTTAGCATCTACTTGATAAGAGAATCATATTGTATGAAATTTTTATGAAAAGAAATGCAAAGCAATATAAAAATTTATGAAAATGCTATATACACAAAGAAACGTATATAAGTGGTTATGTATATGGTGCAAATAACTATTCTTGTGAATGTTTTGGATTGAGCAAAACCATATCATAATTCATAATGTATATACTATAACTTCAATAACACCACAAGAACGAACGCTCAAAATACACCCCCCCCCCCCCTCCTCGCATTTGGGGAATGCATCATTCTTGCAAGCTATGCATGTACATTCAAACCAACATTGTATGTAAATTGAATTAAAAACATTTGGCAACTAAACACTTCCATAAAGTTGCCTCAGGGCAGTGATCAGTTGTCATTGAAACTTGGTCAGCTTTGATGCCTTGTAAAATGGTATTGCACCATTCAATAATTTGTTTGGAAAATCCCAAGAGACCCAAACTGCACTGTTGTTTGAAATTTGAATGTCAAATAGAGTTCCAAATTACTTAAACATTAGAGTCACTGCTTCACATGGCCAAATGATTGTCGGATAACCCAAGGTGACTTGGAGGCAGTGCTAGAAAAACCATTTTGGAGTTAAATAATTGTTTATTCCACTTGCAATCAGGAACATTGGTGTAGAAGTAAGTGCATACCCTGCAGAAAAACATGTAATCAAGTGCCTGAAGCAGTAGGGATGTTGTCACTGCTTTGTCGTCTCTTTTGGTGTTACATATATCTCAATATTATGAATATATACAGCAAATCCCTGTAGGTTGAGCATGCAGTGAGTTTTCAAGTGTGAAGACAACTTTTATACTGACCTTAAAGTTTGGCAGACCATTGAAAATGAAGCAGCCCTTTTTGTAATAATGATATGCTGTTACTATATCTATGGCGAGAGGTGTCATTAAACTTATCTTGTTAGGATTTAGGACTGATTCCTACACAAAATCTAGTGACAGTTCCTCACAGCTGGTTTCTAAGGTTTAATTTGGGAGTGTCTTACCCAGCTCAGAGTTTCTTTGATCAGAACTTTCCTGTTTCTTATTTTGTTTGCAGTTGTATGGAAATAGCATCTGAAAAATTTATTCTGGTTGTTTAGAGGTCATTACAGATTTTCTGGGTTTGTAAAGGCAGAAGGATAAAATTTACAACAATATTTTAAGTGGACCCAGTTTATTCATTTTGGAATGCTTATTTTTGTAAACTTAAGCTGCATATATATCATAGTTTCAAACCTTGTTTTCATTCTATATGTTTATAATTGTTGTTTCAGGATAAACAAAGTGGTGTAAAACCTGATGATTCTGAAAATAATGGTCAAAGACAGGTTGTAAACCAGGTACATGTATTGTCAAAATTTGAACACCATTTTTTCTCATAACTTTGGACTTTATTTAATTCATAGTGTTCATACATATGATATGTGCAGATTCAGATTGTACACAAAATTTAGCACTTTTGCAGCCCTATTCACACTTTCACATCTGTACATTAAAATAATAAATTGTACAGATTTATAGGTCTAGTCCTATAAATTTAATCTAACAGGTAATTCACTCCAATTTAAGTCCTTTGTTTTGATTGCATAATGCCAATATCCCACTGTTGGACTTGGATATGCTTGGCAGATTACAAACAAAAGCACCTTGCACAGTGGTCAGAAATAGGTCAAACAGGTGATATGTTTAAGAAAAAACCAAGCCATAATTGTCATTTGCTAATGGAGATCTTGTGACTTTGATTTTATTGCAAATGGTAAACAAAATACTAAACAGTCTTTTATATTATTTGAAACTGTAGTCTGTGTAGACATAATTTTGAGGATAAAAGATTTTCTTTGATGCATCTTTTATGACTTTGAAAACATTTTTAAAATGTTATTTTTCAAATATTAAGGAATAATTTATGAAAACTGTACAATAACTATAATTGTAAGTTGATTGCCACCAAATGTGATCACCCAATCTTATCTAATCACAAATGCAATGTATAAAATGATGAAATATTTAGCAGTCTCAATAACAATAAAATTATGGAATCTGTGAACATATTTCTCAGTATAATACTTTTATAGATGTATAAAACCATTTATTGATTGATATTCTGTTAAGATTTTGTACCACATTGTGTGAAATTGTGACCAGATTTTTCACTCAAAGTCATGCCTCTTTAAGAGGCATTGTGATTATACAGATTTGTGGTTGAAAAATTATCACATGTATAAGTGTTACTAACTATGATATTGTTTTACCCCCAATCTTGCATAACTCCTTGGAATTTTGCATCTGAAATACAATATTTTATATCCTGCAATTAACAAACATGTATCTTTCAAATAAACATACATGTATATAGTAATAATGGCTCTTGTTTGTTGTGAAATCACAGTATTTGTGGTAAGAAAAAGTTACAAAAATATGTGTTCTTTCATGAAAATTTAAAAAATGTGGTGGGAAATTAAACATTTCTGATACCATGTAGGATTACCAGCATTTATCTGTAAATAGCTTTTAGCAGGAAGTTGTGTAATTTGTATACTCTCTCGGAGAAAATAAAGTAAATGAACAAGTGAAGGCAATGAATACTGATTAGTCTCATAAATCCTATAAAGAATACAAAAGTCAGAGAGAAGGGCAAACATGGATCCCTGGACATACCAGAGGTGAATCAGGTACTTAGGGAGAGTAGATCTTGTTCAAAAATAGGTCTTTTACCATATATATATATATATATATATATAGTCTTTTAAAGTCTCCACAACTTAAATATATTCCATTGCACCACACTTTTAAAGGCCTTTACCATATTTACCAATCATATACATGCAGGTGCATATATAAAATTTCTGTGTTTCTGTTCTTTGAATAGTAATTTTGCTTCTAAAATGTATATTTTAAAGGTATATGAACTTAAAAAATATGATAACTTATGTTTATATATTAGTCACTGTCACGCATTGCACTTTACTTTTAATAGCAATTTATGACACAAAATGTAAAGTTATCAATATTTTTTTGTATATTGATTGCATTAATGCATTCAAATTTGAGATTTATAAATGAAAATGCACAAGAGTCACTCTGCCCTCATTTCCCATTTGATTGAGTTTTAAATTATATATATATATATATATATATATCTGTATTTGATATAAAGAAAGATGAAGAAGATGAGGAAGAATCTGAAGAAGAAGAAACAGATGAAGAAGAGGAAGATAGTGATGAAGAGGAAGATGATGAATCGTATGATGAAGAAGAAAGTATTATTATAGAAGGCGAGGATGGGATAGACATGGAAAGACAGAGTGGAGATGGAGAGGTAGATTTGATGTTTTTCATTGTATCTTGTTTATGGTAAGAATGATTCATGTCTGGAAAAAAAATTGTTTCAAGTCGGTCTTCTTAATTTTTAGCTCACCTGAGTTGATGGCTCAAATGAGCTTTTCTGATCACATTTTGTCTGTTGTCCACCTGTCTGTCCGTCCATAAACTTTTAATATTTTCAAGTTCTTCTCCATAACTGTTGGGCCATTTTCATTCAAACTTGCCATAAAGCAACCTTGGTGATGGGGATTCAGAATTGTTCAAATGAATTAACATGCCCACTTAAAAAAGGTATATAATCACAAAAATGCAAATATGGGTGGGATCATTTAAAATTTGATTGATTGTTTGTTTGTTTTCCGCCACACTCAACAATTTTTCAGTTATCTGGTAGCGTCCAGTTTTTGTAGGTGGAGGAGAGAGCCCAGATACAATGTACCTGGGAAGAGACCACCGACCTTCCGAAAGTAAACTGGCAAACTTTCTCACATATATCGGCGCGAACGGGATTCGAACCTGCGCCAACTAGAGGTGAGAGGCCTTGTGATTTTGAGCGTAATGTTTTAACCATTCGGCCACGGAGATCATTAAAGAACCACTGGGCCATAACAATTAAACTTTACATGAAAGCTTCCAGATATATAATATAGATTCAGGGTTGTTCAAATTGTGTTCATCAAGGGTAGGTGAGGCCGCAATAGGGGATCAAAGTTTTGCATGCTGATATATAGTGAAAATCTTCTCAAGAACCACTGGACTAGAAAAATGGAAATTTATATAGTGGTAGTGTGGAGTCACAATAGGGGATCAAAGTTTTACATGAGAATGTATAGGGAAAATCTGTAAAAGTCTTCTACTCATTCACTTGGCCAGAAAAGTTGAAATATACATAAAAGCATGAGTATATTCCAGTTTGCATAAATCATGGTCCCCAAGGGTAGCTTGGGGCCACAATAGGGGATCAAAGTTTTACATGCTGATATATAGGAATCTGTATACAAAATATGAAAGCTGTACATTGAATGTTTTATGATGTTGAAAAGGTGAGGTTTTCTGATAGGGCTACAGTGGGTACCCAAAATAACTTAAAATTGCAGATCAGGTTAGGTCCCATTTCTTTGGATTTTGGTTTGGGTCCATGTTTTATAATAGAATCATTATTAGAAATCTGTTTATGCAACATGGTGTCAAACTGTTTTTTGATGGCATTGTGGACGAATCAATGACAGTATGTAAGATATGTCAGTCAAATTTGAAATATGCCATAGGATCAACATCATCAATGATGAAACATTTATACCGAAATCATGGAATGGAAATGAGTTGAAGTGACAGTGCTGTTTTGTTACCATGGATGTCAAGTCTAAACAGAGTCCACATCTCCAAGTAATTATTGTAACAAAATCAATCAAAGGTGTTTGATTTGAATTTGTATATTAAAATTCTAGAATAGCTATATAGAACTCAAATCCAAATTAAAAATCCTGAACTGACCTGACCTAAAAAAAATTTGGGACTGTGACAGCCCAATTTTCTTAAAACTTGGTCACATGTTAAGGTCAACATTGCAAAGTAAAACAATAATAGTTGTTGAAGCAAATTTATTAATGTTGTGATTGTTTGGGGCTAAGTTAAGCCATAATATGGAATCAAAATTTCTCATGGAATCAAAAATAGTAAAAAGAAAATCTTTAAAAACAAAACAGCAGGGCCAAGGTAACCGGTATAAGCGATGTGGCCCATGGGCCCCTTGTTGTAAAGTACTGGAAGTTTCTATAACCTTATTAATTTTCTATGATCTAGGTAAATTAAACTCTGCACACCCAAAACAAAGTTCATTAGAAGAGAAAATGTTTGGATTCTGCAATGTTGTTTGCTTGTTTGTCGGACATTGTTTTAGTTAATCTCCATGTGTTTCCTCACTCAATCACAGCCCACACTCATCTAAACAATTTCTTAGATGATTTTACAGTTTTATGAAATGTAAAATAACAAGAATTGTGATTATAGACAAATTGATTTATGGAATTACTTAGTAATGTGGACTGAAATGCCCAGCAGTCTTCTCTTAATTTCACACTCCAAATATGTACATTTTTGTAGTAAATATGCTTCACATTGAAATTTCTGTTCTGAAAAAGAGTTGCATAAAGATTCTGTGAGAAATGAAGCATAAAAGATATGTTGTGTTGCATACATAGGAGCAACCAGACGGTGGAGAATCCGTGGATGATGACGAGGATAAAAAGAATCCAGCCTATGTTCCAAAACGAGGGGCGTTTTATGAACATGACATGAGGATATCAATGGATGAACAAGAGGAGGAAGAGAAAAAGTAAATGAATTTTTATGTTTTTCGAGACTTCTTTAAACATCAAAAGCTTTGTTGGACTAATATAGGCCAAATGAAATTATGGTTCTCAGGCCAGCATGCATACGTTTAGAATTATGCAGATTTTGTCTTAATATCTTTAAAATAAGTAGTTTGTAATGTGATGATCTGTCTGGGAAATATTCTGCACATTTTTCACCTTCACTTTTGATCTCTCCTATTATATGCAAGAGGCATGATGATCATTGAAGGGGCTTGGAAAAAAGTGTAGTTGGCAAAGAATGCATTAAAAATGTCTGTCATTTTGGTCAGCATTCATTCCAATAATTTCTATGTCTATAATACAAGGTTGCTCAGACAGTTGTTTCTAAAGTTATTCGAAAGTTTGTAATCAGAGCAGTTTGATTTTGGGAGTTCATTTTAAAAGAAACACCTCTCCTGATCTGTTCATCTTCATGTATTTCATTGTCAATAAAAAAGCTGGCTTCTCAAATCTGTATTGGAGAAATTGGCTTGGGAACCAGAGAATTAATTGCATGTGGCCTTTGTTGAGAATTTATCATAGAATTTGAATTTTCATATAAATCTAATCATTTAGCTCAATTTGTAAATTACATACTAACAACATGAAACCATTCTGGGTTTTAATCTCTTCATTTCAAGCTATTGCATGTTGCTATTAACAACATGAAACCATTCTGGGTTTTAATCTCTTCATTTCAAGCTATTGCATGTTGCTATTGTGTTAAGTACAAGTGACTTTTGTTGTTGTCATACACAGACCAAAGAAAAAGTTGTGGAAAGATGAGGGCAAATGGCACCATGATAGATACAATGAATCCATGCAGGCACCAAAGACGAGGGCGGAGCTTTATAGTGTTTATGGTTATGATATCACCAAGAGTAACAAACCCCCAGAGGCCCCACCAAGAAGCAACCGAGCAAGGTAAGCAGCAAATGGCTTGAATTTCCATAAATGTATGAGAGTCATTTTTGGTAGGACTTTCAACACAAGATTAATTTCTCACAAATTTATATGTTCAGTGATATTAATATGTACATAAATTGGATATAATTGAAAAAATTAATTTCTGACATTGACTTGGCACTGGTTTCGAACTCCACAATATGCATATCAGAACTTAAAACATGATAATGTGCACATTTTTGTGTGATGTCATAGGTGACCAACATAACAATTGAGAAATGATTAAGATGTGTCAAATACATGTTTTTATAACAAATTAGTCATTTAACATTGTTGATTTTGTGATTTTTCAAATAGTCATTAATAATGAATGTTATTACGAATAAATATAATTCCATCAATGATTAATAATTGACAAGTCAACAGAT
Organism: Ostrea denselamellosa; assembly: GCA_024699665.1. NCBI lineage: Eukaryota > Metazoa > Mollusca > Bivalvia > Ostreida > Ostreidae > Ostrea > Ostrea denselamellosa. The sequence continues at coordinate 12,147,756 of JAMZEH010000042.1, forward strand.
ATTGGAGCATATTCATGTTTACATTTTGCCCATGTGCAAATTACAAGTAAACTTAAATTATAACATATATCAGGGGACCTGTAAAAATTACAAGTTGTAAACAGTGTATGTTATATCCAGAAACTCTGAATTTTGTTCCTACAGGCAAATTTTTGTTTGATGATAATTACTCTTGCCATGAGCACCATTTCTAGCTGCCATTTTAGATTCCAAAAAAGATTTTGATCCCAACATATTAAAACATGCATACTGTATGTAGTTAGATATTAAGTGCAAAACACATGAATAGTTACAGAATTATTTTGGTGCTATTATCAATTAAGTGACACATATGTATAACCCTTTTCAATTTGGGGGGGGGGGGGATGCATGTTGTTTACTGAAACATTTCTTGTTTAAGAATGTTTACAGTCATGACCACTGGTCATTGATTGATTGATTGGAATTTTACGCCGAGTTGGCTATATTTCAGCCATTTTACTGTGGGATTATTCATTGAAATACAATCACTTGAGTTATGGCTGTCATAGCTGTAGTAAATTGCTCCTCAATAATAAACTTGTGTGACCAAGTTACAGTGTAGATACAGAAATTATTGAGTGTGGATATGTGTGTATATACATTGCATGTGCTTTCATTAAAAATACACAATGCTATTACTGTATGTTTTGCAGAGGTCCACGGTCTAAGCAGAAATCACAATTCCAAGACTACATACCAGAAGGAGATTACATACAAACTAGAAATAGCTATAACAGTATGAAGTCAGGAGGGAGACAAGGGTATGATGAAAATGGACGAGGTGGGCGGGGTTTCTCCAGGAGAGGAGGTGACAATTATCGGAAGAGGGACAGGTACCGAAATGACAATTCTTATGATAATAGGAACAGAGGTTTTAACAGGCCTGGACATGGAGACTTCAACAACAGGGAAGATTTCCCTGATCTGGGGTACAAGGAAAAGCCCCGACGATATGATGAAAGCAGAGGGTTTCAGAATGATAGGAGGAATGATCAAGAATATCAGAATCGAGGTGAACGTACCAGTCAAGAGCGAGATTACAGGGGTGCAAGGGATAACAGAGGTAGTTCAGAGAGAGAGAATCGTTCATATCACAATAGAGATAACAGTGAACAAGTTCATCCTGAAAGAACTGAATATGAAAATCGTCCAAACAAAGACAACAGATCAAGTGTTGAAAGGACTTTATATGTCAGAGAGGAGAGGACAAGTCCAGAACAAGATGGAAGGTCATATAACGACAATTATAGACGGGGAAGGGGTTCTAGAGGGGGCAGGGGTAGCAGGAGGCCAGGGAACAGGAAGCCAGAACCAGAGAGAAACTTCCCTCCAAGGTTTCAGAGAATGAAGCAAAACATGGCAGCTGCAGAGGGTGATCCTTCACTTCAGCAGGGGCCAGGGGGAGAGGAGGAGGTATATATGTCTCCTCCTGTATCACCAGCTGAGGGTAAGCAGGATTTTCCTCCTCCTCCTCAGAGAGAAAGTCAGCCACAGATGGCGCCGGTGGCAGAGTCTTTGATTGTACAAAATGTAGGGGAGCGTAAATCGTATTCTAAGGAACGTCGTGTAAAGTCAGGACGAGCACCTGAGGAACCACCCCCTAACGTGCCAGAGGAGACTGTACCACCGGAGGCCGTGGGAAAACAAGGTTTGACTTACAGAAAAATTGTATAAAAATGCTTTAGTGTTATGTTATAATCAAATAAAAATGTAGTTGTAAAAGATATTTTGCAAAGAGAAAGCTACAATGTGATATTAAAGTGTTTTGTATTATTAGATGTTGCTCTGTTTATATTTGTCAAGGTGTGAAATTAACACTTTAAATTTGTTAGGTTTAGGGGGTTGTTTGAATTCACTGAATGGAAGAATGTAGTTCCTATATATTTGTAAATATTAATACATTGTACAGGATATTGAAAATTGACATTTTTCCCAATGTAATCCAAGTATCTTTCTACATGTTGTCTCTTTTTTGGATTTTTGCTTAATTTTAAGTATGGCAAGCTTGATTATATACAGACTCAGTGTTGCACTCCAAAAAATTAGATCAATGCAAGAATCTTGCAGCTGATGGACTGTTTTGCACAGTTTTCTCGAAAATGTTTTCTTATTAATTGTTATAGCAAAAAATACAATTTTTAAGTAATAAGGTTTAAAAGTTTTCAACATGTTTTGTTGTAAATGTGTATTCTCATTTTAGAGGATGTAATCCAGTCCCAGCAGTTTGACAATAAGACCTACAGTAAACAAGATCAGGGAGGCAAACCGAAGCGTTACTCCTCCCAACGGCAACGAAACATGCCAGAAGTAGGTTATGTGGAACAGCCAATGGAGGGCCAGAAATTTTATCCACAGGGTAAGATTACTGTCAGCACTAGTTAGAATGTTACTATCAGCGCTAGTTCGAATGTATATACAACATTGTCTTTTGGATAATGATATATGTGTATCTATTGCATGAATCACCACTTTTTTTCCCTTTTGTTTTGTGTTGGATAATGGAACTATATGTTCATGTTAGCAATCTATGTAAAACACATATCTGATTACTGTAGGACAACAAAAAACTCCATGGTTTTGTTTATGCTGTTAGTTGCAGTACTTGTATGTATTTGTTACTTGTAATGATTTGAAATCTACTAACTCACTGTCTCATGTAGTATTAGTAATCATAGAATCATTTCCAGTGAGTAAAAGGGACCTTTATGAAGCAAAGGAATTAAAGAAAAGGAATAGAAATCCTTTTTTTTCTCTCTGCAATTAAAGAAAAGAACCCTAAAGCATCCAGATGCAAAGAAAGTACAATTTTTGTTTAGTGTTGTTAAAAAGCATTGAGCATTGCTGAATACTGTATTCAGTTGTAAAAAGGATGCTGCAACACAAGTTATGAATACAGACACAGGATAAAACAGTAAAAATGAACTCTTGACATGTGATAATCATTCACTATGGTTAGCAAACTACAGTATATCAGAAAAAAGAAAATGTACATATGTACACGTATGATTATGTGGTAGAAGAAAGTTCCTGACACTAAGCAATCTTTAGTAAATGTACATTTTCTAAAATATTATACTACAACAGATTTTTCTTTGGTGAAAATCTATAGGATCGTAAGTTATTGAACAGTCACTGAGTCATGTGAGATTTCTCAAGCTTTTGATGTATTGGTTAACAATGCAATAAACTTTTCAGTTTAATGATAAATGGTTTAAGTCATAATATGCAGTCGTTATACAATTCAAATACTATTTTTCAGACACTGTATTCATCAAAGGACCACTCTCAAACTTTTTCCTTTGTGCAATTAAATGGGATAACAAACAATTCACTAGTGCAGAGCATGCTTATCAGATCAGCAAAGCCATATTCCATAATAGAAAAGAACTCTCTGAAGAAATGAGAAAAGCTGAGACCGCAAATAAAGTCAAAATGTTGTCAAAAAGCATAAAACCATCAGATCAGTGGATGAAAACCAGATGTAGAATCATGAAAGATTTACTGATAGAAAAATTTAAACAAGTGGAGCCATTCCGCACTGCCCTTCTGGCAACTGACAACAAGCCACTGGCTCATGACGTGGTGAATTTGTTTTGGGGAACTGGGCGAAGCTTCAAGGGCCAAAACATGTTTGGCAAGCTTCTGATGGAAGTCAGAGATCAAGCACGGGCTCAAATGTGTAAATTAACATTATTTATGTTTATTCTTCCACAGGCTTACATACATTTGTATTATATCTTCTATCTGACAAAAGATCAACCTTCTGGTTGTTTATAGATTACCTGATCTAAGGGCCTAAGTGAACGTCCCAGTTGCACTAATGAGACCTTATACACTAACAGAAAATATTTTATTTCAGAAAACCTATGTCAGACATGTAATACATTGACATATCAATTATACTGGTATGTCATTTATACCACACAATGATATGTCATTCATACTATACACTGACATGTCATTCATACTATACACTGACATGTCATTCATATCATACACTTACATGTCATTCATACTATACACTGACATGTCATTCATACTATACACTGACATGTCATTCATACTATACACTGACATGTCATTCATATCATACACTGACATGTCATTCATACTATACACTGACATGTCATTCATACTATACACTGACATGTCATTCATATCATACACTGACATGTCATTCATATCATACACTGACATGTCATTCATACCATACACTGACATGTCATTCATACCACACACTGACATGTCATTCATATCATACACTGACATGTCATTCATACCATACACTGACATGTCATTCATACCACACACTGACATGTCATTCATACTATACACTGACATGTCATTCATATCATACACTGACATGTCATTCATATCATACACTGACATGTCATTCATATCATACACTTACATGTCATTCATATCATACACTGACATGTCATTCATATCATACACTGACATGTCATTCATATCATACACTGACATGTCATTCATATCATACACTGACATGTCATTCATACCATACACTGACATGTCATTCATACCATACACTGACATGTCATTCATATCATACACTGATATGTCATTCATACTATACACTGACATGTCATTCATACCATACACTGACATGTCATTCATACTATACACTGACATGTCATTCATATCATACACTGACATGTCATTCATACCATACACTGACATGTCATTCATACTATACACTGACATGTCATTCATACCACACACTGACATGTCATTCATACTATACACTGACATGTCATTCATACCATACACTGACATGTCATTCATACCACACACTGACATGTCATTCATATCATACACTTACATGTCATTCATATCATACACTGACATGTCATTCATACCATACACTGACATGTCATTCATACCACACACTGACATGTCATTCATACTATACACTGACATGTCATTCATATCATACACTGACATGTCATTCATATCATACACTTACATGTCATTCATATCATACACTTACATGTCATTCATATCATACACTGACATGTCATTCATATCATACACTGACATGTCATTCATACCATACACTGACATGTCATTCATACCATACACTGACATGTCATTCATATCATACACTGATATGTCATTCATACTATACACTGACATGTCATTCATACCATACACTGACATGTCATTCATACTATACACTGACATGTCATTCATATCATACACTGACATGTCATTCATACCATACACTGACATGTCATTCATACTATACACTGACATGTCATTCATACCACACACTGACATGTCATTCATACTATACACTGACATGTCATTCATACCATACACTGACATGTCATTCATACTATACACTGACTATACACTGACATGTCAAATTCATACCACACACTGACATGTCATTGTACTACTTTCTGTCATTCATACCATACACTGACATGTCATTCATACCACACACTGACATGTCATTGTACTACTTTCTGTCATTCATACTATACACTGACATGTCATTCATACCATACACTGACATGTCATTCATACTATACACTGACATGTCATTCATATCATACACTGACATGTCATTCATACCATACACTGACATGTCATTCATACTATACACTGACATGTCATTCATACCACACACTGACATGTCATTCATACCATACACTGACATGTCATTCATACTATACACTGACTATACACTGACATGTCAAATTCATACCACACACTGACATGTCATTGTACTACTTTCTGTCATTCATACCATACACTGACATGTCATTCATACCACACACTGACATGTCATTGTACTACTTTCTGTCATTCATACTATACACTGACATGTCAAATTCATACCACATACTGACATGTCATTTGTACCATAATCTGATGTCTCATTCATACTGTAAAGAAACAATGCAACTAAAGTTAATTTTGAGTATCTTTTTGTTTCAGAGAAAAATCATTAAAACTGGTGTTCTCAAAATAAAACAGAAAATATGGTTTTAAAAGGTTTCTAAATGGGAGTTGAACATAATTTGGCAAGATTATTAGGCAACATTCATTCCTCTTATCATCAGTGATTACAAGTATTAGGCATCTAATTAACAACCATAATTATGATTTTGCCTTCAGGGGCAAATCACTCTTAATTGCAAAAAAAGTAAGTTTGCAGGGTAACAGGCCTCATTAATTTCAATTCCTGATCAAAGTTCATCAGTTACTTAGAAGTCTATTGTCTGTACACTTTTGACTTCTATAGAGCTGCTAGACATTATTAATCTATTTTGGAACAAAGCATTCAAGTCTTTTCAAATGAGAGGTCATAGTCTTTCTTGGGAAAATGATTAAAAAATATTTGCAGATTTAAATCTAAAATATTTATCTTTGGAAGCACAAGGTCATATATAGCAAATATTTTTTGAAAGTATCCTCATGTTGCAGTTATGTTCCCCATAACCTGGAAGGTACCGTGGAGTTATTAACAACTTCCTTCTCAAAACTGAGTATTGACTTTTCTGAATTTTAACCCCAGATATCAGGATGAAATACATAGGTCTAGATTTGTTTTTATGTAAACCCCCCCCCCCCTTTTTTTTTTTTTAAAAAAGAGGTGCATATTGTTTTGTACCTGACATTTGGTCACATATTTGGTCTGTATATCAAGTCTTGTTTGCACAATATCTAAAGAACCCTGAGCTTGACAGTTACCAAACTTAGTACAGTGGTTGCCCCTAGGTCCTTGATGACCTTAGGTCAAAGTCAAGGGTCAGTCCATCTGTAAACCAAGTCTTGTCCACTGAATTTCTAAAGAACCCTTTGATTGACAGTTATGAAACTTGGTACACTGGTGCTAGCTAAATGAGTAGATAGCCCCTATTGATTTTAAGATAACGAGGTCAAAGGCCAACAGTCAAACTGGACATAATAAGAACCATTTGCTTGACAGACATCACATTTGGTATACTGGTTTATGCTAAGAAGTAGATTTTCCTATTGATTTTTAGCTCACAAGATCAAGGATCAAATTGTACACAGGAATATATTGTCTGCTCAATATCTTGAAAACCTATTGCTTGACAGACATCAAATTTAGATCACTGGTACATCCTAAGGAATAGATAAACTCTATTGATTTTGAGGTCACAAGGTCAATGGTCAAACTACTTTGGACTTAGGTATTGTCCACTCAGTATCTTGAGATTTCCTTTCATTGACAGACATGAAACTTGGTACCCTGTACATCCTAAGAAGTAGATGACCCCCACTAGGTTTTGAGTCACACGGTCAGAAGTCATGACTCAATTGACTGGTTATTTAACCCCTTACATGGCAGAGAAATTAATGTGTTTCCACTACATTAACAAAATGTAGTAGAAGGATTTTCTCTGTAGTTTTGGTGTTTTATTTACCTTTAAAGGAGGATATATTTTCTCAAAGGACAGATTGAGAATTTTCTGAAAAGGATATCGTAAAAGTTACTTTTGTTGGCATATCCACTTGAAATGCGTAAAAATGTCTATCTCCCATCTTAGGGGTTAAAGTCTGCTCAGTATCTTGAGAGATCAAACTGCCTCAGACGAGTAGATAACCCATACTTTTTCACTACAGTATCACTACATTCTAAATGTAAAGTTGATCCTATATAATATTGCCACATTGGGAGTTGGGGGGGGGGGGGGGGGGGGCAAGCATACATAAAACATATTTCTGATATTTTTAAATCTCATATATTGTTTTAGAACTTTGAATCTCTTAATTGTTAAACAAATATGCAGGCATTCTTATGTAACATTAATCATGTTGATTGAAACCTTTGTTCCAAACATGGGACAGGGGTCTAAGTTTCAGACATTATTTCTCTTTGGGGTTTAAATTGATGCAAGACACATTGTTTCTGGTCAGTCCCATCAGACTTTTGTGCACACACTGTATAATGGGTATTTTCTGTGAGTGGAAATTTTTGCAATTTGATTCCTTAATAAAGGAAGCAAATTATACTATGTGGCTGTTTATATACCTTTATATAACTGTGTTTCTTTGTATATATTTTGCAGTTGTAATTTTTGTGGTGTTTTCAAATTCACAAATTTGCACACAAAATTAACAACCACAGGAAGTATTTGTTATACAGTGTGTAGTTCAAAAGTAATTTGATAGAAGTGTTTGAACTCCATGAAGGTTGATCTAACATGTTAGTTACAAGAAACTTTTTTTGCAGCAACAAACTTTTGTGAATTTATGATTTTAAAAGAAGATAGTTGGTGGATTCAAACCATAAGTACTGGTATACTTATGTTTGAATCAAAATGTAAAATACCGATACACTGTTAAAAATTGAGCAAGTTTAGGGAGCATGCGATACTCACAAAGGTTTCTCACATGAAAAAGAAGGTTTCTTGTGGTGTTTTTTAAAGATCTATTTCTGTATCTGCATACTTCTCTTTTATATATCTGACAGATTTGGTCAGATTTACTAGACATGTTAATTTATTTATTTGATGTGTCAAATGTGATCTTGCTTGATCTAGAGAAAAAAAAATTCTTAAATTTTAGGCATGAAGTATGTCGGACGATTTATACTGTATATTGATTGTTAAGATGAAACACTTTTAACCAAACCACAAAATATAGTCTCCCCTGACACAAATAAGCTAAATTCATCATTATTTTGTTATTATTTTTCACTTCTTATGTATCAGAACCTGTATAAAACTTTTTTTTTTCATGAGTGTCTTCTCAGATTCTAGATTTGAGAGATGTATTTAACTTCACTGTTGTTTCTCCACAGCAAACCAAGGCAGTTTCCCAGCACATCCCAACCCTGCCATGCTTAGACCCCCTATAGCCTCTGTCGCATTCCCCATGAATGGTAAGCATACGTGTCGAAACATTGCCTCTGATCATTACCAGCAATACACAGCAATAGTAAGCTTGGGATATTTTATACTGTACCAGCAATACACAGCAATAGTAAGCTTGGGATATTTTATACTGTACCAGCAATACACAGCAATAGTAAGCTTGGGATATTTTATACTGTACCAGCAGTACACTGTGATAGTAAGCTTGGGTTTGTACTTGACAAGATAGGCATACAGAGGTTCCAAATCTATTTATTACACGGTATGCTTGATTAATAGAGTATTGAGAGACTGCAAAACCTCGTTCAAGGCTCTCCAATTTCTCATTGTCAGCAATTTTTCTCATACAAAGGTAAATCCCAATATTTATACAGCTTGCCAGTCATTAAACTTACATGCATCTTTTACGAAAATATGAATGAGATCAAGGCTAGAGCTTTTTTGTAGTCATGTCCAAAGATAAGTACGCTCCATGACACATGCACAAACAGTGCTAAACTTGTCACCTCATTAACAGTGGTAATGAAGATATTTACATTTTTCAGGTAAACTTGAAGTCAGATATATATATATATATATATATATATATATATATATATATATATATATGATAGAATACAGTTTATTAGTATCAATAAGTTTTTGCCACACTGTGAAACATGTCTGTATCAAATGTAAGACCATTCTATATAACTGCAAATATTGTACATTAGAAAAGTCAATTCACTGTATGCATTATATATTGTACATTGTAAAATCAATTCACTGTATGCAAATGTACTGTGTGAATACATTATCTCGAACTTGATGGACCGAGAAAAAAACTTTGAGAAATCCGAGTATTCAAGATATCGAAGGTAAAATACTTCTAAGAATAAGTGGTTGGGACTTATAAATCACTTCGATATATCAATGGTATTGAAGATATCAGTGTTCGAGATACCAAAGTTCAACTGTATATTGTACACTGTAAAATCATTTATGTGGAGTAAATTTTTTGTGGGTTTAGGAAAAAATAGGATGTTCGTGGTATTTTGACTTCTTTTTTGAAGAATTGTTGTTCTTTGTAATGGTTCATGTTCTTTGTTTATGTAGGGAATGTGAATTACCACAGACACGATGGAAATTTGACTTGTGTAAACATTGGATTTTTACAGAATTTGAAGAAATTTACTCCACACACTGGACTGATACTGATTGTTGAAGGACTGAAAATGAAATACTTCAGTAATTCAGGTTTTTGCTTACCATTTTCCTGTTTCTATTTTTAGCTGTACCAAGTGGTGCCATGTCTACCCCTCAGCACATATTTTCTGGAAACCAGCCAGCCACCATGACAACACAAGTTCAAATGATCCCATCACAATTCTCAAACAGTGCAGTGCTGTATGCTGCAACTCCTAATTACCCAGCGCCACCTGTTGCTATGGCTGGGTTCCCTCCCCCTGGTAATCACCCACCAGCACTAGCTACCCATCAACAAGGCTACCCCTCACCCCCAGGTACACAGCAAACATCAATAGGGGCCCAACAGAGTCCAACACAGGCTGGCCAACAGGTAATATATGTACCTCTCCTAGTATTAATCACTGTGTATCTACTTATTTTAGCATTTTTAGGTTACCTGAATGACTCAGGTGACCATTACTGTTGTCCATCATATTTTAACAATTGAACATTTTTAACTTCTTCTTGCTAACTACCCTTCCAAATTTTTTTTATATTAAATGAAGCATCTTTTGGACACACTGTAAAATTGAGGACTTTTGCACCTCGGAGGCCTAAAACTGCCAAAAATTAACCAATTTTCAAAAATCATCTTTTCTCCAATCACATGTATAATCATATAGAGCAGGAAGACCTCTACCAAAACTGTAAATTTCATGATCCACAGGGTAGAAGTTCAAACTTCAGGGTGGGGTCAAACTTGGCATATAGTGTTTATGTGTAAAACATATGAAAACAATATATTTAATACTATTGATACTAAATTGAAACTAAATGGATATTTAGATGGAGTTGGTAGCCCTCTTCCAAAATTTTAAGTTTCATATCCCAGAGGTAGAAAACATGTATTATGTGAAGTCTCATCAATATTTGAACTTTTAGGGACATTTGTGTTTTTTAAAAGAACACATCTTGTTTTATACTGATGTTAAATATTAGATTCAACTTAGATGTCCAGAACAGGAAAATTTTCCTAGATTTTTTAGCTATTGGGATTAGTAATACTTTTAACTGATACTCTGGTGTCTGATAAGGCCTACGAGCCTCTTGTTAAAATTTGGTGCAATTGAAGCTAATGCATTTTTTGGTGTTGCATATATCATGATTTAGTGTTTCAGTTGTGTTTGTGTGTGTGTGTGTGTGTGTGTGTGTGTGTGTGTGTGTGTGTGTGTGTGTGATAATGAATGGAGATTTTCATACTTTATTGCAACCATAAACTAACACTCTTTCTTTACTGCCAAAGGGGCTGATATGTGAATCTGAATAAATGACATACAGCATACTTTCCAGATATGTACATGTATTCCATGAGTGCATGTACAGATGTGAATTTCAAATGTTTTTAAAGTGGCATGTTTGTCAATTGTAACCAGAATTACTAAAACAGCTATACACTGTACAATACAGTGACATTTTAAAAATCATACAACATAAAATTCAATTGAAAGTGTTTTTTTTCCTCTCAGATTTATTTTTCTTTATTTTCTAATGCATTCCAGCATTTTAATCACAATTCAGAATTAAAAAGTTTTTATGTCCAGTTGACAGCTAATGCCCCTTTCAAATGTTCACAAAATTATTTCAGGAGTTATTCCGAAACCAGACTGTGTATTACCCTCAAGAGTTTCAAATAAGAGGCCCCAGATCAACTCCAAAGAGAGCAAAATCTGCCATTCCCATTGTAAATCCAAAGGTATCAAATTTGAATCTGTAAATTATTATAGCAAATCCAAGGCATGATGTTCTGTAGCATCATAACCTACTGTTATGAATCCAAGAGTAAAAAGTTTAGTTGAAACTACTATTTAATCAAAGAGCTTTGCATAATTTGGAAAGTTTTCAATCATAAAATCATGATAACAAATGTGTGTATATACACTACATTCTCAATATATTTGCATGGGAATAATGAATTGTTCTTTGTAGGAAGTGAAAAGAGAATCTACTAGAGAAGGTCACATAGAGGAGGAGCATGCATCACAGGAAGAACAGATGCCCTCAGAGGAGCAGGTGCCCTATGATGAACAGGTGTATTATGAGGATGAGGTGCCCTATGAGGAGCAGGTGCCCTCTGAAGACTCACCATCAGTCACAAACAGGGAGGATCTGGACAGCAAGGATAACTTAGATCCAGATGAATCCCCATCAGGGGGTTCAGATACTGTTAAAACAGAGGAAAATACTTCAGATAAATTTATTGATTCAAACGTTAATGCTGTGTCAGATGTGTCAGAATCTGATGGAAACATGGACAGAGCAAAGACTGATGCTGTGGAAAAACAGACCGTGAAGACAGAACCTGGTGATAATCATATTAGTATAGCACAAAGTGGTGAAAATAAATCTGAAGCAAGTGTGAAAAATGAAGACACCAGAGAGGCTGTAGAGAGAGAAGGAAGTGGAAATTTACAAGTCAAATCAGAGACACAGGATCCAGAGTATGATGAGACAGAAAAAACAAAATGTGTGGAATCTAGTGTGGAAACAAAAGGTGTGAAGGAAGAGGAGGAGAATGGTAGTGATAATGAGAGTTTTGCTGATGCAGAAGATGAGTTGGAGAATGAAAGCCCAAGCACACAGGAGTTGCAGGAACCCAATACCTGAGATTTCCTGGAAGCGATTTACTATTTGATACAGTTACACAGAAATTTACTATTACTATACAGTAACACAGAAATGGACTTTCTAAAACTCTTGTAAGCAGGTTTTGCTTTGCTTGTTAAACATGTTAAATTTGTGATTAACAAATTTTGTAAAACATTATGATTAAATGATTGGCCTCTATTTTTTTTTTTTATCCCTATGTATTTTTTGTTCTAACCCTTGTACAGAAAAGCACCCCTCAGAAAAGTCATCATTTGGGTGATAGGGAAAACACTGTGAATAAAAATTTTGTATGATTGCTCTTGAGATCTTTTGGTTGAACTGAGAATTTTTTCTTTTTTGTGCTTAACATTAGGGAGAAAGCACAAATAGTTTATTTGACTCAAGGTCAGTTCACAACAAATTCTAGTGGGTTAAGGTAGATTTTTTGAATGCATATTGTGTACATTTTCCATTTGTGCATGTACTTTTAGTGGCAATAAACTCAATCCAGTGTTTGATATTAAAAGTGTTCAACATAACATACATTTTCTACATTTAGAAAAACTATGATGCCCAATGATAAAATGATCAGTAAATATCAGTAGCCCATCGGTACATTCAGTATGATGTTATGGAGGTGAACTTTGATTTACTTTTCTTGCTTTACTTAGTCATGTTAATGAAACATTGTTCATTAAACATTTGGAAAGTGTGAATTACAGACACCTGTTACTGTCTTGTCCCAATACAGTAACTCCATAATCTGCACAAAACTCAATTTAAACTCTATAGTTTTATACTAGGCCCCTTTCTACTTGACACCAGTGTTTGGTCTGTGAAATAACATTCAATCCATCAAATTTCGAAAGTTTGTAGAAAGTGGACAAGAATTTTAATTTTAGTTCCTGTGACACTGACCTTTTCCCAGTGACCTTGGTGATGACCCCCCTCAGATTATGACTGACATTTATATAAAACAGTATCTATAGTTCCAAAACTACAAAGTATGGCCTACACCAAGAACTCTCAACTTACACATGTTGCAAATGACATTGTATTAGGAATCATGACACATCAGCCGGCTGTAAAAACTTTGGACTGATTATGAACCTCTAATATTCCTGCAAGGCAAAGTTGCCTCGGAGAAGAATATTGTCAATATTGTGACAAATGTTTTTTTTTGTGGGGAAAAATGGAGTTTCCAAAACTTGAAAAGTTGAAACAAAGATACAGAGATGTTTCTACATAACCCCACAAAATTTGCAGTGGTTATAGATTTAGAGTTTTGTCCTAAGGTATTTCATTCATCATTGTTCATGTATGTCAGTCCAATGCATATTGTACATTTTACAGCTTTTCAATCTGCATTTTGATAGAAAATTATAGAATGTTTCATTTTGTCCATTGGTTTTGTGATGCACATTTTGATGTGAGAGAGCAGTATGGTTTTTGTGGTATTTCATTGATATATATTGGCTATAAATTAAATGCTGAAAAAGAAAGCTTTATTGGATATTCACATATACATCAGTAGGTGTAAAGGAAAAAACAAATTGTGCAATTTTTGTATGTTTGTAAAGTTCTAGAGTGAAGTTTATTGATTTCATATAATGTTTTGTATATTGTTAAAGAATGTAATTAAGTAGACAAGTACTATTCTGTAAAAAATTTTCTTATAGAATTATAGCATTTACTGTTTTAGTATTATATTAAAAAAAAAAATAATTTATCAGCATGTTTCAAAAATTAAATGAGTGAAAATAATTAATGTAGCCTGCTAATACATCTACAATGAACATAAAAAATTGAACTGGTAAATGATTGTATTACGAATTTTAAAAAGGAAACAGTTAAGTAATGTAGCTTGCAGCTGAATGCATTTGGTTAAAGTTTCAAGTTGAGAATTATAGTCTGAGAGAAAATCGAACCTTCACTAAGTTTTTCTCAAGGAGATCAAGATGAAAAAAACCCAGACAAAATGTCTCCCGGACACAAATTCTAGATCCTTGGTCTACTCCCCTAGGTGGATGCACAGAATTATTTCAATAAATGGAACTAATTTTTAATAGCTGTGTATTAAAATTCTGTTTGATGAAAATCTTTAAATATCCAGTCTGTCCACCTGTCTGTAATAACAACTGTTTACTGTCTGAAGGTGTGTCATTATCCTTACATCAGGATCAACTGAACAAGTTCAAGGTCACATTGACAAAAAAAGTCTACTCTCTTATCTATTTGAAGGCAGTTAAGATTGATAATGACCAACCAGTTGTGAACAGTCCAAGGTTATTGGGCATTGTCAAGGTCATTCATAAAACATTTAAGGACTTGCTTTTTTAATAGAGGCATTTTGTTCATACAGGATACAAAGGCTGCTTACAGTTTAATGTCCTGGTTTAAGGTTACTACACATGATGTGACCACAGATGTGTGTGAACCTCTAATATCTTTCCATAACAAAGTTATGGGTAAGACAAGAATTTTTTTAACTGGTGATCCCGACTGAAGAATCAGTCTTTGACTAAGGTCACTACATATCACATGGCCGTATACAGTATATATTATTAATAATCACAACTATCCTCAGCTGACAAATTCACAATCAACTTATATCTGCCTTTAATGCAGCTAGTTTGAGCTTGTAAAAATGCTGAAAGATATATAACATTGTAATTGAGCAAATTAATGTCATTTATGGTGAAGTGAAAAGTGGCATAAAATAAGTAATTTTAACAAAGTAAATATACCATAAACTAATGACTAGAAATAGCTAACCAGGGATTTCATAAAACATCACAAATACATGTATATACATTACATACAGTGGTGCCTAAAGTGTGTGCTACAATAGAACCTGCTTCAAGCAGTTGATGAGCAGAATCTTGACTAAATGACCTATCTTTGACTAAGGTCTATATATCACATATCCATATATTATGTGTACCAAGTAAGAGTCTCCAATGCTTGTTCATTACAAATTTATGACCTAGACAAAATTTTTGTTTTCATGCCCCTGTAATTGGAGGTTCAGAGCCATATAGTTTTTAGCTCACCTGAGCTGACGGCTTAAGTGAGCTTTTCTAATCAAAACTCTGTTGTCCGTCATCAGTGTTGGCATAAACTTTTCACATTTTCATCTTCTTTTCCAGAACCATGTGGCCAATTTCAATCAAACTTGGCAAAAAGCATCCATAGGTGAAGGGGATTCATGTTTGTTCAATTGAAGGGCAACACCCTTCTCCAAGAGGAGATGGTACCAAAATAGTGAAAAATACTGACAAATTTTGAAAACTTATTTTCCAGGTATAGCAGGCCAATGTCAAGTAAAATTGATACAAATCATCCTTGGGTGAAGGGGATTTATGGTCATTTAAATGAAGGGCCGTGCCCCTTCAAAGAGGAGATAATCACAAAAATGCAAAAGTAGGGTGGAGTAATTTAAAAATCTTCATCTCAAGAACCACTGGATCAGTAAAATTCAATTTAACATGGAATCTTTCTTACATAGTCAGATTTGAGTTTGTTAATATCATGATCCTCAGGGTTGGGGTGGGACCACAATATGGGATCAAAGTTTTATGTGTGAAAATATAGGGGAAAATCTCTAGAACCACATGGCCAATTTCAATCAAACTTGGTACAAATCATCCTTGGGTGAAGGACATTCAAGTTTGTTCAAATGAAGGTCATGCCCTCTTCAGAGGGGAGATAATCACAAAAAAACCCCCAAATTTAGGGTGGGGTCATTTGAAAATCTTCTCGTGAACCACTGGGCCAGTAAAGTTCCAGTTTACATGGAAGCTTTCTTACATAGTGCAGATTCAAGTTTGTTGAAATTTTGGTCCCTGGGGTAGGATAGGGGATCAAAGTTTCATATGTGAAAAAATAGGAAAAAAATCTTTAAAAATCTTTTCCAGAACCACAGGGCCAATTTCAATAAAACCTGGTACAAATCATCCTTGGGTGAAGGGGATTCAAGTTTGTTCAAATGAAGGGCTGTGCCCTCTTCAAAGGGGAGATAATCACAAAAATAGGATGAAGTCATTTAAAAATCTTTTTTTCAAGAACCACTGGGTCAGAAAAGTTCTAATTTATATTGGAGCTTCCGGACATAGTGCAAATCCAAGTTCTTTTTTTTTTTTTAAATCATTGCCTCCAGGGGTAGGGGGGCATAATAGGGGGTTTAAGTTTTTTATGCAGAAATATAGGAAGAAATCTTTAAAAATCTTCTTTTCAAGAACCACTAAGCCAGAAAAATTCAAATTTACATGACAGCTTTCTGACATGGTGCAGATTCAAGTTTGTTTAAACCATGGCGCCCAGGGGTAGGGTGAGGTCACAATAGAGGATCAAAGTTTTACATGTGAATATATAGTGAAAATGTTTTAATATGGGCCAAGGTGACTAAAGTGATCAATGTGATTCATGGGCCCTTTGTTTGTCTGTAAAAACGTCAACCTTACATAACCATAACTTTTGAATAGAAGGTGTTAGAGCTTTGTATTTCTAGGTAACAAAACCTTTCTTTTGCTATCAAAATTTTTGACCTTCTTTTGAAAAACTTTCAACCTTGGCCATAACTTTTGAATGGTTGGTGATACAGGGCTTTCATATTTAATTCCTTATGACAATACCTTTCTTTAGATGGTAAAATGTTTGGCTTCATGACCTTGGAGTTTGACCTTCTATTGAAAAACTTGAACCTTAGCCATAACTTTTTAAAAGTTGGACAGGGCTTTCTTATTTCAGGTGTATTCCTTGTGACAAGACCAGTTTCTTTTTGTACCAAAATTTTGCAATGAACATGAACTTTTCTGGCACTATGATCATGAAGTATCCTAGATTTAAGTCAGAATATGTGTATACATATGTGTGACATTGTGTGGTCCAACAATTTATATTAACCACTGTTGTTTGTTAATTACAAAGTGCTACCTCCACTAATAGTCTTATTTGGCTCCAATTCTGATTGTAATACTGTACATATTTGTATACCAAGTCTTTAAAATACAGTTTTGCAAGATTGACAAGATACCATCCCCCCCCCCCCCTAAAAAGGTCCTGAATTTGATACATATATATTTAAACTGTGTTAATATGCAATTTCAGCTATGGCTTGCGATGATCTGCCATTAACTCTTTGATTGCCTAAGATCTTTATCTTTCTAAAAAGTTGTTTAGCTTCAGGAAGTATGGGCTACTTGCATTGACCGTAATTGGATTTTAAAGAAATGTTGGTTTTTAGCTCACGAGTTGGATTTTTGTCTGGCATCCATCTGTAAACTTTTAACATTTTCAATTTCTTCTCAAGAATCACAGGACTAGTTTCAGCCAAATGTGCCACAAAGCATGTTTGGGTTTTAAGAGGTTTCAACTTTGTTCAAATGAATGCCACACCCTTTTTCAAGTAGGGATAATTAAATTAATAATAGCTCTAAATCTGAAAGTTCATTTTGTTGTAAAACTGTTATTATGATAGTTTTGTGAGTCACTTTAACGAAAATCATTAATAAAATTTCAACTAACTTTAAAATTTTATGAAGGTTTGAAATCTTCTGAATATATGGCATTATACAGACATCAGTTTTTGTACAGGAAGACCAAAATGTAATTTTTCTTCATTCAGAACCTCTAAATAAGTTTGTAACACAAATATTAGTAACAAAAATCTGTAAGCCTTTTTCTGTCATTGAAATAGAAAATCACAATTTTAAAACAAAAATTTTGTAACACCAAAATGACAGCCATTATGACTTTAAGAATTGGTAAAAGTTTTGTGGCACTGTCTAAAAACCTTCTCAAAAACCACCAAGCTAATTCAAAACAAACTTGGCACAAATCATCCTTTGGTAAAGGAGATTAAAGTTTTTTCAAATAAAGGGCCATGCTCTCTCCAAAAGGGAGATTATCAAGAAAATATGTAGGGATGGGGAGATTATCAAGAAAATATGTAGGGATGGGGTCATTTCAAAAATCTTCTCAAGAACCACTGGGTCAGAAAAGTTGAAACTTGCATGAATGCTTCCTGACATGGTGTAGATTCAAGTTTGTTCAAATCAAGCCACAATAGGGGATCAAGGGTATACATGGGGATATATAGGGAAAATATCTCAAGATCAAAAGGGCCATAACTTATACTAATATACAAGCTTCAAAATTCCAAGGGTAGGATGAGGCCACAATTGGGGATCAAAGCTTTATTCGCAACATATAAGGAGACCTCTCTAAAAATCTTCTTTTCAAGAACAGCTGGTACGTGATTAATCATTACTGATATGCAAGCATCTTTAGGTTGTAAAAATAAGTGCTCAATTCAGGAGTCGCAGAGGTTGGGTTCGGCCATAATAGGAGATCAAAGTCCGATATGAATATGAGATATATACAGGAAATTAAAACAAATTCTGTTCAAGATTAGCAGGATCACAGTAAGTCCTATCAAAATGCACATGTTCTTAAGTTGTGTTGATTCAATTTTTTATGCCATCATAACTAAAGTCGTGGGGTTGGGTTTAAACTTCAAACTTGGAACCTTGCATTGTGGGTAATAGGGTTCTCATGTTTGTATTCCCTGAGACAAGACCATTCTTTTGATATCAAAATTTGTGACCTTGACATACTTTTAAGAAAACTTAACCTAGGCAGTATGAACTATTTAAGGTAGGGCTTTCATATTTAGTACAGTGTACATAGATTCCTTATGGCAAGAAATTTTATTTGATGCCATGTTTAACCCTTATTTCAAAACTTTAATCTTGTTCATAACTTTCGAATGGCGAGTGATATGTCTTTCATGTATGCATTACTTATGAGAAAAAATTTCTTTTGTTACCAAAATTTTTGAATGTGTAACCTTGACTTTTGACCTCCTTTTAAGAAAAGTTAATCTAGGCATATCCTCTGAACTGTGCAATTTAACACTTTGTATATAAATTCCTTGTGGCAAGACCTTACATTGCACACCACAATTTTTTCATCTTGGACATTGTATCATTGTTATATTGTGGCCCTATGGGGCTAGGGTAGGCCATAATATGGGGTCAGAAATTTTCAAGGGAATAAAAGGCCAAGGTGAATTGTGATCCATGGGCCTCTTGTTTATCTTAACTATTTCTGATCAACGGTGTATTTCATGATTTCCATTTGACAAATACTTATAAAAAGATTGTATTTTTAACTTAGTCTGGGATTAAAAAAGAACAATCTGCATCTCCACTTTACTTTACATCTTTTTAAACAGTACTGAATTGTACATTGTAGTTTTAAAAGTAGATTAAAGAAAGCCTTCCCTGAATGCAATGACAGAAGCAACCACTTGTGAAACATGACATTGGAGAAAACAATCAAAAATAGAAACTAGAGAATCTGTTCAATATTTTGAAATTAAAAATCAGTTTCAATTTTAGTACAATGTCATCTAGAAATTTTTTTTTAACCCACCGAGGTAACTTCTGCAGACAGGTAACCCACTGTGGGAACTTCTGCAGACAGGTAAATCACCGAGGAAACTTCTACAGACAGGTAACTCATCAAGGTAACTTCTACAGACAGGCAACCCACCGAGGTAACTTCTACAGACAGGTAACACACCGAGGTAACTTCTACAGACAGGTAACTTCTACAGACAGGTAAATCATCGAGGTAACTTTTACAGAAAATTAACCCACCAAGGTAACTTCTACAGACAGGCAATACAAGTAGTAAAGGACTTTTTTTTATACATATTTCTTAATTTGTATTTTGATAAGTAGTCAGTCATTGTGATGATGTGTTAATCCTTTTCAAACACTATATTTAACAATACATTGTACTACACGTATGGTAATTCAATTTATTTCATAATCAAAAATACATCACATTGATAATTGAATGGTTTAAAAGTAGAAAGAGTTCAAAATGCATGCATATATCATCAAATGCCAAAATGAGACCAGTACTGTACCCTTATTAACTGATAAATGCATTAACTCATAGTACAGAGTGATTTACGGAGTGTGGGAATACAGGTGTAGAGCCACTCCATTGGATTTTCAAAGTCCAAACTTAACAAACAAAACAAAGAAAAAACTGTTAAATACATTAACATTCAAATTATTAATTAACCTCAAGAAGACTGTAAACCAGCACACAATAACTCAAATGCAATATTTTTCTTTTTTTGTTTTGCAACAAACAACTTTCACAAGTGAGACAATATTTACATTGCATATCGGTTCACAACGATGTACTTTGGCAAGTGAAGGGTGTCTGCATCAATATTTTCTGGTTGATTTACTGTACATATCTAATTAAAATAATATCCTGTACAGCAGAGCTGCAAAAATACACCCACCTTATTCAAACTGATTTCATAGTACTGAGATACATGTATCATTGGTAAATAAATATTTTGAAAAGATCCAATTTTGAAAACTTGAGTTTTGTACTTATTATAGTCAATATTCTTTGCATTGCAAGATCACGGAGTATAAAGGTACAAAAACATGTACAAGTCTGAAGAAGCAAAGTATACGGAGTATAAAATAAATGGTGCTTAATATCAATTTGACACAAAATGTAAACTGACCTTCAAATTGTTCATTTAAAGTCGCAGTACATATATTGTATGATAAAATACATGATGACTTGATGCATGTACATCTGCAGAACATAATGGCAACTGATATACAGTATCTATTGACCAAATATTTATTGATACATGCACTATCTAGTGTCTCTAAAATCACTAGTCAAAATACTTCATTAAATTGTAACCACCACTGAAATTGCAAATAATAGAAATTATAGTGCTGCACCAACAACATAAATAGATAAGTAACGACGAGCATAAAACACCTAACAAAGGGAGAGAGTATGTTAACACTGCCAACGCTAGGTTTATGTATGGAGATAAATCAAACCTTATGATAGCAATATCAAATGTGGATTGTGAACGTTTACTGGTGACATCCATTAAGTTTAAAGGAACCCAAAGTTTGCCATTATCGTGGCGACGCCCCCTCCCCAGATAACAAAAATACATTATATATATATATATATATATATATATATATATATAATCTAACAAAAAATGCATTGAAATATAAAGCAGAGACTTCATTCATACAATATCATTTACATGTAAAATAGGAACACTATAGAAAACTTTTGAAGTAACAAACAGAATCAACAAGTACACCATAATAAACATTACATAAAGCATTTCTAAATACAGAAATTCCTTGAATGTATGCAACACTGAAATAATTTGTTAATTGTCTATCGCCTACATCACGTTAAACTCCTCCTCCACTCCTGTCCACTGGAATTTTCTCTGCTGACATTTCCACAGCCTTTGCAAACCGCGAGTTGGAGACTGCTCCACTTTTCAGTGCACTCATCAGCTGAAATAAAAAGAATACACATGCAAAACCATTGGTACTGTACAGGTAAATAAAACACATTAATGCACATGCATGTACACGTAATTGATCTATGATGCAGCGACTGGAAATTGCAATATATGTATTCTAGTACAGGTGTATTTGTACAGCTAAAAAGTATTGATGGATTACCAAATTTATCTTGATATACATGAAAACTAACACACAAACAGTATTATTGGTAATAGTATAGGGACACTTGTTAATAAGGAAAAAAAACTGAGTAAGTGAAAGACAGTTGACAGGTTCATGAAGTCAATGACAGATTTTTAAAAGATTCACTGGTGAATTTAGGTAAAATCTAAACTAAATACATGTAATATAGCATACGAATTTCAAGGCTCAGAGAGGTAGAATGGGTTAGTCTGGCCATCAAAAGATAACCATTTCAAATCTCAGCATAATCACTATATGACACAGTAAATCCTCAGACAAAGGATGATCTCTGACTTATACTAGTCCATCCAGCTGTTCTGGGCAGTGGCTTTGGCTGGGAATCAACCTGTAGTGGACTGATTTTCTATTTGGCTGTAATGGACAATAGCTTTGGCTGGGGGAGCAACTTGTGATGGACTCATTTTCTATCTATGTTGAGTCATACCAAGCATAATCACTATGGAAACAGAAATGTGCTCCAGCTATTGTAGCTGCATCTGCTACATTTACATCTCCCTTCCCAAAATATGCCGCTTTTCCCTGTGGCTCTTGAGAGGCCAAAGATACACAAATGTCAGTAAAACTAAGGTTGGCTGTGAGATCATGAAACAACCTTGGACGTAGTCAAAATTTTATAATCTGCAAGATGTCTGTTAAGCTGTAATTCGCAGCACTCTTCTGATATAATCTTGAAAACCTTTTATTTTGGGCAATTTAACTACTAAACAATTTTAGACCAGTATACAATTTTTTGACTTCAGTCTGTGATGTCTCATGATCATGAGTGAGCTAAAGTATGCACAATGTTGACAGACTCAAACAATTCATACAAGTAATAGTCATGTGCTTGAATGTATTTCATCCATTCCTTGATGATTAATTAGAATTGTTTGGACATAAGCAGATGTTGTTATTTTTGTGGAAAACCATACACTTTAAGCATATGTGTACATAAAAAATATATATTGTAGATTAATTTTTCAAGGACTAACTCTAAAGGCAAAAGCAGGATACCACCACACTTTACGTTAAAATCAACACAAATTTAAGGTGCTCAGTTTTCAATACCCTCTGATGTTTTCTGTGGAGGTCTTGTTCGTTATCTTCCTGATTATTTATCTTGGCTGCTATCTTAGCACAGTAAATTAACTGGAAAATAGATAACCCGTGGCTTAATTTCATAAAGTCATTTAGCTGTGGAACTATTACAGGTATTGAATATGAAAGCAATGGAGCTTGAATGCAGAACGTGTGGGGTAATAACACTTGCTGAGAGTTTCTGTTTCTGCCAGAGCCAGTGTTTTTTTGGCAGGTCAGAACTGTGAAGCCACCAATGATTTTAACAAACATGAATCTGCACTATGTCATGAAGCTGCCATGTAAATTTGAACTTTTCTGATCCAGTGGTTCTTAAAAAGATTTTAAAAGAATTCCCCTTTATATTTACATGTAAAATTTTAATACCCAATTGTGACCTCACCCTACCCCTGGGGGCCATGATTATAACAAATATGAATCTGCACTACGTCAGTAAGCTTTCATGTTAATTTGAATTTTTCTGACCCAGTGGTTCTTAAAAAGAAGACTCGACTCTATTTTTGCATTTTTGTGATTATTTCCCCTTTGAAGGGGGCATGGCCCTTCATTTATGAATGATTTGTACCAAATTTGATTGAAATAGCCCAGTGATTCTGGAAAAGAAAATGTGAAAGTTTATGGACAGATGGACTGACAGACAAAAGGTGATCAGAGTAGCTCACTTGAGCAAAAGCTCAGATGAGCCAAAAAAGTATGGAATGTTCAACTGAAACAATAAAATTACTATTTACATTTGTCTAATCTGATATCAAAAATGGTAATTCTGGACTAGTGTTTTAAACTGTTTCAGAGAGGTTGCATTAAGAACTGAATTTGGTAGAAAGTTCCAAAAACCAATAGTACAGGAGAGGGTTTGGTATGTGTGTCTATGGGTGATATATGTTCTTGGTTAATTGCCACTAGATTGTGAGAAAGATGCATTTTATAAAGTAAGGTTACTCTAGAGATGTTGCATTTAGCCTCCTGTGATTGCAATAAGATGCCCAACATAAAGGAGATGCTGAATTTACTATGATGCTCATTTGCTATATCATGGGTAGCACACTTCTGAGCATTTTCTAATTTCTTTACATTGGTATTAGTATGAGAAGACCAGATAAAATAACAGTATTCCAAATCAGACTACACTAACAATTTGTATGCATGACTCTTGGCGAGTTCCTGTTTTATTTTTAAATTTCTTTCCAAGAATCCCAGTATTTCATTTGCCTTAGAAGAAATGTTATTGATATGAGAGTCCCATGACATGTTACTTGAAAGACATTAAAGCACAGAAGCAAAATTGTTGTTTCTCGAAAAAATAAACTTGTTTAAAAAACTCTGGTTTACAAAAGCTACCTGAACACAGGTGCAAAACGGAAAATAAAACAACTTTGGCCTGACAGAGGAATTAATATATGCAGTAATTAAATAATAGATTTACATATAGGTCCTTTTATAGTGTGAAGTACAATAATGTTGAACATGTACTACACAGAGTTCTCTGACTGTATAACGGTAATTGTTACTATGTATTATTCCTACCTGAAGGAACTCTCCAATATCCACCTGGGCATTGCGATTGAGATCAACTTCACTTAGAATATCGTGGAGTTGGTCCTCTGTAACTCTCTCTCCAGTTTGCTACAAAAATCACAATCATTCAAATTACCTTGATTGAACATTTTAAGATATTTAAATTTAAATAAACTCTCTGCAGAGCATATATTTTATGTGTATGGCTGCTGGCAGGAATAAAAATAACAAATTTTTAAAAGAGCACAGCTTCTTTCGAAAGGTTTTCTCTGTGAACTTTAATAGAGTGTGTATAATACTACTGAACTACTGCATGATGCATATATAAAAGCCGACAGAGTTCGGTACATCCATGTATGTAAATATTTTTTGGAGTGGATTTTCATAGTTGTATACTATTTTATTTCCTTCATGAATTAATCTATTAAGCATTAAAAATGTCTAGAAAAGATAATTAATCATCTGATAATGAATAAAAAGTCCATACACAGATACTGGACAGAATGATACATAAAACTGGGTACATGTATTCATTGTGTACAAAATATTTGTGTGCATTTATATATATATATATATATATGATATTTATCAATAATAGAGTTCAATCAAATCGAATGTTTCTGTAAAAACTAATGACACTAAAGAGTACAAGTAAAAAATTCAACACATATTCAAATATTGGAGGTGATCAGTACCAATCATCTTAAATGATGATTGTAAGCTTCCTGTTAATGTGACACCCCTGGACTGACAGTGCAAATCTTTAATAGCATATTGCTTGTCTGTATATCTAAATCTATTCTGTCTGAGACTTCTCTTTGTCACCCACAATTATACTGATCAAAGGAAAGAAATGCATAGCAATAGCTTTTTCCTGAAGTTTTCAAATAATTTTTTCATTTTTTTTTCTTCATCTACCGTTGTTGTTTACTGGTTAGATAATCTATAGATTCTGAAGACAATAAGATGTGTTTTCATAAAATCCTAAATTTAGTCGCTGTAACTCTGAATGCACATGATTCAGACACCAGTAGTCTATCAAATGCACTGGTTTTTCATATTTGATTGCATCATCTTTAAATGCAACTGCTTTTTGAGAAATGCTGCATATGAATGATGCTTAATGCAACGACTGGAAGCAGGTGTGTCACAATTTGCAGTTGCAAGAGATTTCATTGTTGCACAAAGCACCATATCTCGCCTTTAGACCAGATATCAACAGTATAGTTCAACGAATAAACATCATAGAGCAGGTAGACCATGTATCACATTAGATGCACAGGATTGCTTCATATGACTGAATCATTTTCATTGACTATTCATAACAGCATCATCTATAGTATCTGCCATTCCAGAGACTCGCACAACATCAGATCACACTGTTCACAACTGACTAAGGAATGCTGGGATTAGAGAGCACAGACATGTTTGTGACATTGTTCTGACTCTGCAGCATCACCAGAACTGACTTCAATGGTCTCAGACTCGTAGCGTATGTCCGCAGCAATACTACCAGACAGTTTGGTTCAGCGATGAATCTTGATTTTTACTATAGAGGCCTGATGTATAGGTGCCAAAATAAATGTTTTGTGCAAAAATTGCATCCAGGAGGCTGACCGGGAGGTCGTGTTATGATATGGACAGCAATATTCTATAGAGGCCAGACCGCAATGGTTTACATACGGGGTACTCCGACAGCTCAATGGTACATTGATGAAGTCATAAAGTCACACACAGTTCCCAGAGCAATATGCCAAACCACATACTGCTCATTTTACACTTGATGTTCTGTAAAGACACAATATCCAGATTCTTCCATAGCCATCCAAATCACCAGATTTGAATCCTATTGAACATGCATGGAACAAACTGAATAGGTGAACCCATCACAGACAGCCATAGCCTCAGACTCTGCAACAACATGCCCAAGCTCTGCAGGTAGAGAGGAACAACATCCCTAGACAGCTCTTTAAACTTAACTGCATCTATGGGAAGGTGTTGTCTGGCAGTCATTGGTGCTTTTGGGGTGGGGGTGGGGGTGGGGGGTGGGGGCACACTAGATATTGAACTTGAACTGTTAATGACGGTAATTATCATTATTGGTTGTGATACTTTGATTATCAACCCAGTGTTTACATTTTTGTGTTATCAATAAATCAGTTGTTGAGCATTTCTTAAGTCTTAAAATGAATAGGAAATGTACTATGCATTTCTTCTCTTTTTTTATCAGTATATTTATAAGCATCTATTGCAATATTATGTAAAGCTTTGATTTTATCATCAAAATTGTAATGAATTTATTTGACCATCAGACTTAGTATTTATTCATGGACTTGTCAATTTTATAATCGGAATTAATAGAACTGTCAAAATTCCAGAGAAATTACAGGCCTGTGAAACTTCCAATGAACTCATAGGATCATCAAAATCAAAGCAAATTTATGGGACTATCAAAATTACAATGAATTTATAGGACATTCTGAATTGTAGATTTATGAGAACTGTCAAAATCACAGGCAGTTATATCACTTGGATTCCAATTTACAATTAAAGACTATTCTTTAATATAGTAAATTCAAACCCAATTGATGCAACTGCCTGTGGTCAAAATTATATTGAATTCATGGCCAACAAGAGTTCATAGGAATAACAAATATTATCACAAATTCACTGTGTCATAATTTATAGAATCGGTGAAATCAAGGTGATTTAGTGGGGATTGTTAAAAATTACACTGAATTTGCAAGGCCATCAAAATTATAGCATCAGAATTTGTGGGACAATTATAATGAATATGTAAGACTGTCATAATTATAATGAATTCATGTGGGACATCAAAACTGGAGAATTTGTAAACTGTATATGTGAGTTAAAATGATAGAAACCCATGGGCTTTGTCAATTTATAGCAAAGACACAGGAACCATTAAAAGCACTTGGCCATAAACCTAATTCATTACACCCAATCAGAATTTAAACATGTACATGTAGTTACAAGCATGGATTTAAAATAAATGTGTCTGCACTATGCTGATTTTATTGTAGAACATTTAAACTAAAAATGAGGTAGGAAGTTTTCACTCAAATTCCTATGAAATAAATATTGGAAAATGATAGAAAACATAGTTGCATATTCACTTACCGTTCTCTAGATTAAAAATCAAATCAAACAATTATTTGTTTCTTCGTTTGTCAGACGTACAAGTTTTACAAAACCAAATTATGCAAATAAAGACGGAAATCATTAAAAAGCTAGTGTTTTCAAAAACAAAATCTATAATTTAAATCTTGTCTCATTTCATTGCTACACTAAACTGACCTTGAAATAACGTCGAAGGTCATTCACACTTATGTAGCCTTTATTGTCTCTGTCCAAACTCTTGAATCGTTTGACATACACATTGATCTCATCTTTGGTAAAGTTAATAGGAACATTGGAAGCTCCACTGCCGAGTTCCAGTCCCATCTCTCTCCTCAGGAATGTCTTGGCTCTACTTAACTCATCCTGAATTATCAGAAGATGGGATATCTAGCAAGGCTTCATAAAGCAAAAACTAGGAGTTAAGCAATTTTGTTGTGCTGGAAAAGAATACAATTGCATCTGTTTTAAGATGCCACTTGCTGGAAAAATGACAAACAGGCCACTTAAGACAGGTCACTTCTAATTCCGGGCTTCAAATGCAAATCAGTGCAAAAAACCTGCAATTTTGACACATTAAACAATCTGAATTCGAAAAGTTAAAATTTACAGTCAAATGTTTTTATTTCATATTGATTTTTGAAGAAAATCAATATCTTTTTTTGTTTATGTGTGTAATAGCCATACTATTTACAATGTCCTGTGATATCATAGGATCTTTCAAAATGGCATTTCCTTGATGCTGGGCAAAACTGTTGAGATTTCCAAAATATGAACATGCATTAGCAAATTTTAAAATTCAAATTTGTTCATTCACATTAAAAATTTTACCTGCCAGATTATAAACTCACAAGCAAAGATTCTTACTGCAAGTCAATCTTATGGCCTGACATTCTGTCTTTGATTCACACTAGATCATATTCACCTATCCTTCATTGTCAGGATTGTCACCTAATTATACAGTAAGCTTTCTGTAACTGGTAATCTTGGTAAGCTATCTATAAATGGGTGTTTCCTTCAATTTCATGCTAACCTGCTGCCTTGCTTTGCTCCATTTGAGCTCTCCTGCCATGATTTCCACAATTCTGGGTAAGGCCTCTTCAGCAGCATTAGCATTACAGAAGGCCAGTCGGGTTCGGCGAGCAATGATATCTATGGCTGTACAGGCATACTCCCTTACGGCATATACAACCTAAAACAAAATTTTACCTCTAGAGATCCTTAAAAATCCAGCAAACCTTTTTTTCAAATGGAATTCTTTATGCCTTAATGGGTTCTTGCCCTAGAATGCTTTATTACCTCTGCCTCTAAATAAGGGAATTCTTCATGGAGCCTTTTCCCCACCACAGGCCACCTCTTTCCAGTTAGTGAAGACATTTTAGCAACCTTAAAGGCTTTATCTCCGTATGTATTAGCCAAATGTTGAGCTACCTACAGATTACAGTAAAAATCTATAAGAAAAACAAGAATATGCACAAAGCCTTTCAAACATTATACCCAGTGAACAAATTGCATAGTGTGATCCATCATCTTTAAATGACTCAAATCTCCAGATACTCTTTCATTCCAGTGTTCAAGCAATAACAATTATTTACCGTACATATTCTCTGGTAAAATCTCAGAAATTTAACAAGAAATGTTGAGCTGACCTCACTTTCTAGTCCAAAGTCCTGAACGAGTCTAATGAATAGAGTGGGTGTCCAGCCATGAGCTCCATCCAGTAGTAGCCCTTTGGTCTGACATGGCTTGGCATGGTCCAACTTACAGACCTCCACAGCTTTGTCTACTGTCTCCTCGGCCATGTGTCGGTAAGTTGTCCATTTCCCTCCTACAATAGCATTACTCAAATTGCTACACTGTTCACTTTCACCTTCATCATATATAAAGTGTCTATCCTGTTCAGGTTAAAGTAGTATGATTCAAATTTTGTCCACATTATATAAACACAGTTAAATCATAGCACATATATCTTTATGAGGCTGTATGATGTGTCACACATTATTTCACCTGTTTTAACCAGAATTATTTGGTTTTAAATTGGGGTTTTCAAACAACTGTCATTTGGCCATTTCTAATACATATTCAGATGACAAATCAGTGACAGTCACATGTCCAGTTCAGACTTCCAGATCATCACAGGTATAAAATATTAAATACCTAGTAGAGTAATTCATTATTTTATGTTCATTCAAACCCAGGAACATCATACTGGGATTCCCTCCATGCATGTGGGACTATTTATAGATGCCTAACAGGCTTAAGGAGTGGCAAATATATTTATGGGTTCCCACTTATTTCCTTTTTAAATAATCTTCCCAATGTTTTTTTTTTCACATGCAAATGTTTCCAAGCATATAATTGAGGGAAAGTTCATAACTTTAAAAAACTAATTCATCTGCTATAAAGTAACTTTGTACAAAAAATAATAGATGATGTTACAGCTTTAAAAGTTATCATCAAATTTACAAGTGTGGGAAATTAAAATATCGAGATTCGGGAAGTTGAAATGACAACACACTACTGGTAGCTGTTTCATGGTGGGGATGACTAGGATTGGTTTATCTGACCTGCTATGGTGATCAGTTGGTCCTGGGCCACTTCGATAATGTGGTTCCTGGCCACTGACTGTGTGTCTTTCTTGTTTGGATCTGACACCAGAGGACGGATTCCACACCAGGCAGACAGTACATCACCACGACGAACTGAAAGTTAAACTTGCCAACATCACATGGGTTACACATCATTCTACTGTGTAAAGTGACACTGCATATGATATTTGTACCAATATCTCAGATCTAGAATGGATATAAAGTTACAAAAGTAATACAGATCCCATACATTTTCCTTTGTTACAATGCCTACCTTCTACATCCGGGTGAAGATAGTTTTTGACCTCATTTAGGATAAACTGGATTTCTTTCTCTGTAGGAGTTGGGTAGTCTGTGATCTCACATGGGGAATCAGTTGTTCCTAAACTCGTGTACATAAAGATTACACTTTATGTATCATATCAAAAGGTTACAATAAACATACATACACAATACTTGACAACAAAATACATTGACTAAATTAACTTGCTGTTGATTTAAAAAAAATCTATTTTAAATTTTAGCATGCACACATAGATGACTATACGAGAAAATATCAGATTAAATATACACATACCTGCTAATGTGTGTTTCTGCCATGGCAAGAAGAAAATAACTCTACCATCACTTGTGGAGGGATCTAGTAACCCCATCTTGTCTGGGCTGAAACATTTCAACACATCATAAATTCAACTTCCATAACAAAAAAATATCTCTCTCACACAATACTGTAGATTCCTATAAATACATGAGGAATTTATTATCCCATAATTACACGAGAAGCATCACTTGCAAAAACAGAATTACTCACTTTTATTTTTATATTGATAAAATACATGAAAACTCTTACTCAACAGACCAATTGCAACTTCATATTCTCACTATTTGATGTCAAGTAGAACTATGTGTACCCTCTGACTGGGCTGACAAATGTACTTACCTGTAATAGTCAGGTAGAACTATGTGTACCTCCTGACTGGGTTGACAAATGTATTTACCTGTAATAGTCAGGTATAACTATGTGTACCCCCTGACTGGGTTGACAAATGTACTTACCTGTAATAGTCAGGTAGAACTATGTGTACCCCCTGACTGGGTTGACAAATGTATTTACCTGTAATAGTCAGGTAGAACTATGTGTACCCCCTGACTGGGCTGACAAATGTACTTACCTGTAATAGTCAGGTAGAACTATGTGTACCCCCTGACTGGGCTGACAAATGTATTTACCTGTAATAGTCAGGTAGAACTATGTGTACCTCCTGACTGGGCTGACAAATGTACTTACCTGTAATAGTCAGGTAGAACTATGTGTACCCCCTGACTGGGCTGACAAATGTATTTACCTGTAATAGTCAGGTAGAACTATGTGTACCCCCTGACTGTGCTGACAAATGTATTTACCTGTAATAGTCAGGTAGAACTATGTGTACCCCCTGACTGGGCTGACAAATGTACTTACCT
Organism: Ostrea denselamellosa; assembly: GCA_024699665.1. Lineage (NCBI taxonomy): Eukaryota > Metazoa > Mollusca > Bivalvia > Ostreida > Ostreidae > Ostrea > Ostrea denselamellosa. The sequence goes on from JAMZEH010000042.1 coordinate 12,179,844, forward strand.
GTAATAATCAGGTAGAACTATGTGTACCCCATGACTGGGCTGACAAATGTATTTACCTGTAATAGTCAGGTAGAACTATGTGTACCCCCTGACTGGGTTGACAGATCTTTTTCTCCTCATTGTTATCCATTAGTCTTATGTTATCTGTATAGGGTCCTGCAGCATTTATTATGCACTTTGCCTTCACATCAAACTCTTCATCTGAAATTGAAACACAACATTGGTGATTTTCACTGATTATGCCTGAAAATTTTTGTTTCTATGTCTCATTTGCTGAATCATATTTGATGGGAGAAAGATTCTACAGTATTATATGATATGATTTGTACCTGTTTGTCTGTCTTTGATTCTGGCCCCACATAAAACCTCCTTCCCATTCTCATCCGTCTTTTTATAGAGTTTTACTACCTCTGTGTAGTTTGTAATGGTGCCTCCCATACGTGCTGCACTGATAGCAATGGAAATATTCATCCGTGCATCATCATGCTGACCTATAACATCCCTTAGATTTACACATACTGTGAACACCCCTTGATGAGTAACCCATTTATCATTAACAGTGCACCTTCTTATCTAATTACCCCTTACAGTCTTACAGGACTTTCATATATTCCTCATTTTCTCTTTAAATTTCAGCATCCAAGTTTCAAAATTATTTCTGGATGTGTCTAAGCCTTTCAGAGAAGTTCATTATTACATCGTTCACCATTATGAAGCAAAAACAAGTCTTACCGTCGTAATATACCAGTGCTCCCACCAGCTTTTCTTTCTTTAACATGGGGAAGAGTTCCAGTGCCTTCCGTTTAGATAAATAATAACTTGGTTTGAGGAGTTGTTTACCAGCTAGAATATCATAAGCTTTGATTCCTGACCAAAAGTACGGAACCTGCCATAATCTGTAACAAAATTAAAAAATATATATACAGTGAAACTTTTTTAATCTGGTTACTGTGCAATCCAAAATGTACACATTTTTTTGACAACAAATTCTATTCTAAATAATAGACTGTATTCCAAAATTATCTACAAATCTGAAGATATTTTTTTTATCACCAAGCATATATGGATTGCACAAGTTTTGTTCTTCTTTTCTGTCATGTTTGATTTATGTGTTTGTATGTGTACAACGTATTAGACGTACTGTAATAGTCAGTCAATTAAATCTAATTTTTAAGTTAATATTTTCTCAGTACTAACTTGTATATGGGCAGCATGATAGGAAAAGGGTAAGCCAAATGAGGAGCAATCTGAATCAAGTTTGCCCTCTCAGCAAGTGCCTCTTTGACCATGCGATACTGAAACCAAAATCAACATAATCAGACGTGTAAATCTGCAATCGTTTGGGTTAAATTTCAAAATTCCATGTTCAAAATGAACATAAATCAAGTATGAAACTAATTTAACATATTATCAGTCACAAATGATAAGATATACAAAGTACTCATTGCAAACTTAAAACCTGTTCTATATCTAGCCCAAAGACAGCCTTCTGCAGATAACGGACCCCGCCATGGATTAGTTTTGTGCTTCGACTGCTAGTTCCCGAGGAAAAGTCAAACTTCTCCACCAAGCCTGTCTTCAGTCCTACAAATCAACAATCAAAAAATCATCAAAGAATCTTTTTAGATTACATTTCTAAGAATACACATGTCCTGTACACATATTTTCTAAAAATGATAAATAATAACTCCTGTGGTATATAAGGAGTGTTGACCAAGGCTCGAACTTTTAGGAGTAGGTTCACCTTCAAACTATAATAAACAACAAACACCAGCAAGCTGTGCATTTTTTGAACACAATGAAAAGAGTAGTGTCATTTTTACAGTTATAAAAATATGACCTCTGCTGACTGCATCTAGAGCCACCCCACATCCTGTAGCTCCTCCCCCAATGACTAAGACATCAAACTCGTCAGTTTTTAGCGAGTTAATCATGTTCTGTCTGGTGGGGAGGGGGGACCATGCATACTTCATCTGGTCATCCACCGCAACTACATTTGGAACCTGTTAACACAGAAAAACATCTAAAAACATTATACATGTACCTGTGGAAAATGAGGTATTGAGAATTTGAAAATTTCTCAAGTTCAACGAGACGGAGAAAATTAATACAAACTGTGGATATACCTTGTACAACGATTTTAATCACCTATACATGTATTTACTGTTTGATAATCAATTTATCAGTTGAGGAAACACATGTATTAAGTGCCAAATTTTGTCTCAACAAAATGTGTAAAATTCATGTGAAATCTTTAAAATTTGACATAAGATTTTTTTTCTTTAAAACTTTATTTATTGTGTGACAAATAATGATAATTAATACTTCTGACCACTTTATACAAGTTCTTGTAATTTGACACCAGAACTGAAGCATGTTTATCATCTCTCATCGTTTCTGCACTGAAAACATCATCGTTGGTGCTGATTTCTTTATTTTTAAGATGTATATTTCTACCAGTGGCCTACGTGTATATTTGACTGATACATATATAGTAACATTATGAATCATATTTGTGAAGTTTTGATTTACATTTGAGGAAAAGAAAATGGTGCAAAAATGTGTATTCTTTAAATAAAATTTTCAAAATCTGCAAATTCATACATTTATGGTGTCACATCTAGGTTCATTTGTACTTCAGTCAGCAAGAGGTTAAGTGGTAATATTCATCATGTATGTGTATGTATTTTGATTCCCACTATATTTTATTTTTATCTTACTTAACTTCATTTGAATTTCTTTTATACCATATTACCCCTGCAATATCTATGGAGTGTTAACAGAGGCTCCTCTATGAAGAGTACGTTCACCTGCATTACTTTAATAAATACCAAAGCGTGATGCATAATCTTCTCTTCAACATAAAATTATTTAAATCTTTTCTTTCAATAAAGATCATATATAGGTCGCCAAATTAGGCCTGTACCATTATCATCTGAGTACTACTAGATACATAAAATAACTGTGATGCATCAGTATTTTACAAACCTGAGGACTTGGTATTGAAGCCCAAGCCAAAATACATGTTCCTCCTCCTAGGACAATTCCATACTTGGCCAATCTACGCAAGGTCTTGCCAAATCTGTGCATTTCTTTTTTTTTTTTCAACTCTGAAAAATCAAACAACTTATTTTTACTTGGAAAAATGGTAAATTTTTACAGAGCATACAGATCTACAGGAATACACATCATGTACATATTCCCAATTCAGTTTTGATCTTTCTGGATAATTGAACTTTTTCAAAATGTTTAAGCATAATTCATATGAACAAGTGTATTTAATATATAGAAAAAGTTGAATGACATAGAAAAATTACATCAGAATAGCCCATGCAATTTAATTCAATCAACTGCAGTTAAAAATGAAAATAGACTAGATTGTCTGCGTTAAATTGCCACACAAAGTAAAATTGCATTGTTGATCAAATAAAATTAAGTATTGGTTGTCAAGAAGTATTTTGGCAGCCACCAATCACTGGTTCAGAGTTATCTTAGAATGATTCTATGACTGCACTAAATATTACAATCATAGCTTTTCTTTTTTTCTTTCTTTTGCATCCCTTCAAACTTTTATTAAGACATTACTAGCTTTACGTGAAGTGCCACAACTGTAGACCTATGTTTGGTACTCAGGACCACACCAGTACCATGCCAACGCCTGTCATGGCAGGGAAGTTCTGATCTAATGGTCATATTCAATAGACCTGCATTTCTCACTACTAAATGCCAAGCATTTGGTGAAAAAGCAATCACTATCAATTTTTATGTCTTAGGTCTGATGCAGCCATGGCACGAATGGGACTTGATTTCTTAACGTCCTGGTCACATTTAGCGAACACTCTAACCATTTAGCTACCATATCCAGAGAATAATCATAATCATTTTAAATGTATCACAAAGACACAAAATATATACCAGTAAATTATTATTTTCTTTGCGGAAATGTTGCCTATCTACAATAACATGTTTTTTTTTATGCCAACAGGGCATCAAAATATCACAATCTGTTTGATATATTAAGTGATTGATGCGATTTTTAAAATGAATGGTATCTGTGGCTGTTTCCACAAAATAATCAAACAACTAAGAATATATTGTGCCTCCTTCACCATGGACAAACATGTATATCTTTGCTTATTTAGAAATATGTAATTTATAAACTGTAAAGAAATGACAGATACACAGATACATATATCTGAAATTTTATTGACCACTGATACATAATTCTGTCCCAGAGGCTTTCACCAATAAAACCTAGTTAATAAAACACAGATAATCTATTTTTCATTCGACTAATTATCTTCAAGGATTATACTGCCAGCAATCATTAATGAAACTACGCCAAAGACGACACGATGACTTTACATGTGGAATCTGACTTCCTAGCCATTATTCTGTTGATCCACATTGACTTTTAAAATATGCTGAGTATAGGATAACTGTTGCTTAACAACTTAATAATCCTAAACATATGACAATTTTGAATCAAAATTCTTCCCAAGGAACGTAGTTTACAAAGTAATTTTTGTTTACAATGTGTTGTATTCAGTATGTCCATTTATAAGATGCTTCCATTCAGTGAAATTCAGTGTTTACTGAGATGGACCAAAGGCTCTAAAGGTAACACATATGAAAAAAAGTCAAAATCAGCTGAAGAAAAGATATCATCTCTATATATGTTCACTGAATTTGCGTGATCCATAATGAGTGCTGCCATTTTTTTTACTCACTAGTCCCTTCAACCGTTATTCTTGTTTTAATTTGGAATGCTTTTTAAACTCTGGATTGTATTTTGTAATTTATACTATCAATTTACATCTCCATATGACTGAAAGATTCTTAAGCGGGACGTTAAACAATATTTAATCAATCAATCAATCATATACTCTCAATTTCTTTAAAATGAATGGTATAATTATTATTGTATCAGCTTTTAACAAATCATTCAATAGAAAAACAGTAATACAACTAAATAAATGAATAAGCTATTGTGTTTCTTTTAATAAAAAAAAATTATGTTATATATATACTAATTCAATTTTTTTGGTTAATGTTCTTTCTTTTCAACTATCTTTTAAATTGCAAATGGGAAGGGAGGGGGTGTATTGTTGTTGTTTTTAATTGATAGTTTGAAGGAAAATGCTTCACAGCTAAATGTGACATCACAATACACTGTTTAAGTCGGCTGGAGTTATATTTCCTGCATTAAATGAACAGGCGGATCATGTAGTTATCCTCACATATCCCCGCTTTAATATATCGATGTTACTGGGCATTTAGCACTAAGGGAATTTCATAATTCGAATTTAACATTGTTAACTGAATTATAAAGAATGATCTCTTGGAACATGCCAATAACCATTTAATGCTTCGCTCGGCCTAATGGTCACACCGTATATACATATTATGCTTCAGACACTAATTTGACAAAAGGATTGATATAGCTAAATCAGGCTATTTCATATCTAGACCTTTATAAAGTTATATAGCTATATAAGAAATTGTACCAGACCTGCCTAGAAGTCTGTGAACCAATGTTTACTGAGCGCTACTACACAAATTGCTGTCAGATCACTCAAATGCGACTTAAATCAGATTTATTACTTTGCATATTATTTGCACAAATTCAGCAGATACTGATGAATGCTGACAATCGGTATGTGATGACGATGACCATCACCGGAGCCTATTGATTAGGACTAGAATTTCCTCTGGTCCTATTATTTCATGAAATGGGAGAAAATGACACAGAAAGTTATGTGAGAAAAATAAATTCATAAATAAAAAAAAACTAACGATGTGATAATCAAATGCCTGAGTGAAAACAACAAATATAAGATACCCTTCCCAGCTCCGGAGTCTTCGGCGTCAAACTCCTCTGGCAGGTCTTTGACCCTGACCTTCAAGATTTAATAGTATATCGATCCCGATAAATTTTGCGTCCCCGTTCACTATTTGGACCAATTAAAAAGGGAGGGGGGGGGGGGTGCATGTACATACAATGGCCGAAATTACTGTCATTTACGGAAATTACAAAAAAGTCAATATATGTTCGTCTGTATGTCATCTATGGTCACATCAATGAGATTTCATAAATTTATGGTCACAAAGCTATCTTACGAAGTCGAAAATCTTACACAATATTTACAAGCGTTGCAGTATTTCTTATATTCCATTTGAATTGTATAATTTTCCTTTTGTATTGTTTGATTGTCCTTTTGTATTGTATAATTTTCTTTTTATATTGTATAATTTTCAATGTAACGGGAAACCAATGTATGATAAGATTGAAATAAGTCTAGTTTCAGTTCTAACGTCTCTATCAATAGAATTCACTGTACTAGTACTTGGGATAAGAAGGGCTTATACTAAATAAATCATGGAACATACCGCTTCTATATTGTACCCAGATTCGGTTGCGACTGATTCCCAGATAATGTTCAACACTTGTTTTGAAATGAGCAGACGTAGTTCACTTTCACATGTGACTAGATGACGTATACTTGCGTGCACTTACTGCAAGTTACGCTTTCGGCATTTAGGGCAGCAATGAGGACTCTTCATCCCTGTCGGTCTTTGCCGTCTTCTGGAGAGTGTTTCAACTTTTCTTCAGTTGTTTCATTCTGCCTCCGCTGTCCTTTGACCTTCCTCTCTTTTTGCTTTCCCTCGGGTGTTCGGGAGAGGACTGCCTTGATAATGCTGTTCGTTCCCTCCTGAGGACACGTCCGTCCATATCCAGCATCGTTTTGTAGTGATTGTGATCATGTCCTTTTGCTGGCATCTGTTGAGAAAGTCCTTATTCGAGATAGTATCTAGCCAAAATATCTTGGAGATCTTTTTAGAGACTTAGTGTGGAATGTTGACAGTTTGTTTAGGCCGTTTTTCTGTCATTCGCCAGTACTCTGATCCGTATAAAAGTATTGGTAAAATGCAGTTGGTGTACAGTTTCAGTCTTGTGCGGATGGTGTATTGTCTGGATCTCTATACAGCTTGCAAGTTCTTAATCTCTGTATGATGTCAATTTCTGCTCCACCATCAGTTGTTACGGTACTCTCCAGATGTATAAAGGTGTTGGTACGTGAGAAGATATGATCATTTATCATGACTGGTGATAGGTTGTTATGACCTCCGTTTCTATGTGTTGTCTTTAAACCAAAGTGTCCTGCATATTTAAGGAGTCTGTGCAATATCATCTGCAAACTCCATGTCTTCAAGAGTTGAGGAAGTGTAATCTATAATGCCTCTTGGAATGTCGGATGTTGTGTTTCTCATAATCCAGGCTATTGTTGATGGTATTACAAAGTCTTGACGTACTCCAGTTTTTACTTCAAATTCGATCTTACTATCTTCACCTCTGCATCAGAAGTTGCTGTAGAAGTTCTTTATGATGTCAATGAGGTGTTGAGAGATATCATATGATCGAGGTTTTTCCAAAGACTGTCTCTGTGAATATTGTCAAAGGCTTTTTCAAAGTCAGTAGAATTTATATACAACTGCCTTTGCAATTCATTACATTCCGGTCGCGATAGCTCAGTGATAAAGCGTTCGCTTCATAACCGGGAGGTCATGAGTTCGAGCCCTGCTCGTGCCATGGTCGCGTCAAACCCAAGACGTAAATATAGGTAGTGATTGCTCCTTCGCTAAACACTCGGCATTTAGAAGTAAGAGTCATGGGTCTTATATGACCTTAAAACAGGTCTCATTTCACGGCTGGCACGTTAAAGAACCCTCACTGTTACGGCAGTACGCGCTAAGCAAACTCAAAATTTTTGGTACTTTACCTACAACTGGTGACGTCTCAATATGAGTGAAATTCTCTACGAGACGTAAAACAAACAAACATCACATTCAGATTGCTCTATGATGTTCCTCAGTGTGAATACTTGGTCAATACATCTTTTTCCTTGTTTAAACTCTACTTGTTCTTGACTCAGTTTCGTACCTACAGCTATTGATATTCTTCGTATGATTATTTTGGTCATGATTTTGTCAGGGATGGAAAGTAAAGCCACGCCAGTTGTTACAGTCATTCAAGTTGCCTTTCAATGACTTCGTGATTCCATTCATCCGGTATGATGTTTAACCAGATGTCGTGAAAGATAGGTTGTAAGATGGCTAATGCCAGGCGTGGGTCTGCTTTAAGAAGTTCTGCATTTGAGTTGTCGCGTCTGGGACCCCCATTTTTTAGGCTCTTTATGTCCAGTGTAATTTGAGGTGGTTCAGTGCTGATGATATTCACTGCGTATTCAGGATCACTAATTTCATATTCTTGGATTGGAGGAGGTTTATTTAGTAAATAAAAATAAAAAAAAGTGCTGTCCATCGCTTCTCTTGATCCTTTTCAGAACACAATATTTTACCGGCCTTGTGTGTGATTGGCATGTTTTAAGATGTTCTGTTTTTGCCACACACTGTATTTGTTATTTTGTAAAGGTTTTCTATTTCTCCTTTACAGACTACCTTTTCTGCTTTTGGTGCCTTCTTTTGTATTTCACAGTATTCACTTTGGTATTTCTTCTTTAATCTTTTGGATTTCATGTATTTTCTTTTTTCTGGGATCTTTCTTGAGTTGAAGAGGCTCCAAATGTTATCCCCATTTTTTAAAATGCTTTTTATTGCTTTAGTTTTTTGCCTGTATCACAAACAGTTTTCCGCAAGATTCATCATAAATGTTACTGATTTTTTCCACTTTTCTTCATTGGATGGTATACGGTCGTTCGACTCTCAGTTTTCGAGTGTGACAACAACCCTATTTCTGAGTGACGTAGAATTCATTTCTTAATTTGTTTCCTTTTAGTTTGCTTGCATAAAACTTTTTTCTTGATGTACTCTTCCCCATTGTGTTTCAGGGTTTAAGGGTGATATCTACTGTTATGGTCGCTATCGACACCAGCACCTATCTTCGCTCTGCCCCGTGGAGATCCGGGTTAGGATAGGTCCTCAGTATTCCTTGCTTGTCGTAAGAGGCGACTAAATGGGGCGGTCCTTCGGATAAGACCGCAAAAACCGAGCTCCCGTGTCACAGCAGGTATGACACGATACAGATCCCGCCTGTTCAAAGGGCTGTAAGCGCCGAGAATAGGACTAGATTTTACAGCCCTCCACCGGCAATGGTGACGTCTCCATATGAGTGAAAGATTCTCAAGAGGGACGTTAATTAACGTACAATCAATCAATCTCTTCATAACTTACTACCGTACCTTAATAATTTGCATAAATTGTAAATTTCAGGACTCCTGCAACCATGGGACTTTACTTACTTTATTCTCTTCATCCCCACTGGGACATTAGGCACCAACAAACTTCCTCCACTTCTCTTTCCTTTGCCAGATGCTGAGCCTGCCCCCAGGTGTATCCTACCTCCTGAAGCTCCCCTTGGATGGTTCTCCTCCAGGTCAATCGAGGTCTACCTGGCTTCCTTTTACCTGATAGTGTCCAATTTAAGGCTGTCTTTGGGATCTTCTCACTGGGCATTCTCAGTACATGGCCTAGCCATCTGAAGCGTCGTTGTGTTATCTGAATAGATATGCTGGTACACTTGCATTTCCGAAATAGATTGATTTTTATCTTGTTTGGCCAGAAGATTCTATGTATTTTCTGGAGGCAGTTGTTACCTCCACCTTCTGTATGGAGGGGGGGGGGGGGAACGCCAAGGATTGAGAAATTTTCAAAATTCTTCTCTACAACCACACATGTGTAAGAAAAACTAAATGCATAGTGACGTAGAGCAGGAAGGCCTCTACCAAAAGGTCCCCGGGGTAGATGTTTTTAATTCAAGGTTGGGCTGAACTTGGTATAAAGTGTTTATGTGAAAAACGTTTAAATAACATTTTTATTGCAATTAACACGAGATTGAATTAAATATATATTTAGAATACGCAGGTAATCCTTTATCAAAATTTTAAATGGGTAAGAGTTTTTGTTATCAGAGTGGGCCAAAATGGCCAGAGATTAAATGTGTTAACAATGTAACATTTTTAACTTCTAGATAATTACCATTCCCAGTTCTTTTCAAAATTTGGCATGAAACATCTTTTGGACAAGGATGACATAAATCGTAATCTTCAGGACTCCTGCACCCCCGGGACCTTAGAGGGTGGAGCAAAAACTCTCAAAATTGATCAATTTTCAAATATCCTCTTAATTCTTTGCAACAGCATATCTTTAAGGAAAACTAAATGCATAGTATTTTGTAGCAAAAAGGCCTCTACCAAAATTGTAAATTTCACGATCTCTGTGGTAGAGGTTCTGAGTTCAGGGTCGGGCCAAACTTGGTATATCTAGTGTTCAGGTGTAAAACATTTAAATAATATCTCCTTTAATGCTATTGATACTAAATTGAAATTAAAAGGATATTATTTAGAAGGAGTAGGCTTTACGAAAATTGCAAATTTCATGACCCCATGGGTAGGGGTTTGGTTTCAGGGTTGGTCCAGAGTTTTTACAGTGATTATCGTCTTTATCATTTGAAAGACTTCTTTAAGTTTGCTGATACAATATGAATACTAAATGCATATTTAGGGAAAAAAGTAAAGATTATACAAAAGTTGTGAATTTCGCAACCCTAGGTTTTGACTCTGGGACGGGTCCAAATTAGTCATATTGTGTTGATGTTACATATTTTATATTATATAAATAAAATCTTTCATTAGTATAGGTACTTTGGGGGTGGGGGTGGACATTTAAGTTTTAAGAACATATCTTGTTTTATACTGTTGCTAACTATTAGAATTTAGCTTATTCAGAACAAGAAGGTTTTTATTTATAGACTTCATAGCGCTTGGGACTAGTGATATTTTTAACTAATACTCAGATGACAGATAAGGCCTGTGGGTGTCTTGCTTAAAATGTCGCAAAAATATAACGATATGCTACTATGTGAATTGTTACTACTAATTAGTGAGTACGGATTATTGTATTAATTGATGTTCCAGGGTAACGGATTACTGTGCCATTATAAATTTTCATTCGTATTAAATTATTCTGCAGCCAAAATAGAGGTTCACAGAAAGAAAATGAACAAAATTAATTTTACAAAGAATTTCTAGAAGACTTGATTGCACCAAAGATTTTGTAGAAGACTTGATTTCACAAAGAACTTCTAGAAGACTTGATTGTACCAAGGATTTTCTACAAGACTTGATTTCACAAAGAATTTCTAGAAGACTTGATTTCACAAAGAATATTGGTAGAAACACTCCCTCGTGAAAATTGCTCATGTTCTTGACAGATACGCCTACTTGAGTATGAATTAACCGGTGAAATAAACTAAGAAAAGTTGCAAAATTCAGGGAAAAGCTTTATGACATTAATTTACAACGGTAAAATGATTGAGAGACAGGCATAATAAAATCATAGAAACACCATCCCAAGATCTGACAGAAATTGGATAGCTTGTAGAAACTAATAATCACTGCAACTGTGAAACAGGATAGAGGTGCCAAAGTTGAGAGCTACGATCGCGTATGAAAATGCTTTTCCTAAAGATCAAATGAAAATAATTAATTAATGATCAAAGGTGGGGTATATCAAATAATTTTTCATTAAATGAAACAAATAACATCGAAAGAACACAGTGTTTATTATGATGATCATATAAAATTAAGATATTGTGTTAAGGAGGACAGACTGCAATGTAACTTATATAAGCTTTAGAAATAAACATACAAACATTACTGGATGACATCATTTGGAATATATATATATATATATATATATATATATATATATATATATATATATATATAATGTGAAATTCGTCAGCAATCTTTGATTCGTTACATAGAACACAGTCTTTCACTATATGGTATATTAGACCACCTGTCATTTTCTACTGATACTTCTAAGCCAAAGTTTGTTGTGTGTGTGTGTGTTTTAGTTTTGTTTTTAAGTTCTGTACATTGTACCCTTTGATGAGCTAGAAATATGACTTTATTTGACAGCATCTGTTACCCACTTTCATTTACTTTGCCTTGTTCGTATCATACCATTCATCTTAATCATAATAATTTTCTGGTGATGGGGGATCACTTTTGTTTTTGCATGTAGATTTAATGACTTTGCCATTCCACCTTCAAACATCACATTAAAAAAAATATTCACAAGTAAAAATAGATATTGTCGATGTGATATGTTTTAAATTATAAATTTGTAAATATTTAAATTGAAAATAAAAATCATTATTATAAAGAAACAACGTTTAATCATTTATAAACACTTTTCATAAATAAACATTACACCAGGCTTTTCATAAACACATAGTTTTAAAAAATAAGCTTAATGTGTGAGACTGCATGTTTACTTTTCTTACTCTTTCTGTAATGATAAAGGTGCTTCTCTCAACTTGAGAGAGAGAGAGAGAGAGAGAGAGAAAGAGAGAGAGAGAGAGAGAGAGAGAGAGAGAGAGAGAGAGAGAGAGAGAGATGGAATTTACAGATACAAGATAAACTTAAATGAGTGAAATTAAATAATGATAATAAATTAGAATTAGTTATTCGGTCCGCATACGTTTAGATTTTGAAATTCCTTCGTTTTAGCTCATCTGAACCAAATTTGAGTTTTATGTTTGTTAGTCCAATAAAATCATTTCTGTGATCAGAAAATTTATGACACCTAAATAGATTACACTTAGGATTCTGTGACAATACTCTAATCTAATATACAGAAGTGGAGTAAAATCCGTTATATCAACTTGTTCACACCATGGTCACTGGAGCCGTGCGGGGGGGGGTACAACAGGTAGTTAAACTTTTACATTTGTAGATAGGGGTTGAAAATTCTTCTTAATGGTATAGTGTGTCAGACATTTTTATGTAGTGTTTACGTCATCTCCTCTAGGGCCACAGGGGTGGTTCAAATAGACATGTGAAAATTATTTTTAAAATCTTCTCTTTTCTAGTTCATATTCCAGAATTTCCATGCAGTGTATATCACGTATTTCTACTATTTGATTATACTGCAATAAATACAGCTACACTAACTAATATGGAAGCGTCTTTATGTAGTGTACATTCTTTTTTATTTTTTTATTTTTTTTTTTTCATTTCGTGAATCTGGATCCAGAGCGGGTCCATAATAGGGGTTTAAAGATTTCTTAATTTTAGTCTTTATTCCGCATGAGCAAAGTGACCCAGCTGAGAGTTACAACCCATAGGTCTCTTCTTACTAGACATTTTGACATTTTGGGTCTATTTATACTTATATCTCGTGGTAAAGTCCTCAAAAAAAGTATAAACTTTATTTTTTCTTACTTTAAATTTTGACGTACGTGTAAAAATAGATTGGTGTTTACTACTCTTTTTATTGATATATGTAAGTACATGTACATTTATTAGGTAGAAGGTCGTTTGAAGGACATTAAAGGGCCATGGATATGATTTGAGCTGAAGCTTTTCAAAGTGTGCCCCCCCCCCCCCCCATTTTTAATGTTTACAATGCTTAACTAAGGTATTTCTAATGGTCAACCAAAATTTGGATATTTACAAGTGTGATATAGCACTCACAATTCTTTGTTATGTATAGAAGGCTCGTGTTATGTCTTTGTTTACATATAGATTGCTTAATAGGAAAAATCGTGTTGAAAACACAATGCGATGTGACAAATACTAGAAACTGTTTAATTGCGTTCAGAATTAACCTGTAAATAATATTTTAAAAAATCAGCTTTAAACGAAACCTTTACTAGTATATTTAACCTATGTGAACAAAAACATGACATGAGCCTTATTTACATAACAAAGAATTGTGGGCTCTATATCTCTCTTGTAACTCAACAACTGGCATTAAAACGTTTGCTTACCATTTGAAATACCATAATTTAGCATTGTAAATATTAAATATGGAAAAATAAAAGTAGAAAATGTTCATCGATGCAAGAATAAAACGTGATTATCATATATTACATTACGGATTGTGAATACAGTAAATCTCGAACAATGAATAGTATATAACATCAAGGAACATGACAGCAACAAAGAGATTAGGCATCGAAAACTCTGCGTAATTAGACCCGTTGACAGTCAGAAGATGATTCCTGGAAAAATTGGCTATATATTAATTATAGACAGTCTGATTTATACCATAATTTCATCTTAGATCTTAGAGAGGATTCATTTTCAATTTAGTTCTGTGTAATTTGTAATTAATATAAAGATACTTCTTCATCATCATCTGGTTTTTTTTTTAACTACAGGAAATGTTGTCTACAGCGGTGTACTTGACTACATCGCAACTCTTGCCAGAAGATAAAATTAATACAATACAACAACATACGCTATGACCATTATATCTGTAAACTTAAAGATAATACTAGAAGGGCGGATCCAGGATTTGCAGTTGATGGAGGGGCGCAAATGCTGTGCTAAAGGCGTCATTGAGGCTTTACAGAGGCACGAAAGGGGGTAGTTGCGGGGGGGGGGGGGAGGAGTCACCCAAATCAATGCATTCTGAGAGCATTTTCTTTGATTTCTTTGTAAATCTGTTTCTTGCGGAAATACGTGTTAAAATGGCAAATATTTTCAGATTCACAAAACGGTAGCTCATGCGATGCCCTTAAAACGATTCAACGACAAGGGAAATACTATTATATTCAGGTCGTGATAATTCTGAAAGGAATTAAGGAAAATATAATCATTGTGTAATTTCGCATTTCTACCTCACGGTCAACTCCACTTCGTCGACTTCCTGCCTTCTTTTCACCTCAAAAGATGAATACATTCTTCCCCTCCTCATGATTGGATTATAGATAATGCAGCTACAGGTCACGATTGCCTAGTATTTAGGGTGCTCGCTTCAGGAGGCTTGAGTTCGATTCTCGAAGCACCCAACATTAGAATAGTGTTTGTTTGTTTTACGTCCCGTCGAGAATTTTTCACTCATTTTGAGACGTCACCAGCTGTAGGTGAAGTACCACAAATCTAGGTCTATGCTTAGCGCTCAGGGCTGTAGCATTGGGGGTTCTTTAACGTGCCAACGCCTACCGTGACCTCCGCTTTTAAGATCATATCCGAAAGACCGGTGATTCTCACTTTTAAATGCCGAGTGTTTGGCAAAGGAGCAATCACTACCTATTTTTTACGCCTTAGGTTTGACGCGGCCATGACACGAGCGGGGCTCCAACTCACGGCTTTCCGGTTACGAAGCGAACGCTCTAACCATTTAGCTACCGCGACCAGTTCCAACATTAGAATAGGAAGTCACCAGTCTTTCGGATATGACCCCCGCGTGACTGTAGGTGTTGGCACGAGAAAGAAACCCCAGTACCTGCTGCAGCCGTTTAAGCACTATTCATCTAAACCTGGAGTCGTTTGTACATGGTTGGTAAATTATCGCACGAGACCTAGAATAAACAAATAATGATGCAGCATCTGCAGTAATTGATCAATCATAGATAGGTGAAGGACGCGATCTGATGTCATCATGAACACTTTGGATTTAAGATCAGAACGTGTACTTCGTCTATTAACAATATCCACTTTCATTCATTTGTCTATTTTATATATCCCAGTGAACTCGGAAGAAAAAAAACCCGCCGGATTCGTCCACATCTATTTCATATTCAAATATGATGGTAAACATAGATGTTAAAGGCAAACCAACAACACCTAACTTTAAAACAGACAGGATAACTTGAACAGCTTCTCCATCGGAAACTTCTCATGTCTATGTAGCAACATTCCATGATTTCCTGCATACATTTTATATATCGTGTTTATGTCTTCTAACCGATTCAAGAGCATGTTTTCCTTATGATCAATTTAATCTGCATGCGACAAATAAGTCAGCATTTCGCATTGTCGTTATAATGATCTTGTTTGGAAATACAGCCTGAAGTTGTGGTGAATATTAACTGACGAGCTTCCTTCCGTATATTGTTACGCCGTTTCTTCTCATACTGATATGACTACGGATCATACTATTATACTAATCATGATAAAGGGCCCGTGGCGAATGTGACGGGTAACTGGTGTATGTTTACTCCTCCAAAGCACCTGGTCCCACCTCCAGTGCTTCAAGGGGCCAGTTGTTTACCCTGTTTTCAGTTTCGTATTCTTTACAGGATCTGTGAGATCTATTACTGTTAGTTATAAAACTGAAGATATTTACTCCAGATATACGAAAACCCAAATACTATTATTTGATTATTCTATATACAGAACAAGTCTGTCCTTTTTAAACCTGCTTACATTCTAATCCACTAGATTTTCCCCCTCAAGATATTTAAACTTGGCTGATTTTAGACGGAGTACCGCGTGCACCCCCCCCCCCCCCCCCTTAAATTCGTGCTTGATGACTTTCCAAATTTAGTTTTTGTTTCCTTTTAATTTGTAATCAGACAATTGTTATGGTTTCTCCTCCACAATATCTTATACACTATAATTACTTTCGTACAACATCCATCAAATAGGGGGGTCTCCGTGGCCGATTGGTTAGAGCATCGGGCTCAAAATCACAAAGCCTCTCACCTCTGTCGGCGCGTGTTCGAATCTTGGCCGCGGCGTTATGTGAGCAAGTTTGCCAGTTACTTGCGGAAGGTCGGTGGTCTCTTCCCAGGTACATTGTATCTGGGTTCTCTCCTCCACCAAACAAAAACTGGACGCCACCAGATAACTGAAAAATTGTTGAGTGTGGCGGAAAGCAACAAACAATCAATCAATCAATCCATCAAATATATTATCAGCATTGTCAGATATCCAAGTCTGATCTCATCTTCTACTCATCACCCGTGGGCAAACTAGCCAACATATCGACGTATGTAATTAATATGCGCTGCTTAATGCCTCCTCAGAGCTGCGATGGCATTCGGCGAATCAGGGCTTGCGTTACGAATGTGTGTTCGGCAATAACATAAACATTCCGTAGTTCGAGCATTACAAACCAATCGACTCAATGGTACAATTCCAAATTTGAGAAATGTATTCCCATATTGTTCTTGACTGGTATTTGATGTCAGTGATCTATATGACTTGTTTCTCATCGATTTAAAAACAAAACTCGCACGTTTCAATTACTGCCCCAATTTTGCATGTTTAAACAAACTTCAAAATTGAAGAATTTCAAATTTACTACCATACTATCTGACTGGTTGTGTAAAATAGACGAATTTACATATTTACCGACGATATTTTGGTTAGTTTGCCCACGGGTGATGAGTAGAAGACGAAATCAGACGTGAGTATCTGACGATGCATCATCAGTGGTGGATCCAGGATTTTCGAAAAGGGGGGGGGGGGGGGGGCAAATGTGAAAGTCAAGTATTAACCAAAATACTCTGCCGTTTTGGGTGCCAAATCTGGAGGTTTACTCATTATTTTTGTAAATTTGTGGCAGAAAGGGGTGGGGGTGCCCCTTTAAATCCGCCACTGATCATCGAAATAAATGGTGGAACCCGAGTCTTGCAGAGCAAATTTATTTTAAATTTAACATCCAGGTCAAAATAGTGTGCACAGCGAGAATAATTACATTAACAATGTTTTCTCTTTGATTAGTAATTATATTCATAAATAAACAAAATATTACACACAAGTGACCTTTTATCTTGACAGAAACATAAAGAAGTTAAAATACAAAAAAAAAAAAAAAAAAAAAAATATGATAATAATAAAAATAAAATAAAAAAATTACATGTACATGTACAAGAAAAAAATGCCCATATAGCAAATATAATAGGATAGTTGGCTTCATTATGCAAATTACCCCATGTCTCTAATATTCTATATCCCAATGATAGCATCCATTCCTTAAATATGATATATTTAATGAATGTTTAAGTCCTATACACAACTTATGTACAGTAATGCATTTTTAAAAATTAAAATATCAAATTCTCTAAATTATATAGAAAGTCCATCATTGGTACAGATTGCAATTCTGCTCTGAATTGATGCTTGCTGGTTAGCTTGATCTAGAACATGTATATTTTTAAAATAAATTATATCACCATGACTATATGAACGGGGAATGTACAACCATGGGGACAAGTGAAGTTTGGCGCAGGGGAAGGGGGCAGTTGACACATTATGAATGTGTTTCTCATACTAAACCAATGCTGAATTTTAGACACATATTGGTGTTTGTCACGTGTAGGTTGATCCTTCACATGTGCTAATCCCAACTCCAAAAAAAACCCACATCGTTCTACATCATTTCTTGAGGCAATCTTGTCCATTACGTGCTGATACTTCCCACGGACAGCTGGACACACATACAGAGTCAGACTTGAAATATTTACACATCTGAAAAAATATCACAAAACAATTTAATACCCATACCTAACTATTTGTGTACAGATTATTTACCTTGTAACCATGCATTTTTCACTGGTCTCTAAATTTCGGATGTTATATACGTATAACCATAACTTTAATCCTTCATAAGGTAAAGAAATAAATTAAAGAGTGGTAACTCTCCAAACACGGAAGGGAGATCACGAAAGGAAGACCCCCTCCCCCACCCTAATATGCTATATTTCTTTAAAACAACAGGGACGGGTGACGTTTGGTATACACTCTACCTTTAAGAGTCAGAGATACACGTTTATAAATCATTTCAGGGTTACCGGGATCGGCCTGAACTTTTGAGGTCACAATAGCCGATACTCATTCGATCCATTATGAAACAGATGCATGAAGACTACAAGATGGCTATATTTTCTCAAGGAATGTAAATGTAAGTTTTTATGGATACTTTGCAGGAAAAAATTCTTGCTTGTCCTTCTTTCAACATCAATATAAGGCATGTCAGTTATGATTTGTTACAAGAAGTTAATATTAGGTTTAATGAGGTCAAAATAAATGAAGTGAAAGTAGCCTTGAAAGTGTAAATGGTTTTTCCCGGAACTTGAAAACAAAATATACCGACCCATTAGAAAAAATTATGGGTCGGAATTGGGAACCAATAATATTAAACTTTTTGAGCGCATTTGCTTGTTAATCAATTTCTTTCCTTCTGAAATGGATAAAAGGTTTTATAAAGATCAAAGCTCATGATGCTTGACTATAAATACCCGATATGGAGAGAAATATTCATTAAAATCCGGTAACAAGATCGAGAGATTCTAACCCAAGTCTGTTTTTCCGCCATGGGGGGAAACTATATTGACTTTGTAAATGGGAGAAATCTACACTAGTATACTAGGACACACTCCTCCGGGGGGTGGAGGGGGGTGTGACCCCTGCGTCCTTTTTTCCCTGGGGAAAACTATACGCCGGGAATTCGATATTATGTTTCAACGCCAGTATTAACACTACTGATTTAATGACTTACAAAACACTCAGCGTTGCTTGGTCCCGTGCAACCAACAGCGCACTCTGGATGACAACAGCCCACTATCGTACTGTCATAACACCGACCTGGACACAATTCGTCACACACTGGGAAGTGTACTGTGAAGAAGAATATAGAAATTGACATCCATGATTAATTTCGTCTTTCTATACTCGACCATCAGTGGAGAATAGAAAGTACAAGCTTTCCGAGTGTATTGCAGGCAATACAAAGTCCCCCCACTGGATAGGATAATTCAGTCTATAATATGTCAAGCGTAACGAAACTCAGATTTGATCTGTAACTACCCAAGACAAAGCCACATATCATATTTCAATTGAATACCTTCATCTAACGCGGAGAAAAGTCCGGAACACTGATTCGGAATGCCAGACGGACGGACGGATGGACAGACCGAAGGTAAACTAATAATTTCCTTCAACAAAGCCGGTAGGGAACAAAAAAAAAAAAAATGAACCCGCCGATGGTATTAAGATAAATCATGAATATGATATTACTTCACTTGGATTGTACTGGTGAATGACATATTAAACATTTCTTTCGATCTTGAAAAGACCTCAGAATTGTCGTGCTTTGTAAAGGGCATACAACCAACAGGAGAAGCAGTTACGCATGCCAGACACCGATCTAATTAGAATTAGATCCGCTCACTTAGATCGCTAAACAAACCAAGTAGAAGATAATGTCTAACACTTTATGTATATATACATACCAGACTGACACATATTAGGTCCTTTTCCCCAACAGTAGCGCTGGTTTCCGTTCGTACATGCAACGTCACATACTTCAACACCTGTCAATTAAATTACATAGATTAGAAAATAACTCCATCATTGTACGGTAAAATCAAGACAAAATAGATGAAGTAATATTTTGTCATTCGTTTATAAAGAATCTTTTATAATTGCTTGTTGTAGTTTTTCCATTGTGAAGTGGTACACTTATAACCGGATGTTAATCAAGCTAGTTAAGAAGATGCCGTTTAAATCAATCAGATTCACACCCATTTTATTCAATTCGTCAAAACGTTCCTTGCATTTACGGCCTACTAACACAAAATATATTTATTGAGATACAAAAAGTACCACGTCAATTCATAACTCAAGTCTAGTGAGTACTTAGTACATTATTATGGTATAGAAGACATATCGAGCACTAGCACAACACATATATCAAACGTCAATGAAACGTATTTGTTGCTCACAGGCACTTTGAGTACTTATATTTGTGTGATACATGTACTTACTAGCCATACTGTAGGTACTTTGAGCATTTATAGTTATTTGGTACTTGCAAGTCATTTTTTTGGCATTTTGAGTACTTATAGTATTTCGTACTTACTAGTCATATTCTAGGCACTTTGAATATTTATAGTTATTTAGTACTTACTAGTTATATTGTACCGGTCGCGGTAACTTAGTGGTTAGCTTCGTAACCGGGAGGTCGTGAGTTCGACCCCGCTCGTGCCATGACACGTCAAACTTAGATGTTAAATGCTCTTTCGCCAGACGGTCATTTAGAAGAATCACGGGTCTTTCGGATATTACCTTAAAAACGGAGGTCACGCGTCGCGACAGGCGTTGGCACATTCAAGAACCCTCACTGCTACGGTTCTGAGCGTTAAGCATAGGTCTAAGTTAGTGGTATTTCACCAACAGCTAGTGACAACTCATTGTGAGTGAAAATTTCTCGAAGGGGTGTAAAATAAACAAAGAAAACAACAAATAGTAGACACTTTAGATATTTATAGTTAATTGATATTTACTAGTCACAGTGTAGTCCCGTTGAGTATTTATAGTATTTAGAACTTACTCTTATTGTAGGCACTTTCGCCGTATGTAACTGGGTTTACCACTCCCGGGACAATCCCATTCCAGGCAATAGTGTTCACATAGTTCAACAGCGGGTTCTGGAGAAATAATACACGTCCTCTGGAGATCTCTGAGAAAAAAAAGACACATTATAGTCTGTGTAAAGGTTCTCAAATAAAACCGTTTCATAACCAGCAACAAAGCAGTTTAATGAATGTAGGATCACATATTGCGGCTAGATTTTAAAACCGATTCCCTCTGATTATCAAATTCTTAAGTTTTATTTTACCCCCATGGGGATCTGGGTTAGAATAGGTCCTCAGTACCCCTTGCTTTTCATAAGAGGTGACTATATATGACGCTCCTTCGGATAAGAACGCAAAAACCGAAGTACCGTGTTCAGTAGGTGTGGTACGATAAAGATCCCTTCCTGCTCAAAGGCCGTAAGCGCCGAGCATAGGCCTATATTTTGTAACCCTTCATCGGCAATGGTGACTTCTCCACATGAGGGAAAAGTTTTCGAGCGGGAGGACGTTAAACAGTATATAACCAACCTACGTTTTATTTCACAGATGACACTCTGGTAATCCCGATGTGTACGTTTGAATATCAGACAAGTTTTTCGAAAGATTCATGGAGAATTCTACCTAGATACATGTACTTTCGACTACTTGTAAATATTCATGTTCGCTAGAACGTTTTTGAATGTATTCAATATTGAATATATTCTTTATGGAACATAGATGTTAAATGCAAACTGACAACTCAACTTTATGACAAACGGGGACTTCAACATCTACACCATCACCTTCTCATATTTATGTATCAATATTCCATTATCACGTGCATTTTATGGTTATGTCTCTCAAATGATCCCATAAACGAGAGCATGTTCTGCATATGAACAATTTTTAAATCGAGACAAGCTACTGACAAATAAACTGATGTTAAAGGGGTCTCAACATTCTTGTTTTAAGTCGACATTCGCAAATTCTATGATCGTTATAATGATCGTATTTGCAAACGCAATCAGTATAATAAACACAGAAAAGCTTGGGTTAATAAAAATGCATTAATTTACACAGAATATAGATATTGTCTGGAGAAATTTGATAATCAATCTTTGTTATCTGAAAGGAACACTCCTATATAAATATGCTGTTGACCTATAAGGCTGGTATTGGTTTCAGTCTTTACAAAAACTTATTGATTTCCGTTTCGGTCGATGACTTTATGCCACATATGTGTAGATATTTGAGGGCCTCCGTGGCTGAGTGGTTAGAGCATCACGCTCAAAATCACAAGGCCTCTCACCTTCACTCGGCGAGGGTTCGATTCTCTCTAGCGCAGATATATGTGAGAAAGTTTGCCAGTTTACTTTCGAAAGTCGGTGGTCTCTTCCCGGGTTCATTGTATCTGGGTTCTCTCTTCCGCCAATAAAAACTGGACGCCACAAGATAACTGAAAAATTGTGGAGTGTGGCGGAAAACAACAATCAATCAATCAATGTAAATATTTGTTTCTCATGCATCGCTTTAGTTCTAGTCAATACACGTAACTTGTAGAGATACAAGACACCATTTCATAGTCTTATCTGAGCAGCATGAATTGTGGACGCATTTTTAGTTTCTTATCTTAAAATTTCATTTCATATTTCTCAGTTTACTTTTAACAATGCAATTACTTCATATGCCTTTACTTACAACTCATTTCTTTGGAAATAATACTTTAAAAAATGTCATTCGTGGAAGAAGTACAAATTATGAAAATGAAATTCAAGAAATTAACTGTCGTTAATGAAATGTAGCCCTAAAGCTTAAAAACCTGATCAGGGCGTAGAGTATTGTCTTCAAGGTATACAATTTGTTTTCGTGACAATTGTTTCGAGTAGCATAGAGTGATTGATTCGTGTCCTCGAACAAAGTGTGCTTACTCTGAGGAATAGTTCCCGTTGGTTGCCTGTAGTTACAGAGAATTTATGATCTGCATTCTCATAAATGTCTTATATCAAGAGCAAACATGCAGTTAAGGAAGAAAATTGAAGTAAAATACACAAGCATGTATACAAAAAAAATAAAAAAATAAATAAAATGGTGTTCATACTGGCGAAAATTTTAAAACAGTAAAAGTGTGCCTGCAGGTGGATTCGAACCAGGACATTAAAATGTTGATTGTGAGCATATGCGGTCTAACCACCTAAGCTATACTAACTATGAATCACGATTATGGAAATAGGTTTTTATACCATAGTTGTTATCATGGACAGGTCTGCCCTGAAGGACTTCTCGGCAAAACTTCATGCAAAAATATGCTGTTTTAGCCAACTTTGAAGGTTAATTAAAAAATTGTTAATACAAACTTTAGGTTCAAAATGCAAATCTGAAAAATTTAGAAATATATACGGTTCAAAATAACAAATGAACATTGATTTTTCAAAAATGAATTTTCCCGGAAATCGTTATCTCCTATACGTCAATTCTTTTGATATTCCGAATACATCCTTTAATTTATTCAAGATTACCTGCTGCAAGAGTTAGATTGAGCCCTGTATTTTTAAATACTAATAATGTAAATTCTGTAGGAACCACGAACACATGAACAGCTTGGGTTTTCTACTAAGAGCACATCTCCGAATCCCCATGTAAATGTCTTTAGATGTAACATGCCCTTTAAAACTTGAGAAAATTCCGTAAACCGTAGTGCGCTGTCAAAACAACTTTTGTAAAAAACACACAAAACCCAAAAGCATGTTCCTTAGCTCTGCTAACCGAACCTACCCCTCAATGCCGGAAGTTGCAGCTCTCTCAGCCCCTTCTGATTGTTTCCTGTGGAGTCCGTGAAGGCCACAACAAGACCATAATCCTCTCCCATGATGTTGAACATGTTGTCGGCGCGAATTAACTTCAGACTAGTCAACGGGATGGCCTCCACGTCCAACAGACCAATGAGAACGTAGCCCGTCACCACTTCTATTGTCGATAAGAACGAGAGGTCGTACGAGATTTTCGCTGAGGATTGGAGATTGGTGATCTCTAGATTTCCTTCCACATGTTTACAACCCTGGTACCTTCTTATTAGGGATTCATAGTGAAACTCGGCACCTCCGGAATAACCGAATCCCACATGGGTACCATAACATTCTGTTAAAAATGAATTTAAGTTAACATGAGCAAGAAAATTTAGGATTCCCAATGCTTTTAATTTCTTTTCTTCAGAATATAAATCTTTATTCTCCAAACCTAGTTTTTCAAAAAATTCAATTTTCTTTCTGTAAGAATTATTACAGTTGCCAGGGGTGGGACACTGACTATCTCATAAATAGATGTATGTGCAGCCCTATTACATCACAAAGGATGCTTTTAAAAAGGTTATTACAACAGCTTGTAGCAATCTCTTCCATTGGGTG
Source organism: Ostrea denselamellosa (assembly GCA_024699665.1). Taxonomy (NCBI): domain Eukaryota; kingdom Metazoa; phylum Mollusca; class Bivalvia; order Ostreida; family Ostreidae; genus Ostrea; species Ostrea denselamellosa. The sequence goes on from JAMZEH010000042.1 coordinate 12,204,345, forward strand.
TTACTAAGCACCACAGCAATCCTGTAAAATGGTTTTATGACAGGATTTAAATGTTTGGTTTTTTTATCATCATATGATGATATAGTGTCACTAATTCTTCTATAATAAACTATACTCAAGTTCTCCCAGTAAAGGGTCCCGTGGGAATCCGAGCTAGAATAGATCCTCATTACCCCTTGCTTGTCGTACAAGGCCACTATATGGGGCGGTCCTTTGAATGAAACTACAAAAACCGAGGCACCATGTCACAGCAGGTGTGGCATGATAAAGATCCCTCCCTTCTCAAAGGCCGTAAAATGCCGAGTATAAGCCTAAATTTTGCAGCCCTTCACCGGCAATGGTGACGTCTCCATATGAGCGAGTGCGACCCTCGCACATATCATTGCCTCTGAGTGCAAATATTTACAGAGAAACCCACTTTCTCTGTAATGGATCACTCACTTTTTATTACAATTTGGATAATACGTTATTGAAAATATTATCGACATTTGTGTATTTTTAAAGTACATCCTATGTTTATCTGCAGGTGACATTTGGGGAAAAACCCACCAATTAAGTTATTTAACAGAGTAGCTTCTTATTGTAATCATAAAACCCCACTACAGTATGTTTCCATGTAATTTTAAAATTAACATTATCAAAAATCAAATCTCAAGTATTATATTTTTCATCCGTACAAAATTCCATTTTCATGTGTTTCCTTACACACCGGTCGCGGTAGCTCAGTGGTTAGAGCGTTCACTTCGTAACAGGAAGGTCATGAATTCGAGCCCCGATCGTGCCATGGCCGCGTCAAACCTAAGACGAAGTGATTGCTACTTCGCCATACGCTCAGCATTTAGAAGTGAGAATCACAGGTCTTTCCGATATGACCTTAAAAACGGAGGTCCCATGTCACGGTAGACGTTGGCACGCAAATATGAATTTACCATTGTGTGGTTTAATAAAAGAGATCTTAACAAAATGATACATGTATTTGTTTTAAAACTTATGAAACACACTTTTAATAATTTTAAATTTGTAATGCCAATGTGTTTAAATGAAAGAATCGGGTATTTTAAAACACAAAACTTTTGATATAGGCCGATTTAGAAAGAGTCTGGGTTTTAATTTTTCATCCATTTTGCATAAGTTATGGGAAGATTGATTGACAGATTATATATTGTTTAACGTCCCGCTTGAGAATTTTTCACTCATATGGAGACATCACCATTGCCGGTGAAGGACTGCAAAATTTAGGCCTATGCTCGGCGCTTATGGCCTTTGAGCAGGGAGGGATCTTTATCGTGCCACACCTGCTGTGACAATGGACCTCGGTTTTTATGGTCTCATCCGAAAGACCGCTTCATTTAGTCGCCTCTTACGACAAGCAAGGGGTACTGAGAATCTATTCTAACAACCCGGATCCCCACGGGGCAGTTATGGGAAGAAGGTGCCTGTTTATAAACTACAATGGTTATCAAAGTTTGATGCAAGATATCTTCGGGGCCCATTGTAATACTAATTCATTTCAAGTTGTCATCACTTTTTCATATACATGTACCTTAAAAGTCATCCCTCTGGTATTTAACACATGCCTGCCATTTGAAAGAACATTTATAGGAGTGATTCACATATATTAACAACGTCCATGGTATTTCATGAACATTTGAGATAAAAAAACAAAAACAAAACAAACATGGATTTTCAAAACAATTGATATAAAGTTAACCGTGCTGTTGAAAGGATGAATACACTTGTATTGTATAACCCAGACAACAAGAATTTCTCATCTTACTGAAAAGTGTGTAATGTGTCATTACAATCAAGTGTTTTGTCTCACAATTACTAAACTGAATGGTAAATGGATATAGATTCTTGAAATTCTATCTTTTATTTCACAGAGCTACATTAATGATCTAAATATAGCTCCATCGCACCTATTCCCCTGATTTATCAGCAACTTGAAATTATATACAATTTTTTCTTAACCAAGACTCACCATTTCCCTGACCGAATACCGACTGTTCTACCACATCAATAATCTCTACTCCCAAGACAAGGGATACAAAAAATAAACACAATGAAACTAATTTTACAACAACCTCCATCTTTCCTTCAACACAGAAGTTTGCTGTTCAAGTGGAAATGGTATATCACGTGACCCAAAATATTTTAACCTCTCTGACGCACTTACTGCAGCCGAACCTTCGATAGAAACTGTGCATGTTTACATTTTAGTTTGAGTTGAATTTGCGTACTATACAATTTTAGCGAATTTTAGGTGAGTCTAGTGTTGGAAATGTTCAAATATATAAGAGTTTGAGATATGTTGTAAAAACAATCCACAATCATGTAATGACATAATAATCTGGTGTGTTGGAAAGATGTTATAAACAAAACAAAAATATCATTTGTTTAGTGTACTTTTTATTTCCATTGTACATATACAATAAACAATTTAATAGTAATCTTCAATGCTTCATTTGCATTGTATCCTTGGAAGTTTCATTTGTATTTAACGACAAATTTCATTTTTAGTCGGTAATAAGAATCATGAAATATACATGTGTTTATAAAAATTGTGAACTCTTCCAAGGAGAAGTTTTGACCGATTGTCTGGTAGAAGAATTATCAGACTGGATAATTTCATAATATAACTACCAACTAAGGCTGTCACGTGTACACGTGTAACCGGTAATGTTTCGTGTTTGGGCTGTAAACGTTTACAAAATCCCTAAACGTTTAAACGATGTCTTATATATGTGGCACAAATCTTGCAGGGTTCAAATTACAATCTAAATTATTTGAATAATTATTTCAAGTGAATAAACTTATTAAACAAATTGCGAGGGGAAATAAAAATTTATAAAAGTTTGACTATAGTCTATAGGAACGGTGAACAATTTTTTCCCGTCATATTTAATTAGTAAACTGAAAGGGTATCAGAATCTCTTGCTATATGTTTCTGGCTTGTATTGCATTACTGTGCTGCTCTTTGATCATCTTGCAAAATGTGCTTTATTGTTTTTAATAAACATTTATTAACGTTTTTGACGGCAATTATAGCCCCCCCCCCTTTCCAGAAAATTCCTAATAAGATATCTAAATGTATGGATACAAATCTGGAAAAACGTTCTTTAAAATCTGTATGAATATTTACGTGTCACTTGCATGGCATCTTTGGCATGTGTCTTTTTCTTTTTTTTTTTCATTGAAGAAAGTTGCTGAATGAAATTAAGTGAATGGATGAGATTCAATACGTCATAAAATTGTCGATTGCTTTCAAACAGGTATTCTTAAACGTTATTTGTATTATCATCTGTCGCAAGACTCGCAACTCTCAAAATTAGAATGGCCGAAAAACAGAAACGTTCTGGTGTATGGAATTATTTTACGGAGTTGGAAGTAGCGGGAAAGAAAAAAGTGAAATGCAATTTATGTGCTACGGAGCTTACTTATGCCGGAGGGAGTACAGGGACAATGACCAATCACATCAAGCTCTGCCCTCTCTGGACAATCTAATGTGAAATCACTGAAATGAAAATTTGAAAAATGAAGTTTATTGTGAATTTGTGATCTGTATTGTGCAAATGTTGTACAGTCACTACAGTGAGAATAAAATTGAATTCAATTTAAATGCTATCCGGATATTTATGTTCGTGTATTTTATTCTGTCTTATATTTATACTCCGGAACGTCCGGTGACAATCTCTACATCGTCCATAGAACGATGAAAACTGAAACACAAACATAATGGTCATTAATGGGTCTTAAAATTCTGTGCGTATTTTATTTTATTAAATTATACAACACTTCGTTTAAACGGTAACGTTTCGTTTACAATGCTTCGTTTAAACGTTTACAAAATTTTGTAAACGTGACAGCCTTACTACCAACAAGGGATTTTAAAGAAGATCGAGGGTGAGAGGATGTACACAACTCTATAGTAAAAATGTGACATTTGTAGAAGAGTTCCATTTTGTAACAGGAGCTTCGCAAAGCCAGCTGTCTCGTCGCAATATAGGCAATCAGTAAATGCAAGGTCCCGTTCATCTTCGCAAGCCAAGGGTTTTCGGTCCACTCCGCACAAACTCTTGGCAGATTTCGCTACGAAAACTGTAGCTCTTACGAACGATCTGAATTTGAACTTTACAATCTAGCCAGTCGAGTAATGGCTTTCATGATACTATTCGTTATAAATGTAAACAAGTATGATAAAAGAGTCTTTGAAGTAAAATTAACGACAAACTAATTACGCGCTATAGAAAATGTAAAACATGGACTCGAATATCGTAGAACAGAACAGGAAACATCGGCGTGCTAAGAGGAAATTCTAGTTATTTTTTCACCTCGCATATTCATACCGTAAAACATGTTTATGACGCAAGTCTTGCAATATGATTGACTTTTCGGCTTTAAGTGCCTGAACTTTGTTTTCGAGGTCACAGTCAATTTTCTCTTAGCCTATTTAGCTTGTTGGAGCACGCATAATAAATATACTGGAACAGATTATCATTTTGACACGGGCTGTAATTCAGAACTTCTGACAGTTGTTTGAAAACTTTGAATAAAGCTGAAAAAATTATCCTAAGATTTTTCAGTGGTAGTTGACCCCCACTCAACCGACACAGTTCCATCGTAGAGATCGATCCCTAAACTTGTTCCTAAATATCATATGTGCTTGGGTTGTTGACACTCATGTTTCTTTTGAATGAAAGCTATCATTTCATTGGTTCCAAGGTCGAACCTAGGAACCAATGAAAATTTGTGGCGTAATCTGCCAAGGGTTTGTGGGGAGCAGAGTGGACCGAAAACCCTTGGCTTGCGAAGATGGGCCTCGTTATTATCTTGACCTTTGGACCCCAAAATCAATGGAGTTCTTCCTCGTTTGAAAACAAAGTTACATATGAAGTATCAAATCAATGAAGCAAGAAATGTGGCCTGTAGAGTGTGTAAAATTTTAGTGTTATACACACATGCGACCTCGGGCTATATTGAAGTAATAAATAAAACCTTAAGGGTGGATTCTCCTCGTATTCATTTAACGCGTTGCGATGTGGTATTTTGTTAAACAGTTTATCTCATCTGTGTGGTGTATATCGCTAGTGTGCTATACCATAGCATTATCAAACGCGCGTTGTATAAAGCACTTCCGGTCCGAACTACTTTTGAGATCATCACCACTTCTTCTATATTCCCTAGTTTGCTTCCCTGTTTATTAACTGGATAAACGGAAAAAATTAATCTTTTTAAAACTATTTCTCGAATTAAAGTATAACAGAACTAGAGCCATTCTAGACATAACAAATCATTCTCTACCCAGAGTTCCTTGCGCTACTCTTACTACACCTCTGTCAGTCTTGTAAAACTCTTTACTATGCATCATTTATGTGTTGGACTAAGTATTTAGTTATATTATGAAGTGCTATTGGTGCACTTATATTGATGTTTAATGTAGATTGTTTAAAATCGTTGTTTTTATCCTGAATTTGGAACTACTTTAAAATACGCGTATGAATGTAAGACATTCATGTGTCCTCTCTAGAAGGGGACGGTGTGGTAGTGTTAGATACATGGCCTTTTATCCAACTCGTTGAAACGGTGATAAATATCTTCTCTTTTTTAGATTTTCATATAAAAATAAAGGTTATTGTAATACATTCGAGGCTATTTTTCCTCTTACCGAAAGACCCAATAAGGTGTAATTGGTGACGTCCATACTCAATCGGAACCCCTTGGATGTTCATGTTTAGTATGCGAGACTATCTATTCTTCTGTGTTTAGTAAGCCAGAAGTGATAAAAGAATTAAATAGGTTACACAAGGAATACGTTTTGGTACCAGCTGACAAAGCTTGTAACAACATTGTCTTTGTTTGTAAAGCTTATTATTACAACTGTATTTTAAAGGAACTTGGCATTAATTACACATTTGGCAATCGTACTTACATTCCAACTGCCTTTCAAAATATGATTGATTGATTGATTATTATTGCTTTCCGCCACACTCAACAATTTTTCAGTTATCTGGTGGCGTCCAGTTTTTGTTGGTGGAGGAGAGAACCCAGATACAATGTACCAGGGAAGAGACCACCGACCTTCCGCAAGTAAACTGGCAAACTTGCTCACATAACGCCGCGGCCGAGATTCGAACACGCGCCGACAGAGGTGAGAGGCTTTGTGATTTTGAGCCCGATGCTCTAACCACTCGGCCACGGAGGTCAAAATATGAAATTATTCAAAATTATGCTTCAGAGTAAGACACCTTTATTCTCCCAATCAATGGAATGAATGGATATGAGTTACTGTACATCTACTGGAATACTAAACTTCACAAAAAAGCGTTACAAAGATACATTGCTGAATCCAGTAAATGTTCTACCAAGCCCCTACCTTTGCTCCTCACGCAAATATTAAAAGTGTGAAGGGGAAACTTTAAACGGATTGTACCACAACAAGTGGTGTAAATCAAATGTGGATTTTAAAAATTCTAAAGAAATTTTTGGAAATTTGAAATTGTAAAACCTTTCTCAAATCAACAATATCGAAAAGTATGACTTTTCAATACTCTACACGACCATTCATCATGATAAATTATACTTGACTTTTTGACATCATAAATAGTTCCTTCTTCAATAAAAAATGGGAAAAGAAAATATTCATATCTAGTGATCAGTCATCCAAAAAACTACTCTGTTAAACACCACTCTGATTCTACGCACAAGTACTCTAATATCAAAAAGATGCTGGAGTTCCTCATTGACAATATCTTCGTGGTCTTTGGTGATCAGGCCTGGGCATGAATTGTACTCCTTTGTTAGCTGATCAGTATTTATATTCTTATGAAGCAGAATTTATTCAAAAGCTTCTACACGAGAAGAAAAAATATCATGCTGCTTTTTCAACGATATTTAAATATATTGACGATGTTTTATGAACTATTAACAATTATTCATTTATATGTTGATATTCGATATCTTCCAGTGAACTCGAAATAAAAGACACAATAGAGTCCTCCACATCTGCTTTGTACTTAAATATTTTATTGAAAATTGATATTAACGGCTAACTAACAACTCAACTTTATTACAAACGAGGTGATTCAACTTCTACATTGTCAACTTCCCATATTCATGTAGAATATTTCATTCTCACATGCAGATAATGTTTATATCTACCAAATGATTCAATGCGCAAGTGCTTGTTCTGCGTATGACCAGTTTTCAAATCGGAGTCGGCTACAGAAAAAGAAGCTGATGCTACAGGGGTTACATTTCAAGAATCTTGTTTGAAGTCAACATTTCACAAATTCTATGGCCGTTATAACGATCTAGTATGCCAAACAATCTGTCAGTGGGAAATATGCTGTTTGACGTGTTTCGTAACAATTGTTACGCCGTTTTTGGCACACTACGGATTACTCCGCTTTCCTGATGAGGATATAGGGCTCACGGCGGGTGTGACCGGTCGAAAGGGAATGCTTACTTCTCCTAGGGATTAGGTACTACCAGGGGTCCGTGTTTGCCCAACTCTATATTTTGTATTTCTTATAGGAGTTATACGATTGATCACTGTTTGTTATCTTTACCATTTCATATGGAACCTGCTCCAAAAACACCGACGCCGGGGATATAGCATACGCTCCCCCCGACTTCGTCTTGGTGAGCTAAAATGAGCTCAAAAGCTGAATACTGGTCTATCAGTGTAATTTTAGGGGTGGGATGGGGGTGGGGGTAGGGTTGTAATGGTTAAACTCTTAGCTCACAATTATGAACGAAAATATAATTACAGTTTAAAGTATAAATTCACTTTCCCTACATGATAAACAGAGCCCGCCCTAATACCAGATCCCGCAAATTTCACAATGACTAGATAGTTATCTCGGTACAACGAGTCAGTATCTTGTTATCTGAAGTAAATTCTTATTTTATAAAAAAAAATTGCATGTCTTGATCTTTTTTGTTAATTTTTAGTTAATTTAAATAGAAATGATAAATTCTTTTACTGTCATTAATGTGACAATATTGAACATTTTTCCTTAGGCATTACAAGAGAAAATATCCTAAATAAAATTTACAAGGGGTCATTTTTCTATGTGGGTCATTTTACTTCATGTAGAATGGGTTGATTTTAATGAAATGACACTTTTTCCACGGGTAAAAGGGTAATTTTTCTACGCCGAATAATGACCAGGGGTCAATTTTCTACGGTGAAAAGTGACCCCCGGTCATTATTCTTTGGGGGTCATTATTCTTCTTCACACCGGCCCATAATGAATTTTCTACAATATTTAATTTCAGTTAAGGGAGGGGTAATATATTTCAACTTTTAAACATCATAGAAAATATACAAGTCTCTTATTTTTTTCAATAGGAATGTTATATTTATAATTATTACAACTAAACTAAACGAATATATATATATATATATATCAATCCATGCTTCATTTTTTTTTTACATCAATTATCCTTAAGTTCAAATTACAAAAATATAATGGAGGTTTTCACAAAAATCTATAGGGTATGATATTCGCCGTCTAACAGATCTTGCATTATATACATGTATATGTTTAAAAACATTTAAAAAGGGTAAATACAAATCCATGGACACGGCAGAGATGGGATCAGGTGCCTATGAGAAGTAAGCATCCGCCCTTACACGTAAAGTCGTATCTGTTCTAATCATATTAAGGAAATCTACGGGTTGCATTAAAGAAGCTTACCCAGCTTGTTAACAACACTTCCCACAAACTTGAAAATGAAAACTACAATTTCCCGAATGCAATTTATTACCCGCATGATTTTTCAATTAGAGCAAAACAGTGAGGAAATTTATATAGAATTATATAGGGAGGGTAATGTATTTCAAATTTTGAACATCATAGAAAATATAGCAGTCGCCCTTTATAAAGGAATGTTATGTTTTTTTACTTTTATACTTGTTGCAACCAAACTAAACCAAAAAATGATAAATTAACTCACGCAGCAGTTTTCTGAATATATATATATATATCAAGTGTCCTTAAACTCAAATTACGATCATAAAAATATATACTGTAGTCTAACTGTTAATTCACAGGCACCCAAAGTGTAGATAGCGTGTGCATAGATCTTATGCACATACACACCCTTTATTCCCAATGAAAAAATAAATATAGAACCAACAACTTATCTAAAACATGTGATTTATCCGCTGATCAACTTCATGAGTCGTTCTGCATAGCCAGTGTCTACTTTCTATACACTTTTGAAATGACCACTTGCGATCGCGCTATTCACACTTCGGGTGCCTGGAAAGCATCCAGCTCATTACCCAAATTATTATCAATGGCCTTGCAAAAAAAAACAAAGAAAAAACAACAAAAAACCCCAAAAATAATGATGGTCATATAATCACTTATATACAAATGTATTCAATTTATTTCTCACCTATAATAACAAGTCTTTTACATAGCACATTAGAAATGGAACATATACGTCATTATATAAGACGATCTTTGGCAATAACAATCAAGATTCACATTAATTAGCTCATTGTGTGTTAGCCTAATGCATTTGTCACAAGAACCATAGATTTTCAACTAAACCTGCCATAAACAGTGGTGAACCTAGAGATTTAGAGAATGAGTTACGGGATTGTACCCCTACCCCACCCTTGGCTAAATGTTTTTTAAAAATAAAAATGGTTGATATTGCGGCCAGGTCTTCGATTTCCCTTTTACAGGTGCAAGAGATATCATTTTAGGTCGCACACCCCTCCCGAATTTTTTCTGCACAAATTCTAAGTAAAAGGGATTAAGATCTATTCAAACGAAAAAGCATAAACTTTTTAACAAGGTCACTCTATGATTTATATCATATATAAGTATATTTGAAACTGTAAATTAATTTGAAGAGTTTTCAATAAATTATCACACGACACACACATCTCTTTCAATAAATAAAAGTACTGAAAGAGCTAGTACTCGATAGTGTGTAGTTTCTGGTATTTATATGAAATATGATATGACTTTATCATTTTTCGTGTAAATGCAATAATCCACACGATCTTTAGATAACTACTGCCTTTTCCCATTACAAACGTGATAAAAGGAGAAATGTATAATGGGTACTAGAACATGTAGGTTTATATCAAATTGTCCATAATCTTAGACAGACTAGACCAGAAATCGAATATAGGTTCTCTGAATCTCTAGGCAGGTGCTTCGCCCCCCCCCCCCTTTTTTTCCCCTGGACCCACTGGGGAAACGGAGGTCCAAGGCTCCCACAGACTCCTTGCCTACTTAGCTTGCGCCCCCGATTAATTTCAGATCCTGGATCCGCCCCTGATACTGTACCCTATCTGATATCTCAGTGGGAGATGGTGGACTTGCTTCTGGAGGTGGCGGTTATCCGGAAACGCGACCGGTGACAAATATGTACAGTTTATGCTTAGGGCTTTAAAAATATTGTTCGATTTTGTGTTTTCTCTCTTGACCTCACCTAAACAGGCATTTCCGTCAGTTCAGTTGGAGTTGATATAAACATGAATAATGAAATGTGGATGGGGTTGGGGTGGGGTGTACATGTGAAAAGGGCGCAGATCAAGGGGCAAGTGTCCATAAACTTTTCAAAAGGTGGGAACAACCATGTCTGTACATGTCCCCCTCCCCCCCCCCCTTTTTTTCCGAATAATATTAGTTATGCAATTTTCCTTAAATATAAACTTTTCCGGTATCAATATTTTACTAGATTTTTATTGAATCCAGTGAATAAAATTCCTACAAAAGGTATATTTCTATCCTGCACAAAGTTTAATAATTTAAAGATTCTGACGTCACATGAGATAGAGTTATCTTGTTTCATTCTCTCAATTACACTAAATTTATTTATAAAACAGTCAAACAAACCAAACTATGTCTTCACCATGTGTTTTGTCGCTGTCTATTGATCAAGTAATCAATACCCCTTCCCTTTATCTTCAATACAAATATTTGATGTAATGTTAGAGGAGATGACGATCGCTTACGCACAATATTTTTAAAAGCTTTCGATCGTAATATTCCCAACAATTATAAACTTACGTAAAAAAACAAAACAAATACCTTAACCTTCATTGCTTTCCGTATTTTGTATCAAAGACAAAGATGGGGCTATGACAAGAATGCAAAATTTTGTATTATCAAAATGTTTATCAAACCTTCCTAAAAGGAAAACGGGCTTTGTAAGAACAATCTTTAATATTTTGTTAGTTCTTCGATCAACTGTGATAATGCCCCATAACATTATGAAATTTTGTTCACATTTCAATTCAACGGCGACATTTGCTGTTTGCTTCATTAAAATTGTAGTCACTTTATAAGCTGAATATTCTTAAAATTCGGTGTTCTTTACGTATTTTATGTATGTTTAACTTTGAACATTCCTTGAGACCTCTCTCTAACCCCTAATCATAATGTGAAAACAAGCCATTTTAATTTCGCAAAATGGAATTACAATGTGACACTTTCGATTTACATGTATAGGTTTTCGTATTACATCTAATTTATTTTTGTTTTTGTTTTACTACAACATAAAACCTATCATGATATATTAGTAATGAAAATGTCACACATTTTATTGAAAGTGTGATTAGTACAGAAAGACATTCGAAACTTGAACATGCGCAATGGAGATTATAAATTCTATATTCCGAGGCTCTGATACTTCACATTGCACTTGACAGGAATGTCACGTTTAGTAAATATCCAATAACCATAACCATCTATAATAATACTGTAGTACTAACGAAAGATATGGAATATCTATTATAATATTGATCGCAGTTCTAAGGAAAAATATGGAATATGTTGATGTCTTGCATTTGGCCATCAGTATTCCTCTAATCGTATTGAACTGTCTAGCTTTCGTAATACTGAAGAGAAGCAAACTACTGCCATTCCAGATCCGGTTGCTTTCGCTTAACCTTTGCTTCGCAGATTTTCTATCAAGTGTTGCTTTACTATTTCCAAATATTGTTTACGGATCAAACGGAACTAAAAGTTTTCTAGTGCATTTTTTTACCCAGGTGTCTTTTTTCACCATAACTGCTTTTAATCTCGACAGATTCTTGGCCTTCCGACTGCCTATGGACTACTACAAAATTTTGACTAAAAGACTTGTCTGCATTGTTTGTCTAGTGTTGTGGATACTTTCTATAATTCTAAGCTACGTGCGAGACTGCTACTTATCGCCTGACAAAGTATGTAATCGCTACGCTAAGATGGAGATAACGAACGCAGTCAGCTACATATTCTGTCTCATATATGTACTGAATATTTTAATAATTGGCCACAGTTTGTACTTCATCCGTTACAAGTTGCAAAAGATAGGTTCCTACAAGACCAGAAGTGCTACAAACACGTTCAAAAAAGTGTCCGTGATATCGGTGATGTTTTTGGCGGGATACTTGCCTGGAATTATATGGGGACTGTGTCGCGCCTATATCGCTGATACGCCAACGGATTTAGTTTTTAGGATCGCCGTAGGTTTGGGCCACTGTATTAACTATGTAATGGATCCAGTCTGGTATGTATTAAGATTTCAGGAGTGCAAGTATCAATTGAAACTGATTTTGGTCTCGTGTGGGCAAGAAAAAAGTGAAAGCATCAGGCGCAACAGAAATGAGCATTTTGCAACGTATTTCATCAACCCTAAAGTGAAACAATATGACATCGAAAAAGTGACTACCTGAGCTGTTCTGTGATGACGGAAAACAACTGTAGTTAGTATTTCTTAACGGATGGACATACTTTCTCCAAATGAAAATGCAAAATTAGCGCGGAACACTAATTTTGATTGGTTTGAACATATTTCATTGTAACTTACTTTACAAAGCGATTGAGCACATGTTCTTAAAACGTAGAATACTGTCTCCTATATACATGTATAAACAACAAACTACTGTGGTATGCATGGTTAAACAGACATTGCAAATGTGAATATAATCTAACCCACTGCATGTAGATTGCTTAAAGGAAGTTAAACAATATTCATTATCACTATTACTAATAGTATTGTCACCTCAAAGAAGAACATGAGTATGCACAGTATGCAGGTTACTAATTCCAAATATACCATTAAAATATTTCTGGTTTCTTTACACCTAGGACATGTAAAGAAATAGTGGTATTCATCGTCAATTTCTCCACAAGTACATAAATGACTATAAATAATATTGCAACAGAATAAATCTGTGATTAATATACAATTGTGCCCGAGCCTTGTGTGAAGAATATTTAAACGGCGTTTGTCACATGCGAAGTAAGGAGGAGGTGAAATTTCTTTATTTTTTTAATGTTTAACTTACTCATAAAAATTTCAAAAGATTCACTTCGTTTGATTTCAACAGGCGGGGAATTCCACTCATTTATAACAGCTGGTACAAATGAATTTTCATAGATTTGAAGTTTGCATTTAGGTAGATTGTAATTCAATGTATTTCTTGTGTTGTAGTTTGTAGTTTTACCTGGAAAATGTCTTTAAAATAGCTTGAAATTAAATTCCTCTCCACTTTATACATTGTGTTTAGTCGCGTTGTTTTTCGCCTAATGTGAAGCGGTTCCCAACCTGTTTCCAAATAAAGAGATCCTCTTGACGCTAATAAAGTTAATCCTATAACAATTATTGCGGCACTTAATTGAAGTTTTTTTTTTCCTAATTTTTCAGAATCGTCTTGATTTATACACCCCCCCCCCCCCATATTTCCGAGGCGTACTTTAATTGTGGTCTTATAAAGATTTAGTCTCACTTGCACAACGTAATAAAAAAAGCCAGTCTCACTTACACAACATTTCTAATTATAGTCTGTTTCACGAAAGCTATGATATAATATAAAATGAAAGTATTCAATATCAAAACATATATCAAGTTTAGCTAGTTCTTTTAAAAAGTGTGCAAGTATTTTCTTTTAAAAAGTGTCCAAACTGATTATCTGTGAACTAAGATAATTCTCTTTGATGTTCCTTAGATTGGGATGATTGTGTCTTTGATGTTTCTTCAATTGAGATGATAATTGTTTTTTTAAGTTTCTTTGAATGAGTTGATTGTTTCTTTAATGTTTCGTTGATTGAGATGGTTGTTTTTGTTGGGTTTTTTTTAAGTTAGAAGTTTCTTTGAGTGAGTTGATTGTTTCTTTAATGTTTCGTTGATTGAGATGGCTGTATTTTAACGTGTCTTCAATTGAGTTGCCGGGAATTCAATGACTTCAGTAATGGAGCTATATAGTTTCTGGACAGAGTAAGAATGTACATGTAAAAAAAATATCATGGCGAATGTCCAAGTGCAGATAGATTTCCTAGATAATGGCATTTTTTACTTCACAATGGCTATAAGTTTTCAGTCCGAACAAGTAGGAAAGACCGTCGCTACTGGAGATGTGTTGTTCGCGAATGTGGTTCCACATTAGTCACTAAAAACAACATTGCCATCAATTTTGGTAAGGATCACAACCATGAAGCTGACCATACCGCTTTGGCTGCTGAAGCATTCGTATCTGCTGTCAAGAAACGATGTAGAGATGAATTATGCCCAGAGCCTACAATATATGATGAAGAACTTGCTAAGCTCCGAGATGATGGTTTTGATGAAACTGTTGAGGAAATGATAAAGAAAATACCAACGTTCGATAGCTGCAGATCGTCTCTTTTTAGAAACCGATCAAAACTTGTTCCAAAATTGCCTAGAACACAGGAAGAAATAAACTTAGACGAGACTTGACGAAAAACTGCTGCCGCTGATGAATTTCTCTTGTGCGATGATACAGAGAACCACCTTAGGATTTTAATCTTCGCAACTGCAGAAAATTGTGGCATTTATGTAATTCAGACTTTGTGTTTGCGGATGGAACCTTTTATTCTTGCCCGGGCTTATTTACACAGCTGTACACACTTCATGGGCATGTCAATGGGGCTGTTTTCCCATTTGTCTATGCTCTGTTGCCGAATAAGTCTGAACCCACATACCGACGATTTTTTTCGCTATTGCATGGTGCTTTCGAACAGAGAAACTTGATATTTAGGCCGGAGAACATCTTAATGGACATTGAAGTTGCGGCAAGAAATGGTTTAGAATCTTGTTTCCCAATGTTAAAAGTGAGAGGATGCTTCTTCCATTTTACTCAGTGTGTTTGGCGTAAAACACAAGAGTATGGCTTAGCTGTGCGGTATAGAGATGATGATGAACTGAAAAAATTAGTTCGCCGTGCTGCGGTTCTGCCTTTAGTGCCTCTTCAATGTGTATCTGACGTGTGGTTCTATGCGTTGGATGAAAATGAGGACATCACACCAGAAGTGACTAGATTCAAAGATTATATCACTTCAACATGGGTAGAAGGCCAGCCTCTTCAGCTATGGAACCACTTCGACAATGATGGGCCTCGAACAACAAACAACGTAGATGTGTGACACAGCAAAGTCAACAAGCTCTGCCGTCGAGCTCATACCAACATCTTCGCCCTCTTGTCCTTAATTCATGGGATTCAAAGTGCAAATGAAGTAAAACTTATTCAACTTTTAGCCGGAGGAAAAAAGCGACAAAAACGGAGGAAATACCGCAATTTGGACTCTCGATTACTTGAACTCAAAGGACGATATAATCGTAATGAAATTAGCGTGATCGAATATGCAGATGCAGCATCATATTTGCTTCACTTTGAATAGACTGTGACTGTCGGTGAAATTTTCACATGTCAAAATATAAATATGTTGTACGAAGGTGCTGGGATTAAAAATGATATGCTATCTATGGATCTTTTTTATTTAATATTTCTATCATATTTATTGTTTTATATAGTTTATATAACTCAAATTATTCTGATACTTATGCACTTCTAGAAACAGACTATAGTAGAAAGTCCTTCGTTCTACCCTGGTCAGTAATTATCTGTTAGTCTCACTTACACAACATAAAATTTCTTACCTGTGGCTAATTATTTTCCAAATGTTGTGTAAGTGAGACTACATGCTTATAAAAGAGATGTACATCAACGATAATATTTAACGATTAAGTTTGAATTTATACTTTTTCATAATCCCCAGTTTTTTTGTCAGCATTAGCAAATAAAGAGTTGATATAATGCGACCAACTGAGAGCTTGAGAGAACATAATGCTTTAATGTTTGTGATGATTTACAAATTCTAACTGACACTGTAGAAAGGTGAGATTGGGATAGTCTACATTTATCATTCCGTTAAAACGTTTAGCCTTTGTTTTTGAAGGATTGAATTTTAAATGCCATTTTTCTCACCATGTTTGTAATTTAAAAAGATCATTATTTCAATAACGTTCAATCGTTTCTGCATTAACAGAGAAATGTTGAAGAGAATTATTATCGGCATATAATCTACAAAAAGTGACGATTTTTTATATTGACGGCTACAGGTGAAGCTACAGGAGATTTAAATGGGTGGCGTACCCGGCGCTCCTCCCTCCTGTAAAATTTCCAAATATGGCTCCTTCATTAAAAAGAAATAAATGATAAAAGAACGAAAACAAATTCAATTTTATTTTTTAGAATGTTGTCTTCACATTTGTCTGTAGGAGAGGTAGAGGTATCGAGGGAATGTTCACCCCCTCTCCCCACCGAATTTTATAAATTTACAAGTTGAGGTAGCAGGGGCAGTTTAGCATTATAGGTCCCTGTCAACTTTCTTCAGAAATGGAGATACCCCATATCTGAAGTGAGATTAAATGTGTAAATATGTGTAGAATAAAGTTTAGGATACATGCCAAGTGTAGCTGCGTGCTTTGTGAATAAAATGATGTGCAACATATAGGTGTCACCATGATGCCTAGTATATAGATGGGTGAAAATACGAAACAAAGATATGTGGTCAATTGCTAAAGAAATTCAGACTAAAGGTTATAGGTTCCAGTAAAAGGTATGTAGCCGGGAGAGTGGGGGAGTGGATGACTCCAGCCCCAGATGAAAGGTAGATTTTCAGGAAAGACAGACAGGGTTCTTGATAGTGTAAAGTGTTTGAATTACCTCGCACGGTACTCTGAAGGTGTTTGGGTGGTGCGGATTTAGGGCAAATGAGAGGAAATCAAAGCAAGAATGAGGTACCTGCTCAAGGCATGATTTGTGCTGCAACACCTGCATGTATGGATGACATATAATTTATGGTTCTAATTTCTTTAATACATCAATATGAAAAACGAGTATGAAGAAAACAGGGTAGTGTGATTTTTTCATTAGCCCGTCATAACCTGACTTTGATGCATACCCCCTACCCACATGTTGCGGAACCGAAAAAAAAATTACTGTGTCTGCCACCTGATTCACTTTCGGTTCCTTGCAAGGTCGTTCTGTGATTCGTTATTTCAGGTTTACCAATTAATTGTCAGTTAGACTTCTTTGATAAAGTCATCAAACCAATTTTACTTTATTTATGTGAAACGATAAATTCAGGGTAACAATGAAAAAAAAAACAAAACCGTTTAGCCCGGACCAGGTTTTAATCTTTACAAAATATTCACTTCCGGCTGAGTAAATGTAATTGATTGTTTTTCAGTACCTTCAGTATGCGGACAAAGAGGTAAACTTTTATTAGACTTATTATAACGATGTACTAGCATGATGCATGTATTGTTTACGCATTATGAGCCCTACATGTATACGATATCAACAACAGAACTCTTTCCCAAAGACATTCTGGACAGGCAAACACAATAATTCTTGCATGGTATGCTTTTTTTTCGTCGCATATTTATTTTCGTCGAGTAACGCAGAACCCAGAATGAATTATTATTGTTGTTGGAATAAAATCGACCACGGCAAGGATAGTTCCACTTGACTGCATTTCTATAAGGTTATAAACTAGATTACTGAATGAAAATATATAAGATATGAAAAAAAGTGTTGAAAATGCGAAATAAAAACTAAAACTAAACCCATGGCAAATAGTAATCACTTGTCGACATAATAATGTCACCAGTGCATCTGAATGATCTATTTTAAGCACAAATATTTGCATGTGTAAATATGAACCAGGGTTTCGAAAACCAAAAAATTGCAAGGCCTATCAGAACAACAGCCCCTAGAAATACTATTGAAGTTGTTCTTAAGATTGTAACCTATCAAAATATCAAAAACATTCTTAGGGACAGGCCTGCCTTGAACGACTTCAAAGCATGTCATTATCGGTACTTATATGCTGCTTAGGTCAACTTTGAAGGTCAATTCCAACATTGTGGATAACAAAGTATAGGTTCGAAATGAAAAAATGAAAACTTAAGAAAAATTCGGATCTATGTACACAGAAAATACTAAAATTTTTCCGTGTTTCGCAGAAAACATTGTATGATAGAAACGTGTTCGAATGTATTAGCGTATTGATATGCAGGGTGGTCATAGGACGACCAGTCAGTTAGCTTTATTGCAATATCAAGGTAAAGTTGGTTAACAGTCGTCAATCTAAGCCAGCGCTTTCACGGTGTCAGACACATTTTATTTTCGCTGGCAGCATGACTTTTTCTCCAGAAGATTTGATTAGACAGATGTCTGAAATTATTGACTCCAAATTCCATTCTTTCGAAGAGAAGATAACAAAACAACAAAAAGTACAGCACAAGCAGCAGCTTTCCAAATACAAACGACGAACAACAGTTTTTTTGTTTGTTTTTTTTTTGTTTACAGGAAAAAGGGAAACGATGCAAAATTTGAATTTATTAATTCTGTCAAAGACAAAATGACGAGTTAAAGAACAGCATCACAGAAGAGGAAGCAGAAACAGCATTAAGCTCTATCTCTGAGGGTATGGAACTATTAAACAATCGACAAAAACTTAGTTAGCCGACTCTTCCAAGGATGGTTGGCGCACGGTGCAAGAATACACTCAACACGAGTTGGCGTCTGACGAAGAAGACGAAAAAAAAAAAAAAAAAAAAAAAAGAATAACGAAAGCAGAGTTCAGAGCACAAGAAAAGATGAAGGAAAAGAAAGCAGGGAGTAGGCGGGGCACCCCTTGTCCACCTATCCACGAGTTGTCACGTGTCTCGGAGACAACCAGGGATAGTGTGGCAGTGTCAAATAAAAAGCCGGGCACTTTCTTCAGATGCGGATTCACGGGACAATGGGTCAAGGAATGCACCAATAAAGATAAAGGATCGAGGTTAAGTTATAATTACTTAGAAAGTAAAGTTTTCAAATCGGAGAAAACTGAACGAAAATTACATACAGACTTCAGGAAAAGTGACGTAGACGAAAGTGCAAGTCCAGCTGGACGTTTCAAAAGTCATTTGGCTAAATGCCAAGACATCAATGCAAACAGATATATTCTAGATATCATTAAGAATGGGTATATACCTTTCAAAGAAGTACTGGAAAGCGTTCATTTGAAAGACAACAGATCAGTCTGGGAAAATGGTCGCATAGTTTCTTTAGAAATATAAAACTCGTTAAGAAGGTCCGTGTGACAGAAGTCAGTGATAAAACTTTTATTGTAAATCCTTTGACACTTGCGTTCAATGCCTTGAATAAACCTAGATTGGTCTTGGATTGTAGACATATCAATGGGTGTATTCATAATTTTTCATTCAGAAATGAAGATGTCAAGGTCGCTAGACAAATGTTCAAAAGAGAAGATTTTCTCTTCAGTTTTGATTTAAAATCAGTATATCATCACACTAAAATTTCTTATCATTACAAAACATTTTTGGGTTTTGAATGGAAAATTAATGGCAAAACAAAATATTACGTTTTTAATGTTCTACCTTTAGATATTTCTTCAAAAGCATTTATATTTACAAAACTTATGAGGAGCGTTATTCAATATTGAAGACCATTGGGAATCAGTATTCTCATGTATTTGGACGACGGTCTAAGAGGGGCATCAGAAATAAATAAATCCTTTTCTTTCAGCCAGTTAATTAAAAATATATCTTATAGAATTGGTTTTTTATGGTCAAAATGTGTTTGGGTGCCTCAAAGGAATATCATATGGCTAGGGTATGTTTGGAACACTGAACAAGGTGTTTTGAAAGCAACACCAAATAGGATTGACAAGCTTTTCAAAAGTATCAACGAAGTTCTGCTACAGGTTCAACAGGGGTGCACATGTTTTCATGTCAAACGTATAGCAAGTATAGTAGGTCAAATCATTTCAATGGAAGCCGCACACGCGATCTCTATACCAAGACATTCTGGATAGAGTTAGCTGGATTTCTTTCTTTCTTCTTCTTCTTTTTTTAAATTTTTTTTAAATTTTTTTTTATTTGAATTCTCATGCTTTACAAGAGTTAAATGTTTGGGTTAAAAACGTAACAAGTTTAAACTGTCAAAAGATAAGAAAAGGTCAGCATTGGCCAGGTGTAAAGTTGTTTAGCGATGCTTCAGATTCAGGTTTTAATGCAAATAATCCGGAAATACTGGATGTTTTTGGGGTTGGTGGACTAGTAAGGAATCTAGTCAAAGCTCAGTTTGGAGGGAATTGGTGGCAGTCAATAGGAGTCTAAATACCAGAGGGCAAATTAGTCAAGGTGAACAAGTGACCTGGCCACTTACAAAAAATTGCATTGGAAACGGGTTTTCGGATATGACCTTAAAGACGGAGGTCCCGTGTCGCAGTAGGTGTGGCACGTAAAAGAACCCTCACTGCTAAAAGCCGTATTTTATACGAAATGAATTGGTACGAACTACCTATCAATCTAAGCGTTATAACCTTTTCATTCACCAATCTTTTAATATCTTGAGAGTTATCACCTTTTTATTCACCAATCTTTTAATATCTAGACTCCCCGTGGGGATCCGGGTTGTTAGAATAGATCTTCAGTACCCCTTGCTTGTCGTAAGAGGCGACTAAATGGGGCGGTCCTTCGGATGAGACCGCAAAAACTGAGGCCCCGTGTCACAGGAGGTGTGACACGTTAAAGATCTCTCCCTGCTCAAAGGCCATAAGCGCCAAGCATAGGCCTAAATTTGCAGCCCTTCACCAGCAATGGTGACGTCTCCATATGAGTGAAAAATTCTCTCAAGCGGGACGTTAAACAATATTTAATCAATCAATCAATATCTAGACCCGGGTATTTAGATTAGACTGATCACTTACACCGTCCTTATTGTCTTTTATAGATGTAACTCGTTGCCTTGATTAAAGCCATACTAATAATCTGGTAGATTCAATGGTAAATCTATTAGGTCATGCTTAGATTTTCTGGGCACCTATTGATGTTTTAGTTTGGTTTTTTTTAAATTGCTGAGTGCGCACAATGAACAAGTGTATATTCTGTGAAAAGCCATTTTCTGATGGTCAGGCAACAGTAACCTTGACTGCCAAAGGTTGCAATGGAATTGAGACCGCCAATGAAGAACGTGGTGGTAACATCCATGTTTTTCCCAGCCAAGTTGTGCATGTAAACTGTAGACGGCAGTATGTCAACCCTAATGCCATAAAGAGAGACCTGAAAAGGAAACACTCTGTTGGTCCTTCTGAGACAGAATCACCCCAATGTGCCCTTCGATCATCTGAAACAGCCTTTAATTATAAAGGCAACTGTCTTTTCTGTGGTTGCCCAGACATTTATGAGGGCCGAAAAGTTGAGTATAAGTTAGTTCAGTGAGAACTCTTGGTTTCCAGGAAAAAATTCTGAAGGCCTGTGGTGAATTCAGTGGCAGTTGGGTTGAGCAAGTCAGAGCACGTGTACTCTATGTGAAGAACCTTCCTGCAGCAGATGCTGTTTATCGCAAGATTTGCAACATCAACTTCAAGACTGACAAGGACATACCACAGATTATACTCGCCCAGAAGCACGCAGCACCAAAATGTAAGCGATTGAGTGGCAGGCGAAAGGATTTGGTTAGAGAAGAGGCATTCCAGAAAGTAGTTGACTATCTGGAGGAGAATGACGACGAGCAGATAACAGTTACTGACCTTACAGGGAAAATGACAGAATACACCCAAGACGAGTCTATGATCCATAAAGTTTCAAACATATGAAAAGTGAATTGAAGAAACACTTTGGAAAGCGCATTGTCATTTTAGAGATGAATGGAAAGACAAATGTGGTCACCTTCCGTACCACTGTAGCCAGAATTGTTCAGGACTTCCACTGTCAACAACAAAAGAGTACCTTGAATGAAACAGACCAAGAGGAAGAAATCAAGGCAGGAGAGCAAGCTCTTATATGCCTGTACAATGACCAGGTTGGAGAGGATTGATTGATTGATTATTTATTGCTTTCCGCCACACTCAACAATTTTTCAGTTATCTGGTGGCGTCCAGTTTTTGTTGGTGGAGGAGAGAACCCAGATACAATATATCTGGGAAGAGACCACCGACCTTCCGCAAGGTTGGAGTGGATGTTAACAAGTTGAGGCTGCGCAGATTCTATGACAAGACAATGTCAAGCACAGCAACTGTTCAGCCACATACATTTCCACCAACAGCCAGTGCAACAAAATACCATAGCCTCGTGTTTACCACCAAATTCAGACATGGAAGGATGAAAGGCCTGATATATTAGCTGAGCAGTGGGGCTGGAAAATCAGCCATAGCAAAATGATGCCCATCTTGGCAGACCTTTCCCCAGCACCTCAAGCTCTGCTTGAGTTCATCAGATGCAAGTACAAATCAGGATTCCATACAATGCGCTGCATCTGTCGCAAGAATGGAATGGAATGTTCAATGGCTTGTACAGAGTGCAGAGGGGTATGTTCTAACACACGTATGTTGGCAACAGGGTCAGACTCTGATGATGATCCTGTGACAGAATACACTGACTACGTGCCAGTTACACTTGTCTTACAGATCAACCAAAAATATTGGTGGCCACTAAACATTTGAGTGAACGTGAAAATCCGAGTGAGCTTTCATGATATATGAAAATATGATTTTTATGCACTTTTTTTTTTTTTACCTATTTTTGACCTACATAACTTTAACTTAATTGATATCAATGTAAACTGGACTTCTAGAAGTTTAAAATGAGGAGTCATTTGCCTTTATATGTTACATAGATCAAAAGATATGCTTTCCCTTTATTGCTGTAGTGATTGTAAACTTCACGGTTTCTGTCATTGACATGGTTGTATTTAGCTGCAAATTTGGAAGTCTTCCACTAAATATATTTATCTATATTTTTAGAATGTCATTGCCACATATTTTAGGAACAAAATAAAAAAGAAATGAAAACATTTGCCATTTGTCCTACCTTCGGCCAATTTTAACCATAGAATGCCTGGACTATTCCTAGAAAGAGCAATATAAAAGCAGATTTGTTAAGTCGATGTTTTGATAGTGACGATTGGAGCGTCAAAATTACAGTTTTTAATGAAATAGACAACCGTTGGGGAAACCATGCATGCAACAGATTTGCCACAAACTATAACGCAAAATATTCACAATTGAACTCTGTTCCAGAGAAGATTTCATCAGCCGGACTGGATCTCGACAGGCCTGACAATGCAGAATTGACATCTAAAATGAGTAATTATATACTAAAGTCAACAAGTATTAACACTAGCAAATATATCTTTCAATCGAGGTGTAATTTCATTCATTCAAGAGAAAAACAACCTATTTCATTACATATCGCATTATATATTACACATCTTCTTAATTCAGGATGTTCTCACCACATTGTTGCAAGTGCTATTTACTCGATAAAATGGGAGCATTCTATTTTAAGATATCAAGATTCCACTGATCATTCTCTTGTTAAATATTTGTTGGAATCTTCGAAACGACACAACAAATCTTGATCAGTGAATAAAGAAGTTTCAATTTGTGAGTGACAAGGATATAGACAACATAGATTTATCTGATGTGAGAGATCTGTGTATGATTCTTCTATTCTTTGCAAGGTTTCCTTCGCTTTGACGAATTGAGTTTCCTAACTTGTTCAGCTATATTTTATAGAGAAGGTTACATTCAAAAAATATTCCGAAAAGCAAAACTGACCAATACATACAAGGAAATGAAACTCTTATCACGGAAGGCTCGACGTCAGCTTGTCCTATTAAAATGTTCTTCAAAGCCTTGCATAGACTTGGGAGGAATAGACATTTCGTCCAATGATTTTCTTTTCAAAGCGGTGTTCAAATCAAAATATGGTCTTCAACTCATTTACAAAAGTAAGAAACTTAGTTATACGTGCTCGAGAGTGTGTAAGGTATCGAAGTTAAAATTGGTCATGGCAAACGTAAGCATAGGTCTTCATTCGCTGCGTTCTGGAGGCGCTACGGCAGCCGCTCGTTTGGAAGTAAATGACAGATGTTGTAAAAGATGGGTTACTGATGCGTTCAAAAATGGTTACAGCATACAGTGTAGAAAAAGGTCTGTCTGTATCAAAACATTTAGGATTACAAAATATACAATCATTATATATATATATGGTAACAGTGACAAGGTCACACTCTAGTAAGACTATATCATACCTAAAGAAACTTGATATAAAAATGTGACTTTTCGCAAATTGTC
The DNA here is from genome assembly GCA_024699665.1 of Ostrea denselamellosa. Lineage (NCBI taxonomy): Eukaryota > Metazoa > Mollusca > Bivalvia > Ostreida > Ostreidae > Ostrea > Ostrea denselamellosa. The sequence goes on from JAMZEH010000042.1 coordinate 12,228,758, forward strand.
GTTGCATCTGCGGCTCCATCGAATACAGACCTAAATTCTCTCTGCAATATTATTGGGTCGATAGACGTCGCCCTGACCCTCCTGCCTCCACTTAATTCTTTCTTGTATCAGCTGACAGTTGCCGGCATCACATTATATCGCGTTTGAGAACTCATACTATGAATACATGTATAGTATCGAGGGTTATCAAGACTTCGAAATCATGTGACTGCAGTGTGTACATATAGCTATATAGAACTGTAGCTCTTTGAAAAAATATTGGGACAGATCAGAAAGCTACAGATCCACCCCTTAGAAAAACCTTCAATTTACGACGCAGGAAAAAGTGCGCACGGTTAAGACCTTATACCGCTGCATTATCGCATTGCTCTCATAAATTTAGTACACAAAAATTCCTAACATATATTTCACACACAGACTTAACTCTCATAATTTTTTTTTGCTCCAAAATGTTCATCGATTTCCAAGAATTCAGGGAACAACTATAAAGAAGAAGCGCCAAATGCAGAATGAGATACCGGCGCATGAAAGAAGTATTTCCAAAATATTGATTTAGAACTAATCTATGAAGGAAAAAAAGGAACCATATTGCACGCGAGGCATAAAAAAATCCGGTAAAACGACCTAGATTAGATTATTTCTTAATATCAGATGAACTTTTGCAAATTGTTGCAACACATATCTTTTTTACCCTAATCATTGTTTTTTAAAAAAAAGTCTGATTCGTGCACTTTTTGTAATCTGCTTTTTGATTTATTCATGTAAGTGACTTATGGATAAGTTTTAGAAGTGGATGATTGAAAATTTCAATATAAACATACCTATAGATAACGTTGATGTTCTGTTGGGAAGGAACTGTAAATACTTTGGCATACAGAACTCAATGAAATGTCGAGCAGAATGCACATGCATAAATATAGTAAGGAAAACAGAGTTATCACTCTTTTGACAAGGTGGGTGTGTGAAAAAAATATGCTTGTGAAATATATATATATATATATATATATATATAAGCATAACATTAGAATTTTTATTTTTAGAGAACCTAAGCGATGTATGTTGAATACGAGGGCTGATTAGTATGAGCCAGAATTCTGGCAGACATATTGCATTTTTTTTTTCAACATAATACCCTTCAGTATCTATACACTTTTGCCAGCGATGTTTAAGCTGCAGTGCCACTTTTAAAGAAGTCCTTTTCTTGACCGTTCAGAAAGTCCTCCACTGTATGTATGACGCAATCATCTGACTGAAAGTGGGTACTGGAAATAACCATTTTCAGTTTTGGAAATGGATGATGGAGCGAGATAAGGCAGATGGTCAATCAATATAAAGCCACAATCGTTAATGGTAACCATGGCAATGACAGACTTGTGAACAGGGCATTGTCCTGGTGGAACAGCACACCTTTACCGAGTTTTCTGCGGCGCTTGAGTTTGATACTTTCCCGTAATTGCCTCTGAAGTAATGCATAGTATGTTCGTCCCTTTTGAAGATAATCTACCATCAGAATACCATACGCTTTCCAGAAAACCGAGGCCATAGCCTTTCCAGCTGATGGAACAGTCTTTGGCGGAGTGCACCAGGGTGCCCCCCTTGTTTAGACTGTTGTTTGGCCTCTAAGGTTAAAAGATAGACCCACGTTTCATCCACAGTAACAAATCTCTGAAGAAGTTAGTAAGTTCTACCTCTAAAAGGTTTAGATTAGCACGCGACAAAGTACGCCTGGTGTGCTTCTGATCAACTGTCAGAAGTCTTGCTACCCAACGGGCTAAAAATTTCTCATTGCAAGATCCTCTGTCAGAATGGAATGTACTCTTTCCTGTGAAATGTTACCTGTACTGACTATATATCTCTTAATAACTCGCCTGTCAGTCATAACAATATCATGGACTTCATTGACCATTTCTGGTGTTGCAACAGTGGCAGCCCTTTCAAGACGGTATCATCCTCAAGGCTCTGCCTGCCGGGTTTAAATGCCACCACCCACCTATTACAGTAGTATATGAACGGGCATCTTTCCCTAGTGTTGCTTCCAAATCAGTATGGATATCCGTAGGTGCTAAACCTTTCTTACACAAATATTGGACCACTGCATTTGCACCGATTTTGTACAGTTTGCAAGTCACTTGCCTTGTTTACTTTATAGTGCCACTTCGTCGATATAAACTGACCAAATAGCACGTGCACCAGTCTTCGGGTACACAGCCTTAAATAGTCAGCGAATAGTAAGTCTGAAAAAGGACGTTGATGTTAATCTCCTTCAATTCTCAAAACCCATTTAAGTTGGTGATACTACATGTTAAGGAACATTTTGCAGTTCCAATATTTTTATGTATTCTCTGTGTTAAAAATATTTTATTTGCAGTAAAAGGTCAAGTTTATGTATTTTGGAAATCAGAGGTAAATGTCTTTCATATCCATATTTTTCAGTTTAAAAAGCCCAGAATTGTGATAGAAGAAAAACTTACAGAAGAGATAAGAAACTTCGAAAAACTTGCTCACGGTTATATAACCACAATTCTTACAGACTAAAAGATTGGGAGATAGAAAACAGACATGGCTGATGTATTTACATGAATAAGGCAAGATGATTTGAAGAAGAAAAAAAACTACATAATACTTATTTTAGCGTATTTATAATTTGGCGCAGTCTGAGATGGTGCACTAACTGGCGTAATCATGTTTTAGCGCTTCTTCCATGTAAGACACTGGATAAAGAGAAAATTTCATATTTTAGTTTAACTATGAATTATAAAGTTCTTGCCTAACCACCAAAACCCCTAAAATTTGAATTCCGCTGAATTTGAATAAGTACACACGCAGTATTTTTGTAGTAAACTTATTCCATATATAGTATTTAAAAAAGTGTATACTGTTCATGACCAATCAAATACTTTGAGAATAATACTTTTAAAAGTTGTGTCGAAATATAGATGACTTTTCTGAATACTTTGATATTCAGAAGGAAATGATATTTTTCAAATATTTTAAAGCTTTACAATGAAGAATCAAGGTCATTAGAAGATAACATAACATTGAAGAAAGCAACAGAAACATTGTACAGGATAAAATCAAATAGGTCACCAGGTCTGATGGTTTCATGTCAGAAATTTTCAAGGTCTTTTAGAAATATATTGGTGTCTTTGCTGTTTGATCAATTAATCACACGGTATATGTACATAATTTTCTAAGTATAACACACATAACTACAATAATAACATGCTTGACCAATGGTGATAAAGCAAAACATTTTCCACGAAATTGGCTTTTAAAGTCTATACAAAATTGCATCTGGTTCGATTGCAAATAGTATATTTAAAATATTCATCCAGGTCAATCAGGTTTTATTCAAGGTAGGAACGTAACCAAACATGTTACATTAGTATATGATATTATGCAATACATGGATAAAAAAAAAAACTTGCAGATTACCCTGATGTCACAAACTGTATGCGATAGGGTCACATTACATGAAGAAAAGATGTGTTGTTCTAGCGTTTCTCTCTTTCCACACAAAAAGCAGGCGGGCGTCTCTGACAGGCCATCTCTGTGTAAGTTTGGCGAGTTACGAGTATATCAAACACAGACTCTCATCTAAAAAATCGCTAAATTTCTCCATGTTGATCATTCATTTCAATTTCTTTTTAAAATACATTTTTACGATATATCTTTTTGTCAAATGACATTTCTCTTGAAGACTTCTAGATTTAAAAAATACTAACAAATAACGTTTTTGCCGGTGAAGGGCTTCGTAACCGGGAGGTCGTGAGTTCGAGGCCCGCTCGTGTTATGGCCGCGTCAATCCAAAGACGTAAAAATAGGTAGTGATTGCTCCTTCGCTAGACGCTCAGCATTTAGAAGTGAGAATCACGGGTGTTTCGGATATGACCTTAAAAACGGAGGTCCCGTGTCACGGTAGGCGTTGACACGTTAAAGAACCCTTACTGTTATGGCCCTGAGCGCTAAGCATAGGTTTAAATTTGTGGTACTTCACCTACAGATGGTGACGTCTCAATATGAGTGAAAAATTCTCGACGGAACGTAAAACAAACAAACAGGCCTTCTACCGTGTTTAGTTAGCCATATTTTTTTTCCAATTTTTCTTACTGATTCGAAATAGTGTTTCATCACCAGTAACAATGTTTGCGAATTGCCTTTGATCGAATTGGGAAACATTTAGAGTAAATGCTTAGCGGTTTGTACTCGTACCCGTTTTTGATCATCTGTCAATAAATGCGGGATCCATCTGGCAAACCCCGTGGGGATCCGGGTTGTTAGAATAGATCCTTAATACCCCTTGCTTGTTGTAAGAGGCGACTAAATGGGGTGGTCCTTCGGATGAGACCGTAATAACCGAGGTCCCGTATCACAACAGGTGTGACACGTTAAAGATCCCTCCCTGCTCAAAGGCCGAGAGCGCCGAGCAAAGGTCTAAATTTTGCAGCCCTTCACCGGCAATGATGATTTTCCCATGTGAGTGAAAGATTCTCGAGCGGGACGTTAAACAATATATAATTAAACAATCCATCTGGCAGAAATTTTTCGTACTTTCAAAATACGCTTCAAAATGAAATGCACCCGCGATAGCGATATGCCAACAGCTTTGGCAATATCATGTATCGTGTACCTGCCATCACTTTCAATTATTTCCCTGACTTTTGAGACATTTGCCTTGCCTGTTATAGTCGCAGGTTGGACAATTTTGCTGCATCTTTGACGTACTATGTGGCAGTCAGAAATTTCTTTTTCCACCTACGAACTGTCTCAAGAAATACCTTATCAGACCCATAAACATCCCAAATTCGGTAAAAATCTGCATTACCGAATGATCAAGTCACAGGTCGGCCATATTTTGCTGCATCTTTGACGCAGTCAGAAATTTCTTTCTCCAAATACGAACTGTCTCATATTGTTTATTGTTTGTTGTTTTCCGAAACACTCAATTTTTCAGTTATCTGGTGGCATCCAGTTTTATTGGTGGAGGAGAGAACCTAGATACAATGTACCTGGGAAGAGACCACCGACCTTCCGAAAGTAAACTGGCAAACTTTCAACTGTCTCATTAGATACTTTATCGGACCCATAAACTCCCCCTAATTCAGTAAAAATCTGCATTGCCGAATGACTGAGTTTTGTGCCAACCATTTTACAAGAGCGGTCAACAACTGGCTCTTTTGAAATGACTACAAGTTTAAAACTATGTGGAGATGAAGGCCCGTGTTTATACCGTTGAAAAGGTATTGAATAGAAGTATTCAAGAGTATCGTCATCCATGAAATCGTGCAAAGCGTTTTCGCGCTGTAGTACAATACACATTACATATCGAACAGCCCTCGTAAATGTCAGTAATTTTCCCTAATAAAATGCTGCATTAATCTTTCTCGGTATACAAACAATCCACCCTAAGCGATTGTCGCCCTCTATAGCACCACAGCATGCACATCTTAAGTGACATATTTGTGTAACCGTTCTCCTTGAATGAACATTGTTTTTTATTTGAGCTAATATATTCAGAGTTTCTTTCTCACATTTCAGCATAAATATTTGAACAAAATACTTGTAGATTATAAAATACGCAAAAGATGGACAATGGAATCAGCCCCATAACACGGAGTAAGAACGTGGGCTTTTATCATGGTGTTTGAAAGAAAAGGAGGAGATCGGACGTAAGGGAGAACTTTGAGAAGGGAAAGGAAAAAACGACGACTGAATTCATGGACGGGACCTGTGAGTAGATCAGAATAGAAGATATTTATGCTTGACGCAATTCTCGACAAGGAGAACTAAAGAAAGGTCGACACTCAAAACCTGCGTGAGATAGTTCGGAAATTGGCCGACCGGTTATAGAGTACCAAAAAACTCAAATAATTGATGATATCTATAATGATATTGAATATATCAATTTATTTGATGCGCGCAAATCTTCAAATCTAAATTACCTTGTGCATTAACTGAATTGTTGATAGCATTAATTATTTGCTGAATTGATCACTGTATTGAATTGTTGCTCTTTTCAAATGAATTCGTGTGCGCAATGATTCAATTGAAGAGATCAATAATTCAATTAATAGGCGCAATAATTGAATTATTGTTCTCTCCAATTGAATTATTGCGCACATCAATTCATTTGATGCGCGCAATAATTCAGTTCTTGTCCTCAATTGAATTAATTACATCATTAATTCAATTGATGAGTCTAAATTTGCAGCCCTTAACCAGTAATGGTGATGTTTCCATATTAATGAAATATTCTTGAATGGGACGTTAAACAGTATACAACCAAACAACCTTACTTCCGCTTCTATATTGTGACAAGTGCGCACATGTCACTAAAAAATCAGGAGTAAGAGTCAGAGGAATCTCGGATTAGCTGATCCTGTGTTTTGGCGAGCCAGCGCGAAGGACTGAATCGTACCGCGAGCTCCAATGCATAAAGCGCGCGAAATCTAAACCCCTAACAAGAAAGTTTTTTGTGACCAGTCCCAGAAGTCCTTCATCAAAAATGGCGGAGACCTCGCAAAGTCCTACCTTTTACGGTGGCTGGCGTAGAACAAGTGGATGAGATTTTAAAAACATAATCCGTTCCCACGGAATAAAATTCGTTCCCACGAAATAAAAAGGGAACGAAATTAATTTCTTGGGAACGAATTTTATTTCGTGGGAACGAATTTTTACTTCGAGTGAACAAATTTTATTTCATGGGAACGAATTTTTTATTTTGTAGGAACGGATTTTATTTCGTGGGAGCAAATTATTTTCTTAAAAACAATCTCACCCACCTGTCCTAAACAAGCCACCGTACACCTTTGACTAAGATTGTGAACTTACATGGGTTTTCATGCTAATCTGGTGGTCTCCTAGTTCCAAAATACAGAGCACCATTAGCATAATAGAAATTCAATTACGAAAAAAAAATTGCCCATGCATGTAGGCTAGTAAAAATAATTGAGACATTTTGCCTTGAACAAGTGGTGCAGAATTGATGTATGATGTAATGCATTACTACATTCATTTTGGTAAGATGGACTATCAATGGAAGCTTCATCATTCATTTTTAACCTTTTCTTCGGAGTAGGGAAATTAATTATTTCCCTTTCTTTTGAGGATTTTCTTCGAGTTATGACAGACTGAATGTGACTTAAATGCAAAATGGGATAAAGATTGTTGTTGGTTGGTTTGCTATCTATGAACTGTAAAGAGCAGTGTGTGTGTGTGTGTGTGTGTGTGTGTGTGTGTGTGTGTGTGTGTGTGTGTGTGTGTGTGTGTGTGTGTGTGTGTTCATTTGGAATTTTACGTTTGATTGCTTTCACCCAACGCTGTCGTTTCATTGTATTATCCTCAGATGGAAAGGTAAATAATCTAGATGGCAGATCACGTGAAGGAATTTTATTTTATAATTTGTATTTTAAAGAACACATATATCTTAATCTTCAAATTCTCAATTTACAGCCATTAGTTACGCCACATTTTGTTAGTATATATATATATATATATATATATATATATATATATATATATATATTAGAAATAACAGTCAGCAGAATACACATATTGGGTGTTGACATACATACAGACTATGTAGTACTATACTGTGTGACAAATTGTGAATAATGTTAGTCGAAGCTGACAGTTGGTGATAACGCATAATGCTAGTATTGAGTGCAGACATATAAAATATAGATGTATATGAGAAATGTTATATCAACTCAATTTTTCTCCAGTGAAACACAGTATTCATAACTATCAAAGGAATATTCAGAATAAGATTGTTACTATGATAGGGTGGCAAGTATACTTAACTGCAGATTATAAATTCATGGATGGCAATCTGATTGTTACATCAAACCAATTGTTACATATACTGTATACAGTGTTATTTTCGCCAAGTGTTATTTTTGCCCATCTCCACTTGCAAACGGTCTCGTACCGTCTTGAATTCGCCTAGACGCAGTTGTGTTAAAAGAGAGAGATAACTTTGTCTCGTTACAACTCTTTAAATTTGTCCAGTCTTAAATTCGCCCACTGACAATGAGGGCGAAAGGGGCGAAAATAAAACGGGGCGAATATTTCCCTGTATACAGTAATAGTAAAGCACTGGATATGACGGGATATAAGCAGCAAGCAGACAGTCTGTAACCATTCACATTAAAGCGTGGGGTGGTTAAGTAGAATGAAGCACATGATGCTGAGAATGACAGGATTCAACTATTGTAGATTAAAAGGTAACAAGAGGCTCAAATTAATAATCCATTATCAATTTGAAATAAAAATGGACATCCCTCTCCATACTGTAATTTAATTGATTTTAAACATTAAATTGGGTATTCTGATAAATGCAAGTGTTTATTTAGGTACAACTGATTTCACAATCTTTCACTTGAGGTTTTCATTTCATAAAATATCCCACCTTACATATGACATTTTCAATACCAATCCTCACCTGTACTCTATGTTTAATGCAGCTATTAAACATGTTCATGTTAAATACATAATGAGACGCTATATGTTTTAATTTTTAAAAAAATGTAAATACATGTGCATGCAGTGCTGCATGACATATTGAATATAATTGAAATGGGTAGGTTACCAACATTGCCACCGATTATGCATTAAATGCAAATCTAATACCATCGAAAATGAAATACATTACATAAGAAAGATATGATAACGAAAGAGTAGAAATATTTAAATTTCTTTTTAAAAATATTCAAAATTACCCTCATAAGTAAAAACGTAGAATTATGATAATCACAGCATCAAACATAAATAAACAAACAACACACACATGCGTACGCGCAGCACGAATGCAAAAGCAACACCCAAACATCCCAGAGAGAGAGAGAGAGAGAGAGAGAGAGAGAGAGAGAGAGAGAGAGAGAGAGAGAGAGACTCCATTACATATTACATTTTGACAATCGAAATGAGTCTGGGAAACGATTATAGTACAACACTTATAATTCACTACCTATATCATAATGTAGCAAACACATAGCTTGATTTTCAAAGTTGGGGGGTGGGAGCTTCAGGGTCGTCATCAGCTATATACGTGCATCAAAATTTTCCCCAGGCTTCGAATACATAAATTGGGGGGGGGGGGGGGGGGGGGGGGGTTAGGGAGGAGCTCATTCTTCGCTACATGAGTTCAGTTCATAACTTTGAAACTTACATACTCCTCATCCACTAAATGTGTGTGTGAGAGAGTGAGATAGAGAGAGAAGCAATATAACATTATTTGCATATGAAAATAAAAGATAATAATTGATAATTGTCAAGAAAGTCAATCATTCCAGCTACATCGTTTGTACACTGTATCTATACATCTATTAGGCATTTCTTTGTTTTGCATATGATTACTAAATGAATAAATAAATCATATTTAAAGAATTACATCCTGTAGGCATATTATATATTAGGCAATAATTAATCGATGACTCGGTCGAAAAATATGCTGACCGGTTAGAAAATTGATAAATGACTAACCGGGTTATTCTATAGTAAAGAAAAATTGTCCAGTGGCGAATCCACAACATTTCCAAAAGGGGGCGCGACTGTAGATTGTATCTTTTCCGATCAAGAAAGGAGGTGGGGTGGGGTTGAAGACCCCAAAATTAAAACATTCAAATAAAAGGGAGGGGATACAACTACCATACCGCCCCTTTTAAATCCGTTACTTAGATCGACTATTCACAGAACAATATGCAATATGATGGTTTAAAAAATTAACTTACGGACTGGTTCGACTTTACGATATTCAAAGTAAACGTTCATGTAATTACGATAAATACAGTCCCCCCCCCCCCCCTTTTTAAAATTATTTTTATTATTATTTTTTTTTTTTTTTACGTAATACCTCCTCGAAGAGTATTACACTGACAGTTGTGTGGATGAAAATTTACACTCTCCATGCTAACGAGCATAATTTTTACATTCATAATCAAAATGACACCCAAACACCTCACACATCTAAAAATAACGAGAAAGAGAGGAAATGTCCGCTGTGTTGTGTGAAACGGACTTGCATGGCCATCAGAACGGATTTTCTCCACATGCAAGAATTGTCGTAAACAAACTTTTAAGCCACTTGATGAGTACGAAATTATTTCATGAACACAAATTTGAAGTCCAATACTGATAGATGGTAAATAATTATACAGTACACCATTTTGGCGTGGTGTTGCGAAAAGGAAACATTTTGAATTCAGATACATTTTTGCTATCATGTGTATTTTGTTCACGTATAATTACTTATGAAGACACTCGTCGTTTTTTTTTTTACCATTGTGAATAAAATAAAAATACAAATAAAGTGAAGCAGTAACTCACTTTTAATCGGGTTATTTAAGTTATCTTTTTTAACGATTAACCGGCCAATTGATCTAAAGAATTTATGACTAACCGGTTACAAAATTGTGACCGATTGCCATTCCTAGTGTATATGCATTTTAGTGCATACATGCCTATATTTAAAGTGGAATATATATATACATGCTACTATCATATATACTATTGTATAAAAAGAATTAAAGAAACAAAAATATTAGCTAGCACCTGAACGTGCATTATTTTAATTAATTGATCTAATTATAACTCGCCTTTTATTTTTGACCTACAAAATGTGACCGAGAGCGCTTCAAAAACGAGTGATCAGTGCGTGATAGCTTTTCTGAAAAATTGTTTTTAAAAAATTACATATGTACGTTGCGATTTATGCACGCATTTGGTAAATTTCAAAGTCAATAATATATACGTTGTCATATATAAGAAGTATTTCTTTAGATGTGTTTACAAATAAATGAATAAATAAACTTTCATGTCTGTAAAGTCGGGGCATAGTATATTATAATTTATATATCCCCGTAAGTACCCCAATGTGCCAGTTGGAATTCCCCTTGCATCCCGGCGCTGAGTGTAATTAGGTAATTAGGTATATAAACAGACAAGATCCACACAGGACTGAAGGTACTACCACGAATGTACAGTCTTAAATACATGTATAATGCTGAATAGTGGTATCGACTCAGCTACCAATGTTTACATCCAGTTTCTATTTTTAGGATACAACACAGGCGGTTGGCAGGTCAATGGAAATTTACCCACGGCACACGAGCGGTATGAAAATACAGCAAAGAATGCACAGGTGATATGACACTTGAAATTCAACTACCATTGACATCAGCTGATTTAATTTGACCACCACAACAATTTATTCAATCTTAGCATCAGTCTTTTTACTGAGAATAAACTCCAGCGATCTGCGAAGACCATGTGACGAGGAGAGGTTTGTATAATGTATGCTATTATATAATATGCATTCTTTATTATGATATAGATTCTGTAAGTTGAATAATTTGTAGTTGCAATTTAACTAAATATATTGCGATGTGATTACGTCTTTTCGGAGAATCAGAGGCTATTTATACTGAAAATGTTGTGGAACATGAAATATAAGGTGCTCGACGGGGGATATCTGTTAGTCTGTAAATGACATCTTCGTGTGTCGTGTATTGAGTAGGTCGATTATAGATAATTTATTTCAGCAAGTAGAGGACATCATCCCCTTCATCGTAACTTGAAACTTTTCATTCTAAATGGCAGAAGTTCTAAACCTAGTTATTTTCGATCCGCTCCTCTTTTTCGTTGAGGCAGGAGCGGATCATCACCCATCGCATTTCCAAATATCTCTCTCTCTCTCGATTTCGATAGATGGATAGATAGATAGATAGATAGATATTGTTAAACGTCCTGCTCGAGAATTTTTCACTCATATGGAGACATCACCGTTGCTGGTGAAGAGCTGCAAATTTAGGCCTATGCTCGGCGCTTATGGCCTTTGAGCAGGGAGGGATCTTTTACGTGCCACACCTGCTGTGACACGGGACCTCGGTTTTTACGATCTCATCCGAAGGACCGCCCCATTTAGTCGCCTCTTACGACAAGAAAGGGGTACTGAGGATATATTCTAAAAACCCGGATCCCCACGGGTATATATATATATATATATATATATATATATATATATATATATATATATATACAGACACACACACACCAACATCAAGAACAAAAGAATACAAGAAAGCAACTTGACGCAAGCGTCAAAGGTATCAGATCTCACAAGGTATGAAGAAATCATTCCATTTTTTCTAAATTATTATTACCAGATCGGTCCATACCTCATCCCTAAAGGATGAAGAGTTAATTGTGAAGTCATACGTTAATTAGGACGTCTTTTAGGCAGGAAAATTAGTAGAGACAATTTTATGCAGGAGGTAAACGACTTTACAAGGCATATATGTTTAGAGTTTTTACTTTTCTAGACTCCTCTTATCATCTTATGACCACTTAAATATATTACTAGTTGTGTGAATATAAATATATTAATAATATGTAATATATAATAATACAAAAATAGTCTTGAATCAACAAAGCATGCATTATTTGTTCTGAAACATGTAGACAGGGGGTATTCATCAAAGTCTGGTTATGAAATATTAATGAAAAATCATATTTCCGCTTTATGTCAATATTTGTATTTCATATTGGTGTAGTTAATAGATTATGATCCTAAATTACATGTAATCCATACATAGTGATGTTGGTGCACAAAACAGACTCCGAGCAGGTGCCCCTTTCTCACTTTGATTATCTCTCATTTGGGCTATATCCGCACCACCCAAACTCAGTCAGAGTACCGTGCGAAGGGATTTTGACACTGTGTACAATCAAGAACTCTGTATGCCCTTCTTAAAAATCAACCTTTCATATGGTACCATCCACCTTCCCTCTTAGCCTCGACCGTGTAGGCACAGGCACTCGACGTTTCCAATACCTTTAAGATAAAAAATTCTTCCTGCAAAACAAACTATGAATAGTTTGTTTACAAGAAGATATTTTTTTAAATTGTAGATATTTAAAACGTCGAGCGCCTGTGCATGTAAGTTCTTTTCTTCCAGGTTCTTCAGGAACTGACTACCTGATTTAGTTTCGTACGTCCACCCATCTCTAAGCTAGGAATCATGGTGACACCTGCATGTTGCACATCAAGTTTTACAATAAGCACTCAGCTACACTTGACATGAATCCTAAAATTATTTTACACATGTAATATCACTTCAAATATGGGTTATTTCCATTTTTTAAAGAAAGTTGACCGGGGTCTATAGTGCGATACTGTCTCCTGCTACCTTATTAAATTTATTTACGCTTGATTTATCTATCTTGAGATTATAGAAATCAAACGCTAAAATTAACAATAACTTCAATTCTCAATTAAATACTTACGTTACAGCAATTTTTGGAAGAAATCATTAAATATATATATATATTTACATTAATCCTGCATGAACACATGTACATTTAAAAAAAATTAATATCAAAACGATCAAGACAGACCGCGCTTCTGTAATGAAATTGTCAAATTTTTCGGATTCTCGGGACGATCCGTCCCTTTCTCAGGGCGATAGAATAATGGCATTGAAATGAAAACTAGAGGTATAAAATACTAATTAAAAAAAAAACAAAACCAAAAATCAAAACAAAACCAAAAAACAAAAAAAAAACAAAAACCCATGAACAAAACAAATGCAAACTAAAAATAACCTATAAAGGCGGAGGGGGAAAAAGTCTAGGCTTACATATTGAAATGATGGATTGTTACGGAAAGCTGAAAAAAGTCATTTCTTAACGAGTCAAGATTGAAATTGATTTTTATTTTATTTCTTTAGTTTTCATTTCCATATAAATCTATCATCGTCCTGAAGAAGGGACAGGTCTTCCCATAATTAGCTAATTTCTTAATATTCGTGTCATTGGTCATGCTTATTGTTCTGTATGTTCATTTGACCACGTATCTATATTCAGATCCGACACTTTGGATGTTCATTGTTGTTGGTTTTTAGTGCTCTCTCTCTCTCTCTCTCTCTCATCAGTATATGATAAAATATAATATACTAGTATATATATCGAAGAGAATTTTTAATGAACAAGTGCAAACAATTCACAGTGTTGATAGGTAAAAATAGAAATGTCAGAGAATTTTCGCTATGTCCTCAGGGTCAGGTTTATAATTGATTGATTGATTAAATATTGTTTAACGTCCCGCTCGAGAATCTTTCACTCATATAGAGACGTCACCATTACCGGAGAAGGGCTGCAAATTTAGGCCTATGCTCGGCGCTTACGGCCTTTGAGCAGGGAGCGATCTTTTACGTGCCACACCTGCTGTGACACGGGACCTCGGTTTTTACGGTCTCATCCGAAGGACCGCCCCATTTAGTCGCCTCTTTAAAAAAAAACCCGGATCCCCACGGGGTGATCAGGTTTATAGATTAGAAACCATAATGCAAATCTAGTATAGTTTCCCCACACTAACTACTAGTTTTTGTGTTTTTTGGTTTTTTTTTAAATCTTATCCTGTTTAGCATAAAGTTATTGTACATGGCTCAACACATGCTCGTTTATTATTTTGTTCTTCTAAGTATTAGTGCACTTAATCCAAAAGTTTAAGTGAGCGTTTTGGTCGTTATTGGTCCATTGTCTGTCGTTGTCTTCGTATATTCTTCTCCACAACTACTGCCTGGGCAATTTCAACCAAACTTTGCACAAAGTATCCTTGGGTAAAGGAATTTAAGTTTGCTCAAATAAAGGACCATCTCATCTTCAAAGGGGAGATAATTAAGAAAAGGCAAAAACAAAAAACAAAAAAAATAAATAAATAAAAATGGGTAGAGCAGTAGGGTGAGGGCCACAATGTTATCAAAATTTTACGTGGGAATATAATTTTTAAAAAATCCTCTCAAAAACCACTGGCCATGAACCATTCCACTCTAGTGCAGATCCACATTTGACTAGGGTTGGACTTAAATAGGGATTCAGCGTTTTATTTCAGAATATATAGGAAATTTAAAACATTCTTTTCAAGAGTCGCAGGGCCACACTTATTCATATTCTCTCTCCCCCCCCCCTCCCCCCAGATTATGGACAGTGGGGTTAAGACTGGGCTAAAATTGTGGATAAAAGTTTACACAATGCATAATTATCTTGTAAAATAAACTTCTCCGGAACAGCAAGACCATACTAATAATATTGATATTGCTGCATCCGTATGTTTTATGGATTTAAAGTTGGTAAAGTCATGACCCTTTAGGGCTAGGATTGGTCATAATATGGAGGTCAAACATTTTGGTCGGAAAGATCTTGTGAAGAACAGCAGGGCCAACGTGACCAAAGCGAGTGTTGTGACACACGAACCTCTCGTCTTTCAGTTTCTATATCTGCCAATAATGATTAAAATTAGATCTTTATTTGGATATACCTGAGCGTAGGATCCCCTTTTAATTAGATTTTTTATTTGCCAGTCTGTTCAATCTAAGCTCAGTGCCTCTCCATCTCAAAATGCATCACACCGATTTTACTGAAATGCACATACGTATTATTCTCATTGTAGAAGCTGAATTGAAAACCTGCATTAAATATTCAGAAGTCAGAGTTCACGGTTGCTGCAGAGAAACCCAGTCTCCTTCACTGGATACTGATATTCTGTAGGTTCTTTGCAAATGGAATCAGTGGGTCTAATTTTACTAATTCCATTCTGTGTGTGTTTCCTGTTATTGTTCATCGTGTGCTGTTTTGCTGACGAAATCAAGAAAATGTGTCGTATGCCAAACCAACTTCCACAACATTATATACCAAGTGATCGCGCCGAAGCCGATCGCGAGCGCCGTAGACGTCAAAGGCGGCACCAGCGCCAGACAAGAGCAAGTGTTCATGGACTAAGACCCTCGGAATCAGACGCCGAGTCATTGATGGGTTGGCGTAGTCGGAACTCCTCTGGTAGTTCAGGGTACAGTTCGGAAGTTAGTCCATTTCCGGTATTAGCGGTTGTGACATCAGAAGTGCAACCAAACGGGGAAGTAATTACTTCACATGTGGACGTTCAAAGTTTGCTACAATTGCAAACTCTAGACGAACCAGCACTTAGTGCCTCACAGACAATCAGCTGCAATATTGAGGAATGTGAACATGTTTAGCACCGCTAATGATAGTGTTCAGGAATTTTTTTTTTTAATCAATGCAAGTGTCGTTTTGCTTCAATACGATGTGATAATTCAGAACGAGATGTTCAAGGTTTATTGTCTCCATTGTGTGCATATTTCTTATGTTTCAACTCCCAGTTTACGGTGGCATATTTATGCCATCACTTATCAGATAATTATGTTGACATTCCATTTGCTGATAGCTACTTTCCGTGTCATGTCTGACAAGTCAACGTTTCGACATAATTATCCGACATGTCGACAAAAAGATCTGACAAGTTGACATAATGATCTTGGTTGGGGTCAGGATTAGGTTTGTCAGATCAGTATGTCGACTTGTCAGAACGTTATGTTGACTTGTCAGATCTTTATGTCAACTTGTCAGATCATTATGTTGTTAAGTTGATGGTACATTTTGGGCTTGAAAACATTTTCACAGTTACTTTTTAAACTTTTTTCCCATTATTTAACATGTAGACAAAATAATCTGACAAGTCGACATAATTACCAGACAATCTGACAAGTCGACATAATTACCAGACAATCTGACAAGTCGACATAATTACCAGACAATCTGACAAGTTGGCATAATTTACCTGACAAAGTGATGACAGAAATATGCCACTATACCAATTGAAAAAAAAATCATTCTGTTTTGTTGACAGTAAGATAGCAATTATAATGCACAGTGTATGTATGTAGCACTGACAATTTTAATACAAAAGTCGTACAAATTTAATACAAAACATCATTTTGTTGATGGGCTACATGACTTTTGTGCTCCAGGTGAGCGCTGTATTCCACTGCCCACTATTCTCCATGTGATAACTGTCTTTAGAGATCACTAAAGTGTTCAAATAATAGTTTCCAGTTTACGAGTAGTATTTAATAACATGTATAGGGATATGTATCGGTGAAAGCCATTCTATGCAGATCCTAGGCTGGTCCGCGTTTACTCAAAAACAGAGAGCACAGTGTACATGTGCAATAACTATATCAATCATATAATGTATGTTTACAATCTTCACCTTTGCTTATGTTTTTTCGTGTGAAAGCTAAATTTTTTTCTTTAATTCTCTCAATTCAACCATATGTTTCATAGAGTGTGGATCAGCCTGTAGTACTATCTTATGAAATTAGTAAATCATATTTGGAGTAGTTTTATGTTTTTAAGAATCTCAATTTCTATGTACATATAAATTTATTTTACTACGTCTTTTCTAATTTTACTTTTTTTTATTATTGTATAAGGACTTGGTTTTATTCAGGAATGAACAGGTGTAAGTTAACATGGGTAAATCTTTTTGTTCATTACAATCTCACATATTCTAGCTAATTAAGATTATTGTTAGATAAATAAGTTATTTGCTCATTAATTCATCTAATGATGCATTTTAGATTAATTGTACTGATGTAGGAAAACAATTTCTACATTTGTACATGATTGATCATGTAAAAATTGTCCACATTTTTACTCATTTTCAGTGGAAATTTCTAATAATATATTAATCAATATTGCAATTTTACATATTTCCTTATTGTGCTACACACACTTTAGATAGAGGATACTGTTCCTGTTTGTAAGTGGTCATATTATCATTCCTTACGTGACCATTGAGTTAAAATTGAAAACGCGTGTTATTAACATAGTGTGTGTGTTTTATTTTGTTATATTTTGATTTCTTATCCTCCTTTTGGGGGGTTGGGGAAGGGGGTATCATTCTTTACTTCAGATCACCTTCAAAATGACAGCTGGGTATATCACGTCGAAAAATGAATTTAAAAAAATAATAATACGCTGATCAATTTAAAAAAAAAATGGACCTTTGCATTATATATTGGAATCAAATATATGCACAACAAATTAATTTCCTTTCACTCTCACAGTTACTGATATCTGCCCATAACAATTTGACTTTTTTGCTCAATATTGAGGCAGTAGTTTAAAATATGTCTTTGATATTGTGATGAACCCCAAGTTGATTCTGTGTGTGTGTGTGTGTGTGTGTGTGTGTGTGTGTGTGTGTTTGTGCAGTCTTTCAGACTCGCTGTGTTGTATGTTCAGTGTTGTGAGAGGTATGTAATAAGCTCAGAATGTGTCAGATGGTAAAATTATATACTTTTCAGTGACAACGAATCGTATGTACTTCAAGTTTTATATGTCAAATCATTCAAACTGAATAAATGTTAAGATGTGAATTTTTGTTGATGGTGAATTTGATCGAAATCCTAGAAATTGCGATGTATAGCTTTCGACTACCATGTACTAACTGATGATTGTGCTTTCAGTAATGCATGCTTTAAAATTTTCATAGGCAATCTTTCTATTTGCAACTTTGAATAAAATATTTGAGATAATTCAATGAAATCCAGGGACGTAGTATCGTATATTGGAGGTGTGTGCGCGCCAGAGTTCCTGACAAACGAAATAGATAAGAACAAGAGCATCGTAAACGGTA
Source organism: Ostrea denselamellosa (assembly GCA_024699665.1). Taxonomy (NCBI): domain Eukaryota; kingdom Metazoa; phylum Mollusca; class Bivalvia; order Ostreida; family Ostreidae; genus Ostrea; species Ostrea denselamellosa. Next base: position 12,247,254 of record JAMZEH010000042.1, read on the forward strand.
CATAATGCCCCCGTTAGAAAGCTATATATACTAGGCATGTTCGATATATAATTTGTGTTGTATCGATATCTCAAAAGCATTTGACTCAAATAGTGAATGAACATTACATCCTTTCAAAGTATTCTCCGCGGATTGAAATACATAATTTCAATCTATGAATCCATTTCTGACATGCATCACGGTACGCTGATTTAGGTAGACCCCGGAGGCACTGACTGATGGTTGAGCCAAGGGCTTGTCAGGACTTGTAACGATGACCAGATAAGAACTTTTTAAGTTTTGGAGAAAGGAAGAAGTCGCATGGGGCTAGATCTGCAAAGTATGGTGAGAGGGTAACGTTCTCCGACTTCAAAAATTGATTCACAAGCTCAGATGTATGTGATGGAGCATTATCATGAATTAAACAGACATGCCTAAATTCTGACACAAGGCGTCGTTTATGATAATATTTCTTGAGCTTTTTTAGTATAACATCTCGATAATACCGACCTGGAACACCGGAATTTGTACGGCTATACCATCACATGAGAAGAATATGCAATAAAGAACCTTCCTCGTACTTCTGGTTCTTTTGGCAATTACAGGCCTTCTACCGTGTTTAGTTAGCCATATTTTGTTTCCAATTTTTCTTACTGGTTCGGAATAGTGAACCCATGTTTCGTCACCAGAAACAATGTTTGCAACTTGTCTTTAATTGAATTTGGAAAACATTTTGAGCAACTGCTTAGCGGTTTGTACTCGTACCTGTTTTTGGTCATCAATTGCACTATATGCGGTATCCATCTGGCAGATATCTTTAGTACTTTCAAAATACGCTTCAAAATGAAATGCACCCGCGATAGCGATATGCCAACAGCTTTGGCAATATCATGTATTATGTACCTGCCGTCACTTTCAATTATTTCTCAGACTTTTGAAACATTTACTTTACCTGTTAGTCACAGGTTGGTCAGATTTTGCTGCATTTTAGACGGACTCTGTGGCAGTCAGAAATTTCTTTTTCCACCTATGAACTGTCTCATAAGATACCTTATCAGACCCATAAACTCCCCCCAATTCAGTAAAAATATGCATTACCGAAGGACCGAGTTCTGTGCGAACTTTTATATAAGCTCTAATTTTTTTCAATATTCTCAACCCGTTTCCCAACCATTTTTACAAAAGTGGTCAACGACTGGATCTATTGAAATGACAATAAGTTTAAAACTATGTGGAGCTGAAGGCTCGTATTTATGCCATTGGAAGGGTATTGAATAGAGCTATTCAAGAGTATCAACATCCACGAAATCGTGCAGGGTTACCACGCTGTGGTACAATACACATTACATATCGAACAACCTTCCTATATGGGCCAACTTTTAATTTATGAATCATAGGTTTGAATATTACAGAATTAGAATTTTATGAATGTAACAATAAAATGTACTTTTGCAAGAGGTTATGTAAATTTTATCACAACAGTTCAATATAATATGAATGTAACACTTAATGGATCGCAGACAAATATCGCTATCCCGTAATGCATCCTTTAAAAAGACAGATGTATAGGAAATGAAGTCATTCTTGTATTATAGAACTTTAAATAATCTGTAATAAACACATAATTTAAGAATAAATGGACAAATCTGTCTTTAAAATATTTCCTCAAAACTGACTAAGTTTAACAACGTGTAATTTTCTAAAAAATTAAAAATCAAAATGCTTGGCACATGCACATCATCAATACCCAATACAAACACTTATTAAGATAAGAAGGTCCTAACTTGAAAATTGGGGGAGGAGTTTGCAGGACAAATTATGCAATATAGCATTAATTTTTTTTTAAAAAGGGGGCAAAACTCTGCCACGAGATGTCTATACGTCTGAAGACGGTTGTATATTAACAGGAGACCGATGTGCCACAAGGCTCATGTTTGACCTTCAAAAAATTGTACCCTCTTTCATCCCATGGATTTTTTCACCCTAACTTAACCGCATGGGGCTATATTACCGAAATTGAATCTACACAAATATAAATATAATGACACGGCAATGCTGTTTTGGAAATAAAGATTTTAGATATACACCCCCCCCCCTCCCATTGTAGTCATGCATTTTAAAAGTAAATTTGATCCCCAGACACCAGGGTCCATTAAAAAAATTATTCAAAGAACTTGGGAACATTTGCATATTGTGATGATTTAATGAGGCTTTGCAATTCTTGAAAAGTTTTTTTCAAATTCTCTGTAAAACTTTGAATCCCTATTTAAGATAGTGCCACCCTCATACGACATCATAGGTTTTTGCAAAATCTTTATTCAAGTAACTTTGTGCATGATAGAAATATATATTTTGGGGGAATTTTATTCACTGATTATAATTAATTACTTTCTATAAACAATGCAGGAAAATGTGCAGTTCCAAAGTATATTCAAATCACTAGCGCTATCTGGATTTTAACATCCATCTTCAGGTGAATACAAATTGAATAGATTTTAAAAGACTTTCTCCATCATATTATTATTATTATATTCGTTTGCCTGTTGTAGTCCCACCCTACCCTGGGGGCCATGATTTGAACATCTTAAATCTGCACTGTATGTCGATGCTTGCTTGTTTATGACTAATCAAGGCCCTGATGTTCTCGAGAGGAAATCTTTAATCTTAGATATCCCCATGTAAACCACCCCGTGGGGATTCGGGTTGTTAGAATAGATCCTCAGTACCCCTTGCTTGTCATAAGAGGCGACTAAATGGGGCGGTCCGTCGGATGAGACCGCCAAAATTGAGGCCCTGTGTCACAGCAGATGTGGCATGATAAAGATCCCTGCCTGCTCAAAGGCCGTAAGCGCCGAGCATAGGCCTAAATTTTGCAGTCCTTCACCGGCAATGGTGACATTTCCATATGAGTGAAAAATTCTCGAGCGGGACGTTAAACAATATATAATTAATCAGTCGACTCCATGTAAACTTTAATCCCCTATTCTTGCCCCACCCTACCCCTGAAGGCCATGAGTTGAACAATTTGAATTTAAACTATTCAAAATTTCCATTTGATAACAAGACTGATTATCCCGAAAATTTATGCAATAATCCCAATGCAGCATTGTCTTTCAACGAGGAATTAGAACAATATTTGAGTTCAATGATGAATTATGCTAAAATAATGCATGCTAAAATAACCGAAAGTCAATGAGGAGGGTGGTGGTGAAGCCAAGGAAGTTGCTACTTTCAGATGAGAGAGAGAGAGAGAGAGAGTTCTATTGCACAAAACACCACTTCGTCTTTTGTATAGTGACGTCAATCATTTCCAAAGATCTGGAAATCATGAGACTGGGATGAAATTGGAGTAATCCATGCAAATTCATATGGGAGGTATTTATTACTATTATTTTGAGGGGGGGGGGGGGGGGTGGTGGTAAATTTCTTGGGACGGAGGCCTATATTTAACTCGAATGTTTCTTGGAGGTTGCTATTACTTTTCAATCCGATATTGGACCCCTCACCCCCATAAATATAGTAAAGATCACATCCCGAATGGATGTAATGGTTTGTTGAGTAGTATTGTTAATGAATAATTAAAAAAAGATTTTGTACCCAATTACCCAACATTCTTTAATTCATAAAATGTTTTAAGTAACATTACATAGCATTATAGTTCATATCGGTTTTATACGCACACACACACACACACACACACTTCGTATCACTTATAACGTTTTCTATGCCAAATCAAATCAAACATCTTAACTTCGGAAATTTTTGGCATGTATAGAAGGATGACTTCAAATCGGTGAACAAGGTTGTACGTGTGTCTGGCACGTATCCCTTTCAAAGGACTCGTATGGGATTTTTTTCTCATTGATTTATTCTGCAACAAAAAGCGTTATGCAATGTACATTTAATAAATTTCATACTGGCTGGTGTTCAAGAAAATTCAGTCATTAAACAGCGCTTACAAGAGTGATCACGCTGAGTTATTCATGTGCAAAGTCAGGGCTACTTCATTGTGTAACGATATTCCAGTCTGGAGAGAGATTAACATCTTTTCTCTCGAGGATTTTCTCTGACACTACATTACTTATACATTTATGTTGATCGATTTTTCCGACCTTTTGTGTAAACATGGAGACAAGATGTTCATATTTCACATGGAGGATGATATGTCCAGTCTAAGGTCATTTGGACAAAAACTCTGTAACTGGTGAAAATTACATGAAATATTCCAAGGTCATTTAAATAATATCAGTCTCTTGGAGTGAACAATACCAGGAAAATGTATTTTTAGCCAAGTCACATTTCTATAACAGAGAAATATTCTTATTTCACACAAATGTTGTCTATTGCACAAGGTCACTGAAAGAAAAAATTGTGTCCAGACTACTTTGGAGCAGAATAACACTGTACACAGGCATTGCCAGTGACTGTGGTGTGCCATGATCCTATCCTCCAGTCATCTAAATAACGTCAAGGTCACTTACAGACAGTCTGTAATATCAGAATATCAGATGTTTTATTATGATCTTTAGTAGGTGTGCCAAGACTCTCCAGCACTAAAGAGTAGGCAACTTTACAGACTTGAATTTACTTGTTCATAATTTCAGTCTTGAGACATTCCTGGAAGCTGAAAATACCACTACAAAAATAGTCTGTATTACTAGTTTTTGAACAGTACTGGGTATGCCTAAGAGCACTAACACAAACTGAATTTTATAGTTTCTCTCAGATATGCAACACTATCAGTGCATTCAAATGGTTTACAGTGACAGGTGTCCAGTCAAAACTATTTATTTGTTCATCAGTTGAAGTAAAACAGCATATTTAGAGAAATTCATTACTCTAAATAACAACTTACTCCAATACTATACGTACATTACACTGCACATATTGCTATATATCATACTGTTACACTCTGTTTATAGATTTTATATTGCAGTGACATAATAAGTATTTCTCTTCAAATATCAATAGGTGTCTTAAGATCATGACCCATGGTAAGAAATTTTCACAAAATTCCATTTTTTCTCAAAATTGATTTCAAATTTTCATTCCTTTCACTAAGAAAATTTTTCTTGGCACTAACACTAATCATCACTGTGTTTAGGATTTGTTAAAAAATGAAACATATAACAAAACGAGAGTAAGAGGCATATAGCACTGAAAACATGACATGATTACAAAGATTAACTGGCATATCCATAACAAATTTTATTCACATTGCAAGTTTTTATAAATAAACAAGTATCATATTCACCACTTAATCACCCACATCCATATAAGGCTCCCAACATCTGTTTTCAACGGAAAGAACATCCCACATATCACAAAATTAACCATTCGTCTGACACCTGCTATCCTGGAAAACCCTTATACTTTCATTCCTTATTTCCGTATAAATTTGAAGTATTGAGGCACTTACTTATTTGGGGGGTGGGGGAGGGGTGATACTGTAATTATAATATGATTAATTGAACCTTCAATAAAAAAGCCCCTCAGTAAGCTTGCCTATATTAAATACATGTTATGATTCCTTTGGCTCTTATCTTCACTGAGATTTACTTTGATTTCTAACTTGTCTCTGTCCGATATCCCCACTTCCTACAGGAGTTCTAATTATAGAAATGTTTCTCTTGAGAGATGATACCAGAGCTTTATCAGGAGATACTGGTAACAGACGCTTTCCACGAGGGGTGTTGCTGGGGGTCTCAATCTGAGCAACTTTTTCTGTCTGTTCAATGAGAGATTTGGTTGCTGAACACAGTTCTTTCACTGCAAGCTCCAGTTGTTCAGACTGCGAGTCTGATAGCACAGAAGTATCTGATAGGTCAGTGTCCTTGACCTTGTCTTTAGAGGACATCGAGATTAACCGTAAAGCACCTTTCTGTATTAACTCAGCACACCTACACAGCTTTCTGACATCACTGTCCTTGCCTACAAAATCAAATTCACTTTCATTAGATGCATTATTTTGGTGAATCAAATATGTTTATATACATTAAAAAAAATGAAATACCATGCAGTAATCAATAAACAAACGAGGCCCATGGGCCACATCATTCAATTGACTCACTTTGCCCTTACTCAGAAATAGTTTAATTGCTGTTGTTGTCTTATTCTGGCCCCCACATGCTTAATACCATTTAAAAAGCATTGAAAGTGCAGATATCCAGAAGAAGTCTAAAATGTTCAATTGTTAACGAATGACAACAGACGCATACCCATAGCAATAGATCAACATTCATTGTTTTGAATGTGGATGTACAATGCAGTATTTGAAACCTGCTGATCGAAAGGTTTTCTCCTCCAAAAATTCTTCTGGACCAAAGAAAATGAAAATACATTTCATTGCTTTGACTACTAGCAAGTTCTAAAAATTAGGACTGAGAAAATTCAAGCTACATATATGTTCTAAGAAATTTTGATGTGGAAAAAAAAAACCTCTTCCATAATCCTATTGACCATCCTTTTTTATCAAGTGCAAAATCATATTTTGTAGACCCGAGGTTATGAAATTAAGTGGATTACCTCAAGTTCATACTAGTATTATAATTCCCTGAACAATGGAATACACCATATTAGTTGGAAATGAGGAGTATATAACAAAATATTTGCATTTCCAATGTTTTTGCCCATGATATCTTTACAAATTGTAATGATAGCCTTTTCCTCAACCTTGATAAGTCCCCCCCCCCCCCCAAAAAAAAAATATGCTTCCAGTTAAGAAGGCAGTAAGTCAAAGTAGATAGGTAGGTTTTTCTTTTTTTAAAATTATTATTTTTTGGGGGGTGGTTTATGCAACTTCAAGATATGGACCTTTAACCAGAACTAAGTAACAAAAGTTGATAACTCATAAGTAGAGTCAGCCCTAAAAGTTAAGAAATTGGACTCTGCACCACAGGTGAAGCATTCATGCAGTGGTAGAGCGTTCGATGCATAACTCGAAAGTTGTGAGTTCGAGCCCTGCTTATGCCATTGCCTGCATCAAATCTAAGATGTAAACATAAGTAGTGATTGCTCTTTCTCCAAATGCTCGGCATTTAGAAATGAGAATCACAGGTCTTTCAGATATGACCTTTAAAACAGAGGTTCAGCTTCATGCTATTGATCATATATCTAAGAAAGTATTCTAAATGATGTAATTAATGAGTTCTCACTGTGATGACTGCATTCTTTGAATGTTAATCACAGTAACTGGGTTAGCTCCCATGCCACTGGAAGCTGCCATTTTATTTAATTTATAAGTTAACTCAGACTGAAATTAAGATTTGGAAATGACACCCCCCCCCCCCAAAAAAAAAGAGCTTTGAGTCCAGGTAAGTTGAGAAAATGAGAAAAGAAACTTGGGGGGGGGGGGGGGGGGGGGGGGGGGGGGGCGGCTAAATATACATGTAGTATGTTTGTTTTAATTAGTAGCTGGGAACCCCATGTCAGAAATGAATGTAGAAATTAAATATATGCACACTTCATTTAATACACAAGCATGAAGTGTTGCAGTTCATACTCTCGTTTATTTTCAAAACTTTCTTAATTGCAATATCGATCATAACTACATGTTGGACAAGACGATACATGTGACATGGTCTTCTTTTTTGTGTCATAACACCAATGATGAAGCAAACTAATTGAGGAGACTCTTTTGAGCAACAAAAAATACAAACATATTTTACTGAACCTGAAAATATCATGTCAAGTTTCCAATTGTAAAATATGGTGACACTCCCCAATTGTTTTTTTCTCTCAATCAAATGTCTTAATACCATTGGTAGGGACTATGTCAGGCATGCATATATGATGGGTGAGTGAGGTGGTGGGGTGGACAAAGGGTTTGAATTTGAATCCACCACCCCTGAGCAAGGTAGAAAATAAATATACTTGTCTATTCTTATACACTTTCAGCAGTAAATTCTACATCCCTAGTTTTGACTGGACCCCCCTGGAAAAAATTGCAATGGGTGAAACCCACTTCCCTAGGAAAATACTTTGCATGTATATGTTGCTGGGCTCACCCTAACTTCAACATCGTTGACAAATGTTAAATTCATTAAAAGATTAGCCATGCAGAAATAAGACTTAATTAAAATAAAAGGTGTGGAGTACAAAGGATTTTTTTTTAATCAGGGTCACAACAGCTGCATGTCATAAGTAACCCTTTTATGAAGAAGTGGCATTTAATATTTCTACAACTTAAAAGACCTGACCTTGGCTCACCTCTCCAGTCACATGCAACATTTATGACTGGCACGAGCTTCGTATGTCTCTCCAGTTCATGAGGGTAGAAAGGCAGACTGGTGGACAGTAAAATTCCATTAAACCCACAGCTTTATTAGTGAAGGTACAATTAAACAAGATTTTTAAATATATGAGTTATGTGTGGGTTTTTCTTCTTCTGCAAATGCAATTATTTTTCACATTAGTTCTGCAAGTCTTTCAACATGCATCATAAGCATGTTTCCATCCTTGAGATAAGTTTCATGAACTAGATTTACCTTGTACAACAGGCTGAACACTCTGCATCAGAAGGTTCACAGTCTCCAAAAGATTACTTATCTGGGTCACTAGACCACGACATCGCTTGTAGCTCATGCTGTAGAAAGAGGAAGGGATAGACTGGAAACTATCCCGAACACTCGTGTTTATCTCCACCTACAAGTCAGATGCATGAATTTACAGTCTCTGAGTACTTTCTTAAAATGATGGAATTTTTCAAACACTAAAGAGGCAATATCAAATTGAGGACTTACTTGAACTTCCTGACACTTTTCTAGCAGATCTCTGGCAGAGCCAATTATAATTTCAACACTTCTGGGTACTTCTCCTAAGTTCTGAAAACATGAAGTATCAGCTATGAGTACAACAATTAAGAATTTATACTCTGTGATCTTACTCTGTACTAAGATTCACGTAACAGGAAATAAATATTTTTTTTTTTGAATTCCATGAGAAGTTTTTTGTTAATTGAATGTTTGTGGAATTGGCTTACACCCTTTGCATGTTGAGAAAGTAGGAACAGCCAAAACATGTAATGGGTGGGGTGGAATGGGGCAGGGGTGCCCATTTCTTTTTTCTTCCCTCCCTCTTTTTAGTCTCTTTTCCTCCCCTCTCCCATCCTTTTTTACCCTGTCAGCTCCCTCATATATATTAGTATGGTTTATTATGTAACTGCAGCTTACAACCCATAGCTCTTTCAAGGATACTGTATCTATGAAATTCACTAAATTTCTACATTGGCAGTGCTGGCAAAAGTTTTTGAGCTCTTCATCAACAGACTACCCAAGTACTGACTTACAATTTTGGCTGCTGAGATGTCCCCCAGTTGTTGAGCCTTAGCTTCCATTTCTTCTAATGATGATATGGCACCTTGTAAACTCTTGTCCACAAGTTCATCACAACCCATTAAGAATGACTGGCACACCTCTGCATTTACCTGTACAACCAAAAAAGAAAGAAAGAAACTGGAATTTTAATCACTCCAAATGATTGCAAATTGCACTATCCACTCCTTAGACCCACCATCCAGAATAATAAACCTCATCACCAACAAACTCTACACAAGTAGTTTGAAATTTTTAGCCTAGAATTTTTTTTTTGAAGTTTATAAAGAGAAAAACTAACAAAGTTACGAAATTCCACTCCTATTGGATTGAACATGCTGAATTCTATCAACCCAAAGATATTTAATAGTAATCTGATTAAAAAAAAATATCAAAAAAATTTAAAATATTGGAACTTTGAAATATCCAGAATGACATCACTGAAGAGCTATCATGTTTTCCTTACTTAGAATTCATTTTGAGGACATCGTGAATTTTTTAAGTTTCTCCTGCTTTGAATTTTTTTTTTTATCGAATCACGGATATTTCATGCATCATCTTTTAAAAGCTCTGCTATTGATTATTAGTACTTTGAAATATATAATGTCACAATACACCAACTGTTTGCCAAGTCACCTTTGAAAAGTGAATACATATCAATTTACTGGAAGCATCATAAATATGAATTAAATTCACAGGTAAATTGTTATGGTATGATAATTTTATGTGGGTATTCAAACAATTTATTATCCATCGATTTTAATCTACATGTAAATCTTATAATTCACTTTTGTTTACTCCTCTTTCTGTGACTGACAGAAACTCAACATCATCCACTGTCAAAAGTTGAACAAACAAACTGTCATTGTGTGTATGTTTAGCTGTAGTTATAAAAGTCTGAAGATGAGTAGTACAGCGTAGCATATATCTATGACCAGACAAGTCTTTTCATACCTTTGTATGACTTGTTGCTGTTGATATTTAAAGTTAACATCGCTTGGTTTGAAAGAAAAAACTGTGAAACTAAATATCAGTGCTCGAGCAGTGAGTCGCCATTTGCGCCAGTGGCGGAAAAAAAAAATTTAAAAAAATCAGAAGTGGCAAAAAAAAAGGTAATAAATGGTAGATAAAAATTTGACATGTGTTTTAATGTCTCCCTCGCAGTGAGCGCACATGCGACTGGAAGTTTCGAATCGCTTCAGTGCACACTGATCTTGGGTAAGTCTCATTGTGCGTAAAATCGATAATCATGCACAATGAATGTGTATACCGAGGTGGTGCGATGGTCAGTTTGTATAACAATTAAAATTTCCCTCCTTATGTCATTATCGTCTCGAACTTGTAATTTGAGCACGTGTCCAATTAAATATTTGAAGCACTGTTTTTGTTGTACGTCCGAGCTTGTTTATTTAAACATTTTGTGTATATCTTCAGTTTTTTGAAGGTAGCGAATACTCTAAACAATAAAGTCGGCTGGAATTGATATGCACATCGGAGAGTCGATAAATACATTTCTTTGAAGTTCATAATAATAATCATCTCATAATGGTTTTTCTTATATGCACACCATTCTACCTTTGGTATTTGACTTGTCGAAATGGTGAAACGGATACTTGTGGGTGCTGACTTTCGACAGTCAAAAATTTAAAAATTGTCTACGTTTGGATTTACTTCAAACACAGAATCTGATGATTCGAATTCAGCCGACCAAACATCTATTACGGATACAGTTCAAAGCCCGAAATCTTGCATGCCAAAACGAAAATTCAACACCCATTGGAAGTTGGATAGAGACTGGTTACGATACGATTCCAACTTGGGAATGATGTTTTGTGACATTTGCATTGCGGCAAAAGTGCATAACGTTTTTACCGTCGGGACTAGTATTATGAAGAAAGAGAATGTAGTCAAGCATGAGAAGGGGACTGGTACTTCTAAAAATATAAAATCTACCATTAAAAAAATTACAAATATAAATGTAAGGAAGAAAAGTAAATGTAATATTTTCTAATTGTATCTATTTTTAACAGCCACTCTGCAGCCCTACATAAGTCTAAATCAGTTAAAAACATGGAGACGTTTAAAAAAATGCCATCAACTTTGTTTTAATACTTCATCTTTTTATATTCTTTCACAACTAGGAATTTATATTCAAACGATGTACAGTTAAATCCCGGTCCAGCCGGAAAATATCTATGCATTTTCTGTGATAAAGAACAAATTGCAAACACTGGAAATAGTATTGAAAATATTGAGTGGATCTGTGACTCGTGTATAGAACTTTGTTGTGGAAATTCCACCGCGGATCAGTGTGCGAGTGAATTTTTTTATAGCACTACCCAAAGGCATTAGATTTGCTCATGTGAACTTATGTGGCATACTCAATAAGATTGATCAAATCAGGATTTTACTAAAAGATGGCGCATTTGATGTTTTTGCTGTCACTGAAAGCAAACTCGACTGTCAAATTTCTGATTCTGAAATTAAAATTAATGGGTACTCTACAGTAAGGAGGGATCGAAATGTGTGTTTATGTGAAGTATAGAGATCAAAAGAAACTAACCGAAAGTGATTTTATTAACGATGTGAATGCTGTTGATTGGAACTCACTGAAAGCATTACCCGACATCGACAGTATGTGGTCATCTTTTCACTCAATGTTTATGACAGTGGTCAACAAGCACATGCCGATGAAAGAACGACGTATCCGCAGTGACTCGGAAAAATGGATAAACGATGATATACTTTCAGAGATGCGACTAAGAGATATATTACATCGCCGGGCATCAAAGTCGCGTGACAAATCCGACTGGACGCTGTATAGGGCCGCAAGAAACAGAGTTGTGACCAAAATCAACGACGCCAAACGTGATTTCGTGGAAAGTGCAATCAGTCAAGCGAATTCCAAACCTAAAGACATGTGGAGAAAAATTAAACAATTTTTACCAGCAAGATCAACATCCGCGACTCCGACACACTTAGATAGGAACGGTAAGACAGTCACTGATGCAAAAGACATGGCCGATACTTTCAATGGATTCTTCTGCGGCATTGGGCATAAATTCGCAGAAAAATTTGACAATTCTTTACCTGTTATTGAACAATTAATGCCTAGAGGGTTGTTCACTATTCCAGACATTTCTATTGAATTTGTTATAAAGGAATTAAGAGGTATGTCAATTTCGAAAGCTACTGGTCTAGATGCTATTTCTGTTAAGTTGTTAAAAATGACCTCAGATGTAATTGCTGAAATTCTAACATTTTTACTGAATACTTCTATCAAAAGTGGTGTTGTTGCGTCCGAGTGGAAAAAAGCAAGAGTTACTCCTCTTTTTAAATCTGGTGACAATTTTATTGTGAACAATTATCGACCGGTGTCAGTTTTACCTATTGTAAGCAAAATTATTGAGAGGCATGTTTTTAATTCCTTTTACGAGTATTTGGATAAAAACAAACTTTTAAGTGAAAATCAGTCCGGTTTTAGACCAAATCACTCATGTGAAACTATGCTTCATAACATCATCGATAAATGGTTAAGTAACATAGACAACGGCAAATTAACAGGTGTTCTTTTTATTGATCTTAGTAAAGCTTTTGACACTGTGAATCATGAAGTACTGTTGCACAAGCTTTTATCATTTGGTATTTGTCAAAATTCTTTTAAATGGTTTCATTCTTATCTTAGCGGAAGATCACAGTGCGTTAGATGGGGAGGTGTTGTTTCTGAGGAAAGGGATGTTACAATAGGAGTGCCTCAGGGGTCAATATTGGGTTCATTGTTTTTCATTTTATTTGTTAATGACTATCCAAAATGTCTAAAGCATTCACATGTTTCCATGTATGCGGATGATACATCTCAGGACGTTTCACATAAATCTATCGATGTAATCGAGCAAAGGTTGCACGAGGATCTGTTAAATTCTATGAAATGGTTGGAATGTAATAAACTTACTATGAACCTTAAGAAAACACAGTGTATGTTGATTGGTACCACGCAAAAGCTTTCTCAGTGTAGAAAAATGTGTATTAAAGTAGGTGATATTGTTTTAGATACTGTTAACACTGCTAAACTTCTTGGTGTACAAACAGATGAATGTTTGACATGGTCTGTGCACATTGATTCCTTATGTAAGAAACTGTCACAGAAAATAGGTCTTTTATGTCGACTACAAACTTTTATGTCACCTGCAGCATTATTGAAAATTTATAACACTGTTATCTTTCCTCATTTTAACTATTGTGCTACAGTTTGGTGCTCTGCCAAAAACAAGATGTGTGTTGATAGACTTTTCAAATTGCAGAAAAGGGCAGCCAGAATTATTTTAAATGTCAAAGTTACACAGATTTCTACTGTTGATATTTTTAGGGTTCTTAAATGGATGCCTGTTCATGATTATTTTATATACAGGAAACTTGTACTTTCCTTCAAAGTTCTTGACAATATGACACCAGAGTATATGAATGTTTTAAGATTTGTACATCAAATTAGTTCTAGGGTAACAAGAAGTAGTGAAAATGGCATTTTATATGTTCCAAAGTTTCGAACAGAATATTTTAAGCGATCTTTTAAGGTGTCATCTACTCTTCTATGGAATGAGCTGCCTGCATCCGTCAGAAACGCCAATTCCATTGAATCTTTTAAATCAACATATTTGACACATTATAAATCCAACTAGGAAACTTTGTACTTTTACAACCTCAGTAACCTTGACTATCTATTTTTTTTTAATTGTGATATCTGCCAGAGTATTTTGTTGTTGTTAATTTTAGTGATAATGTACATGTGTAAATATTTTATGTATAAATGTCTTATGATTTTCTATCCTCTCATTTAATCTGTCTGTATTTTTTTTATACAGGACCACAATGTGAACTAGTATGTAATACTAATTGTGCTATCCTGTCTAAATAAAGAATTTATTATTATTATCATTATTATATATATATATATATATATATATATATATATATATATATAATGTTTAAAAAGTAGGTCATACTTTTGCTGCTCGAAAGTGGCGAAAAAGAATTTTGGTCCAGTGGGAGCGCTGCTAAATATGATGTCACAATACATTGTTTACATCAAATGTGTTATATTTCTCATGTTAAATAAATAGGCAGATCAAATGTCTAAAGTCGTGTTTGAAGATGTTAAGGGTCTTTGCAGGTCTTAATGCTCACACTATAAAACATTAAGCAAAAATGAAACTGCAAATGTATTAATTCTGGTATTATGAATGGGAGAAAACATAGCTCCCCTCCACCATGATAGAATATCAGTGGCATGCATTAAAATTGTGGATTTGACCTATTATAGTAAGATGTGGCCATGATCTTTTGCCTTTGCAAATATAAATCGCCATTGTCATGATTATGTATATTTCCAAATCTATGGCCATCAAATGTCATCTTTCATTGATACCTTTTCATAGTCAACATCATAAGAAGTTAATGATGTGACATACTGACTTATTTGTGCCTATATACCGTAAGTCTCCATCCAAGGATAACGTCATGCTGGTATATACACAATGTTGATGAACACAGATCCTAAATTACTAAAGTGCACTATATTTTTCATATGATGACATCACATGGACTGCGAATATCCAACTTTAATACATTGAATCGATCTTGTGATCGATATGCTCTCGTAATTTGTCGGTGATTCTTTCATAAGGTAATATAGAATTTAATATGCATCAATGTTATTGCTATCCAAATCCTGTCCATTGTCCTATCAAATTGTTATTTCAAGAAATATACCAGTCTGTGCACTATGTCGAATGTTTCACTTGAAATATTTGAATCACTATTTAAGCGATAAACTGATAGGATTTAGGCAGTAATAACAATATCGTGTAGAGAATTCTATTTATTCTCATATTAATATTTTCTAAATTTATCGAGAGTTTATCCTCCATCGACGTCATTTTGCCGACATAGTTTGTGTTCCTCCATTGTAAGCAATACACAACATCCTAATGTGACATCACAGTCAAACCTATGTAGTACATGTCACTTACTATTAAACTTGCATCAACATACTCAAAATATGTACAAGGGAAGTTTTAATGGATATTGTGCATTTCAATAATCTTATCTGCATAAAATTGCTTACAATCGTCTTAAATCACATGCAAAGGCAGTGCTCTGAATATAAATTTCCCCATAACTTAGGGCCTACCTTACTACACACAAAAATAGTTACAATTCACAAGTTTTTACATTGAACACATAATGCACACAATAGACAATACACACGATGAATGACAGTATTAATCGGTTTCCTGCCTGATCAATTTTTTTTAACAAAGTATATAGTGTAGCTAAGGTTAGTACGTTGAAAATCTAAGAGAAGCTCTTTATCTTGTGCATGATAGCATTGTCTCACCTTGTCTGTAGTGGAAGAATCGTCCATCTGCATGACTTCCAGACTGACCATTCTAGTGTCTGTGGCCAAGGCTAGCTCCCCGGTAATACGACAAACACTCATCACATTCTCTATTATATTGCAGCTGGATTCCTGGATCAGGCTTTCTATCTCACCCTCACAACCCTAGAAATTCACCACAGCATTAAAAATGGCATTTATTAGTGGCATCACAGTTTTTCTATATAAGTAACTTTCATATTACCCGTACCTGGAAGAAGAGAACCACTTGGTTCCCTATGACCTTGACCTGGTCCCTGAGTTTGTGGGTAAGGTCTCGTATAATGGCTGACTGAAGCTGCTCCCTCATGTACAAAGAGGACCACACAGCAGAACAAGTGGTCAAACACTGGAGATTGGACACCAGTTCAAGTCCGTCTGTGGGGATCACTTCATACAGTAGACCTTCTGTAAAATTACAAAAAAACAAACTGAACATTTGAAAACCTTAACTGTATTTCTTGATATTGATTGATAGCAAAAGTCAGCATTTTAAACCAAGCACAGTAAGGTCTCACTGAACGAATATAGCACAATTTAGCTACTCGCAGATTAAAAACCAGTCATATGGAAACCTTACATCCATCAATAAGATTCATGATAAAATCACCTGAAATACTGTCATTATGAAAACAGCTATGATAATCTCGTATCTTCAGAACAGCATTCTTAATTTTTCCACAGGAACTAGTAATTTTGTCTGCTATACTTTCCTCCATGCGAACAGCTGAAAGAAAATCATTACAAGTGTGTCACACTTAGCTGCTAGGCTGAGGGAAGAAACCAATGAAATTCTCATCGCTATTTAACGACTTCAAAAGACTGTACATTGTAAATGTCTTACTCTGGAAACTGTCCATGACTGTCAGTGCATGAGATTTGTAGATGTTAAGTACAGAATCTGTGGAAGTATGACGAGGACTAAGGCAATCTGGTACACTGCTTACAGAACCTGTGTCATGCAGAAAATAGTAAGGTATCACACACAAATCCTAAATATCTCATGGAAAAGGAAGCTTACATTCTCCATAAATCGCTACAGGAATTTGTACTCAATAAGATTCACCTTTCATGAGACTGGCATTGAAACCAGAGACACTAGTTCTGTATGGTGACGTCATAGAGGATCGGCGATGAATACGGCTGCAAAAAGAGTTTATTTCTATTAACTCATGCAATTTTTCTAAAACAAATTGCCCAGATTTAAAGTACATGTACAAAATACTTAGTAATCTTACTATTACTGTACCTGATTACATTCACAAACACTTACAATATGCACATATTTATGAACATTTTACTTTTAATTCACCTTTTTGGTGATCTCCCTGGAGTGCTAGAGAGATCCTGCTCCCATTTATCACTGGGGTCATTGAATAGCTCATCATCACCAGAACTGTCAGCATCATTCTAAATTACACACAAAAATCAAGCTCTAAAAGATTTTTTTTTTTATTTTTTTTTTTTTTTTTTTATAAAATTCACACAAACTTCAAATGCTATGCATTCTGTACATTGTGTAAAAGATGCCTCCCTTTAAATGTAATTCTGACCTGATAGAGATCTCTCATCTGCATCAGTTTGTCTTCAAACTTGACAATAGACCAGAATGTACAGACCCCCAGCTTAGTGTTGGTCACTTTGATCTTAGTTTTCATTCTGTCATCCTCCAGATAATCAAACCTACAGAATGTCTGCAAAACGAAATCATTCTTTATGAATATTCCCATTTTCAATAATATGGATTGCCTCCCTTGTCATATGAACACGCATACTTTACATGTACATTTAAAATAAAATTCTAATATGAACTTAAAGTAGACAGAACTGCATTTATCAAAAATAAGATAAGATACACAGTAAGATTTTCTTTATCTAGACACATTTCAAGCCCTTCACCTTCTGAACAATATTTATTTGGGAACTTAATATGCTTGACTGTAAAGCCACAAACCGTGTGTTTCTTTAGTAACTGGCTTATTTTGTTGGCCTCTCTCAGCAACAGAGCCACCTTATACAGGTCAGTTTTCCCCGACTCCAGGAAACCATTGCGTCGTGTAATGGACATCATCTCTGATCTCCTCTGCTTCACCTCTTCAATTCTCTGTGCTGCTTTCTGTTTCTCAGTCTCAAGAAACTCTAACAGACGAGAGCCTCTGGCAGAATCTGGCTGGCTAGCAACCTACAGAAATGAAATATATCTTAAAATCAATATTGTTAAAAATTACATCATTCCTACTTAATATCATCTATTTCAACAAATTTACGTCCAAATACATTACATGCGTCTTACTTTCTCTGCAGCTTTGGCTTCTAACTGCTGCCGCTTTCTGCCAGCTAATACTTCCTGTTCCAATAGCTTGAAAAGAAAACAATTCAATTACATTACAAATTACTTCCCCCCACCACACACACACACACACACCTTCTCTGGTAATACCACTCATTTTGTTTCATGATCGAACAAATTTCAACTTCATGTAAAACATTGTAACCTGTTTTGTACATAGGTTTGTAAAACTTCTTTGTCTTGGACTTGCCTATCCCAATTAGTTGCTATCAGTAGTTCTCTACACATTTGTCAGTTAAATTTAAGATTAACATAGCAGTATTTTTTTATCTACAGAATTAATTACATTTACAAGTACTACTTTATAATAACTACATGTACAAATGATCTACTTTCATGTACACTAGCACAATGAAAATGTTCAACATCAACAGTATAACAACAAATTTCTTACTATTGGAATTTTTAAATATAGAGTTACGTGTATATAGCAGCAATATCCAATTAGGAAGAATAAACTAGTGTAAATAATAAGAAAATGTATAAATGTACATGTGTGGTATATGTATATTGTCATTTCAGCATGCCTGAAATTAAAGTACCATGTACTTGCTGTTTTTTGTACTACATGTACTTGCTGTTTGTGTCCTACATGTAAGAGGGATGTTCGATATATGTAATGTGTATTGTACGATATCTCAAAAGCATTCAACGCAGACAGTGAAATGTACATTACATCCCTTCAAAGCATTCTTCATATTTTGAAATACATAATTTCAATCTATGAATCCATTTCTGAAATGCATCATGGTTTGCTGATTTAGGTAGATCTCTGAGGCACTGATCGATGGATGAGCCAAGGGCTTGTCAGGACTTGTAACGGCGACCACATAAGAACTTTTTAAGTTTTGGAAAAAGGAAAAAGTTGGATGGGGTTAGATCTGCAGAGTATGATGGGTGTGGCAAGACAGTAACCTTCTCCTACTTCAAAAATTGCTTCACAAGCTCAGATGAATGTGATGGAGCATTATCATGAATTAGATGAACATGCCTAAATTCTGACACAGGGCGTCATTTATGATAATATTTCTTGAGCTTTTTAGTATAACATCCCAGTAATACTGACCAGTAACACTTTTGCCCTTCGGCACTGGAATTTGTATGGCTGTACCATCACATGAGAGAATATGCAATAAAGAACCTTCTTTGTGCTTATGGCTCTTTTGGCAATTACAGGCTTTCTACCATGTTTAGTTAGTAATATTTTGTTTCCAATTTTTCTTGCTGCTTCAAAATAGTAAACCCATGTTTCATCACCAGTTTGCGAATTGTCTTGGATTGAATTAGGGAAACATTTTGAGTAATTGCTTAATGATTTGTACTTGTACCCATTTTTGGTCATCTGTCAATATATGCGGTATCCATTTAGCAGAAATCTTCTGTACTTTGTAAATACGCTTCAAAATGAAATGCATTCACGATTGCAATATGCCATCAGCTTTGGCAGTATCATGTATCATGTACCTGCCATCACTTTCAATTATTTCCCAGACTTTTGAGACATTTGCCTTGACTGTTATAGTCACAGGTCGGCCAGATTTTGCTGCATCTTTCACGGACCAATAAATTTCTTTTTCCACCTACCAACTGTCTCATAAGATACTTTATCAGACCCATAAAGTTCCCCCAATTCAGTAAAAATCTACATTACCAAATGACTGGGTTTTGTGTGAACTTTTATATAAGCTCTAAATTCTTCAATATTCTAAACCCATTTCCCAAACATTTTTACAAGAGTGGTCAACGACTGGATCTACTGAAATGACTAAAAGTTTAAAACTATGCAGAGCTGAAGGCTCGTGTTTATACCAATGGAAAGGTATTGAATAGAGTTATTCAAGAGTATCAGCATCCATGAAATCCTGCAAAGCGTTATCACACTGTGGGACAATACACATTACATATGGAACAGCCCTTGTACTTGCTATTTTGTGCATGATTTACTGTTTTGTATATTACATGTACAAATGCATATGTAATGTTGTTCTATGTACAATTGTTTTGTGTATACATGTATGATTTGTTGCTTTATAAATTATATGTACTTGCCATTTTGTATATGTACTTGCTACTTTGTATATGACTTGCTACTTTGTATATGACTTGCCGTTTTGTATATGTACTTGCCATTTTGTATATGTACTTGCTACTTTGTATATGACTTGCCGTTTTGTATATGACTTGCCGTTTTGTATATGTACTTACCATTTTGTATATGTACTTGCTACTTTGTATATGACTTGCTACTTTGTATATGACTTGCCGTTTTGTATATGTACTTGCCATTTTGTATATGTACTTGCTACTTTGTATATGACTTGCCGTTTTGTATATGACTTGCCGTTTTGTATATGACTTGCCGTTTTGTATATGACTTGCCGTTTTGTATATGACTTGCCGTTTTGTATATGACTTGCCGTTTTGTGTGTTATATGTACTTGCTGTATTGTACATAGCTTCCTGTTTTGTGTATAACTTGCTGTTTTGTGTATAACAAATACTTGCTATTTTGTGTATGACTTGTCATATCATGCATGACTTGCTGTTTTGTGTGCAACTTGTCATTTTGTAAATGATTTGCAATCTGGAGTATAACTTACCATTTTCTGTTTCTGTAGTTTCTGTATAAACTCCTGTGCCTCCTGTCTTGACTGCTCAAGTTCGACCAGTCGGTCTTCGTACCCCGTTTTCCGCGAGTTCCATTCCATCTCAGCCTCCCGCTTTGCTTTCTCTAGTTCCTGGAACATCTCCTCCTGGGCTTGCTTCCTGGCCTCCTCCAGCTCAGCTTGTAATCTGTTGATATATTTCTTATTGTTAAATGTTTGTCACATTTTTGAAGCAGTGCACTATGGTTTCATCAAGTTTTGTGAATATCAAATTTCTAGAATTTGTCAAAAAAAATCAATCTACTTTACCTTGTTTCCTGAGGAGAAAAATTATAGCTCATTAAACACAATAGTTCAATACAAAAAATTCAATTTAAAATGTTGAAACCACAATGCATGTATATAATTTGGAAAAAATTTTATTACTGTGTTAGCAAATCTGCTTTGCACTTTTGTGCTTTCATTCTGCATATATTTGATCCAACATTCAAAACAATCTGCCATGTATATTTCCCTTCAGTCAGAAATAGTTTTAAAGTGTTTCTTCCTCTAACAAATCTATGACCTACTTTGATTAGACTACTTGAAAGTAGAATTGCTGTTTTAGTTCTCAGTTTTGTTTTTTCACAATTTTGTATACACATGTAATTTAAGCAGTTATATCCATTATTTAAAAAAAAAATATCAAAGCTTGCACTCATGGATAATCTACGTAACAATAAGTTACATGAAGAAACTCACTGAATTGGTAATGTTATGTAATTGATATAGCACACTTACAATATACATCAGATTCTTATGTTTATTTGGGTCTACTCACTGTAATCCAAATGAAATAACTCTATAAGCCAGCCTCAGACTTACCTGGCTTCTTGCACTCTCTGCACTTCCTGTTTGGCATACTCAAAATCTTTCATCTCCTGCTGAGCAGGTGTAGTCTGTTTGTTGCTGACTTCAATTGGATGGTTGAACCTGCATAATCAAGGTATATGTACAGTGTACATTACTATATCAAAATTCAAATCTAGTTTAATATGCAATGTAAAAATATTGTCCATTATCTTTTTATAATCACACACAACTAAATATTTTGTACATTAATATTAGAGTCCCTCCCCTTCTCCCCTCTTTAATTGGTACTAATAAACAATATCATCCCCATTGTCAAATACAATTGATTTTTTTCAATTTTGAGGCTAAAAAATGCCCAGCAACTGATAAATCTATGACATTGTAATTGGAGGCTCATAATTCACTTTGTATGAAATGTCGTATGAGTTACCTAATTTCTTAACTTCCTCTTTGATAGAAAGTAGACATCAAAAAGATGACGTAAAATGTACACAATGAATACGGTTTATCCTTTAACGTATGGCTTACACCGTAATCTGGGTTATCTTTTAAAATAAATGCCATTTGTTTATGTTAAAGAGAATTCACAATTTGTTCTATTTTCGAACTACTTTCCCCAATTGAATATGTATGGGAACCATTCCCCAATGATAGAAGAAAAAGAAAAAACCCAGACACATATCTACAACAATGTAAATACCTGAAATAATGATCTCCACCCAGAATCACTCTGTCACCCTGAATAATAATAATAAAAAAATAAAAACATTTAGATGACTATCAGGGATATTTGAACATGTTGTCAATGAGCAATATAACAACATGCACGTCTCCAAAAAATGCTGAAAGTCTACAGGTTTAATTTTACAATCTTGTACTTACATCCATTTGGTCTTACTAAACTGATCCACACTTACGTGATGTAGTATGCTTGGCTCTGAGATGAGATTGCCATTGACATAGGTGGGAGAGTCATCAATGGGAGTGATGCTTACAACACATTCTTCATTGTTTATGATACTGAAAAATAAAAACAATGTTTTCCAAAATTAACGACAATACATTATACAAATGACCTTTTATCTGATGGCCAGGATGCCTTTTTAGAAGATACTCTGATAATATCAACAGACTACTGATAGCATCTCTGAAAAGCAATTTAAACTCCTGCGTTACACATAGTATACTGTACATTACTTTGTCACCTTCAAGTCTATAGAAATGGATTATAGAGTGTAAACACCTGTATTGACTACAATTTCTGTACCACTTTTAGCCATGTAACAATTTCATGTTCATTATTGGCCACAAATCTATCATTACCTAGTACATGCCAAGAGTATTATAAACCCACAATGAACTTGTACAGGTGATTAACAGCTACAGGACCATATAATATGCTAGGAAACAATGTTTATCAGCTGAAAGGTCTTCATCATTAGTTATTGACCAGTATTTATCAGTAATAAGTTATATTACCTACTAATCAGCATTATAAGCCATGAGATTGACATGTATATCATATGAGCTATAGCAGATCTGCTGACTGACGTTATAAGATATTGACCAATGATTATTGACTGTTGATTGATGTTATAAGATACTGACCAATGATTATTGACTCTGCTGACTGATGTTATAAGATATTGACCTCTGCTGACTGATGTTATAAGATATTGACCAATGATTTTTGGCTCTGTTGATTGATGTTATAAGATACTGACCAATGATTATCAGCTATGAGTGCTCCATTGAGCTGGATCTCATGTTTAGAGCTTGCACACATCCTCCCAACTCTGGTCTGCCCCTCCTTGATGACATACAATAACATCTCTGACAGCTGGGGGTCTTCATTCAGATTCACTAGGTTTGGCAGTTTATTGTCAACTTTGAAAGTTATGCCAGCTTTCTGTAAGGGTTAAATGTTTATGGATTTTCACTGTCCAGATACTCAAGAGATTAAATTTTTTTTTCTAAAATAGATTCTAAACTTCATCTACACAAAGTTTCAGTACATCAAAACTACATATACTTTTTGCACCATGCATCTAAACTTAAACAGTGAAGGAAACAAATGAAAATACTTATGGAAAAGTATAACTGTTATTTTCGTATCTTGCCAATGATCGCTGAAAATTCAACTTCAAACATGATTTATTCGTATTTGATGCTGTTTCTTGCAAACACCTCTGGTATTAACACGTTTCAATTTACTGGAAATTTCATTACATCTGCAAAAATTGAGTCAAGTGTTCGCGGAAAAATAGAATTTTGGACTATTTAGATGTAAAATCAGCAAAATATGTCTCTCAGTGGCCCGCTTTCAATTGGAAATTAACCATGCTTGCAGAATTTTCATGTGGCATGTTATAATTTCTCTGAATTCAGGAGACTTTAAAGAATTATCAATATTTCATATCTGTGCACATTGATTAGAATTATTTATGCAAAAGGTTTGAAAGTAGTGAAGTTAGGAGAAAAGTAACTAAAATCTGTTACACTATACACACACTACACAGATATATATATATATATATATATATATATATATATATATATATAAGTCAGGATGAGCCTTGTCCCATTTCCATACACGTTTTTTAAACTTTTACGCACAGTTTAGAGGCTTCATTTTGCAATTTAACGTTTTAATGATTTTACCAATCGCTCACTGGAATTTCAAAGGAAAGACAACTCTTGAAAACACAATTTGTAACTGATTTTAGTTAAAATTTCTGCAACTCAAATCAGTTACACCCCTGACTGTCAAACAAGTAGGTTGAAGACACATGTAATTGCAACGATGAGCAAAAATTGAAATTCAGACCTCTAACTGCTTGGCCTCCTCTGCCTTCCTCTCTTCTGAGAGCCTCAGCTTCTCCAGCCAGGATCTGTAATTAAACCAATATTTCAATTTATCATTGACAAGAACTGTTCACTTCTTTATGAAAAGGATCTAAAAGTTTCATCTGACAAGAAATCATAAAGTACTAGCTTTCATTTAATTCTGTTGTTACTACAACTATAAACAATATACCTCGTCATTTCCTCCATTTCCTTCTCCCTGACAGCCAGTTTTTCCTTGAGGGCTGAAATTTCCGCCAAACTGGCTGACTGCTGTTCCTCATTCATAACACCACTCTGACTCCGTAGACGGTCAATCTCAGCCTTTAGTTCTACAGACAGACAAGCATTCAAAGCTTCTTTTATATGAAAATGATAAACATTCTGGCATTTACTTTGAAAGCATTAACATACACAAAATAATAAATCAATCAATGGACACTTGCTAAATTCAAAAGCATCCTATTTCAAGACCTTTTATAGCTATACAATTTCCAATACTTTTGATTTATTAACCGCATAAAACCATTCTAATTCTAGACTTTTAATTATTTTTTCTTCATATAGAAATTCATAGACAATATTACCCCTGATCATCCGAGCTTTGGGATCCTCATTGACACGTGCTGAATTTACAATGGCTCTGGCCTGCTTTGCATATGTGAATTTGTATAAGGAAGAAATGTATGAAGTTTCATATTTCTATTTTTAGCATATAATACAAAAATTCATGGCTCCCATTGTTTGCAATGAGATATACTGTATAACAGGTATTTTCTGTGGGTGGCAACTTTTATGATCCAATTCACTAAAAGAAAGCAAATTATATTCTGCGTTTCCAATTTCTACGGTTGCTTTATATCTACCTATATGATTATGTATCAACATATTTTTTTTGTGACTGTAACTTTTGCAGATTTTTCCTATCCACAAAATTTTGCAAAAAATTGGACAACTGCAGAAAATACTGTATTTCTCCCATGTTTTGTCTGTGAATCAAGCCTATCCCAAACACTATAATAAATTTCTGCTAGGCATCAAGTTATATGTTGTGATACAGACAAGATCCTTAACATTTGCCTTATATGAGAAAAAGGTAAGTAAAACATTAATGAAGGATATCTAAGTGTACTGAGAGTTTCCTCAATGTGGTGATGGGATGGGCTAATGGTTGCGATCATTGCCGTCTTGGAATTTCCTCCTAAACTCTCCTTTAGGAGCCTGAAAATTAAAATGTTTCTGTTTTCTTAAAAGACTAAATCCACAATTTACATGTACAATTATCCATCTACTTCAATGTACTTAAACACACAATATGAGCTACGACTTTTACAAATTATCTAAATGACTAGATGCATGCACTCACCAAGTAAGAACAGAGTCCCTGTACGGAGTAAACAACTTTTTCTTCTTGGATCCCATAATGGACTGCTCTGACAGAGAAGAAATGACCTTCCCCAAGGTTAACAGGGACTTGTTGATGTTAGCACCTTCCTGGAAATGAACAATAATTTTAACTTTAATTCATATGATATATTTGTAATATAACAAAACTTTTCAAATTTGTGTGTGAAATATCAAATATAATCATTCAATTCTTTTATATTCAGTTACACAACACTACATTGCAGTCTTTTTGAATTTATTAAACTTTCAATTTTAAATACTGAGAGGGTGTAAATTTGTCCACTATCAATTAGGAGTAGCAGTTATGAGCTTGCTATTTTCATGTAAATTCATAAGGTTAAATTGACATAAAAATAAGGTCCTGTTGATTAGTTTTACATATACAAGTAAGTGACGAGCAAACTCATGAAATTATCCCCTACTGATAAAATCTGACAAGGTAAAATTTCAAAAATAAATCATGTGAAATAAACAGTACTCTTTGCGTCCTTGTGCCCCTGAGACATGCTCAGAAGTTTCAGAGACTACCCAAAATCCCCAAGTCTGTGCTACGTCTCTCTGGGAATTGATTACTTGCTGCCTACCCTGAGTCTTTCCCCGGAAGTCTGAGCCTGTGACTGCCTCTCACTGCCAGCTAAATCTACCAGATTAATTTTACTGGTAATGGAATGGTCATGTTGAATGCCTTCTATTTCTTCTGTCTGTTAAAAAAAGGTAAAGCATCTTGCCTTTATACAAAGCAAAAATTAGACGAGCAATAGGCATGTATGTAAAACTGAATATATTACTGAATAAAATTAGTCCTGCCTACCTTGGTTGGTTTCAGTAGTTTCTACATTTTACTGGTGCATGTAGCCATGTATTATACATAATTTACTTAAACATTTGCAATGTAAAAACAAATGATTTCTTTTTATTAAAAAAACAAAAAAAAAAACAAACAAAAAAACAACAACAAAAAAACAAAAACAAACAAAAAAAACCAACCAACAAAAACAAAATTCAACATTTTTGATGCCTTTAAATCAACACAAGAAATGCATTGTAAACTGAATCCAGGAATGTTTCCAACTTCTGAAAATTTTTAAATTGGAGGATTTTACATATAAATTGTATTTAAAAAATTATGGGCAAATTGAAAGAATAGACAGATCTGTAGCAATATCTCACAAATACAAAGATGTACACATAATTCCTATGACCAAAAAGAATCAACATCCCAGTAAAATAACTTGCAAATAATGTTCATTTATAAACAGTATACTCAATACATATCAAACATGTCAAAGTAAACATACATTCTATGTGCAAACTCAGTTTTGCAAATGATGAAGCGTGATAGGCATAAAATACTTTTCCATGCAGAAAATGTCTGTACCTGGCCTGGAGAACATAAACAAAGAATAAACTTATGTTAAAAAAAAAAAACCCATGTTTTATAATTTCAATCTTTATGGACTCCTGTGCATGAATTATTGAAAAATTGAATCTTACTTGATAAATAACAATGCAGCACAGATTAACATTGCTTACATATATTCAAAAAGGTTTAGATTTACATGTATTTAGAATTTTTCACTCCAGAAATATTCAGTATATATGGTTCCCAAGCCTGGTATCATAAATAAAAGAAAATTTCTGCATGCCTTAAAATTCTTTGTTATCACAAAATATCAGGTATGTGTACTTGATCTTTGTAAAACATATCTACATCTATTAATCTAGAAAGACAACCTGATGTTATAGAACTTGTGTTTGATACATGTACATGGATTTGGTAATAGCTAAATAAAAACCGTAATACATGTACTTGTAACAGCAACCCCCCCCCCCCCCCCCCCCCAAAAAAATACCAAACAAACCCTGTATAGTTTGAATATTTTTTAAGAAACTAAATTTAATTCGCCTATTCAATAGTACTGGTAATCTGTTTCTAAAATCACAGCACTAAGAGACAACTAGACTAGATATCATGAATTTATCATGAATTATGTATACAGGATATAGAAAAAAAATCTAAATTGATCAGCAATTATCATCAAATTGTACAATGAGAAACTCTTTTTTAACTTCAGAAATAATGGATAAACATGAAAAAGCATCGCATAGCCATCACTTGAAAGAGCATATCAAATTCAAAATCTAGAATTTAATTAAAAAATCAAACTAATCAATTCTAGGCCTACCTCTGTTTCACACATTAAATCCTGAGCAGAGAAAATACCCAAAAAGAAATAAAATTAATCAAACCTCTCAACAATTTCAATTAAACTAAATCAATAAAATATTGTTACATAATCAATTTTTCTTCTTCTCAACAATAATACTTGTACATGTTTTTCAGTAGAAAACATTAACACATACCCTGGTCTGTGTCAGAACAAGTGTGAAGACCGAGTGTGAGCGACTGCTCTTGTCGTTCATTCCTGTTGCTGCTGTGGCACGATTCTTGTTCCCAAGCGTTATCCATCCCTTAATATGAAGGTATGTAACAATTTTATTAGAATCAGTTCATATTCTCTGGTTTGATAAAAGAGCTTTAATTCAAAAGTAAAATGTTCATGACAATATGAAACAAGACATCACATTGCTCAACTGAGCAGTTGCATTTTCCCTCATGTAAAAATATTCCAGGTGTTATGCAGGGAATTTTTGCATATTCATTTGGCATATCATACCCAAGTAGCTTTAAAAAACATTATGAAGAATTTTCTTATATATTTACTATGTAGCACTTTTAACTTCTCTTGTGGCCTCATCTTCAGGAATCTAAACTTGACATACTTATTTGACATATATTGTACCCTTTTGGTGCTTTAGGAGAAGATATTTTGTGCTTGAGAACAAATACATATGTGTTTATTTAAAACTGTGAGGACACTGCCATGTAAATATAGTCTTTTGTGGATCAGTGGTTTTTCATCAGAAGCATCCTTTTTTTTTTTTAAAGAATCCACACTACTTTGACTAATTATCTCCCCTTGGAAGGTGGGGAGACCCTTTACTAAAACAAACTTGAAACCCTTTACCAAGGACTGCATTGTGTCAATTTAATTGGAATTAGCCTTGTGAGTCGAAAGACAATACATGTAATATGAAAAATTTATGGCAAGTACCAGAAAAAAGATGAATGACCTATGCTATAGGAAGAAACTTTGTTCACACAGAGTTGGATAGATATACCCTATCTTTAGTTTGGTTGTATCATTTCATTACTACCTGAGTAATATGTCAAGCAGAGTTTACTGCCTAAAATATCTCTCTGCATGTACTGGTTGGACCACGTATATTTATCTAATTGTACGTGAACAAAGTTCCTTCTTATAGCATAGTCATCTCATTTCAGCCTTCAGTTTTTAACAGTACAAAGTTTTACAGCAAAGGTCATTTACGTGTGTATTTCATATGGTTTAAATTTGTTGGAAGATTACCTCAACATCTTCAAATGAGTTGACAACATACGTAGAAAGTCCTTCTACATAGGGTCCTAGGACAGGATGTTCTCGCACTTTCAGCTGAAATGTTTAATTAACTTATTGATACTTCTTTACTTTGTATTTAGAGTCATTCAGAGTTTGTTCATAATGAATAAGGTACCACACATCTAAACAAAAGCAGCTGAAAATAGATAAACGCTTCCTAGATTGTTGTGTCTTTCTGTTGATTACTAACCGTAGGTTTCTTTCCTCCTTTCTCTTTGGCAGATGCCAGCAGATCATGTATTTTCTCATTGTAGATTTCAAAGAAGGAAATCTCCACATTGATTTTTACCTGTAATACAGTCAACAATAAATTCTAGTTATAAGTCATAAAATTATTTTCTGTTTTAAAGTCTCCCCATTGCAATGCATACTGTACATTCCTGACTATACATGAGGAATGTATTGCATAATTTCATGAGAAGTGTCCCTCATGAAATAAATTTATTTACTTTTATTTGTATGTTGCTAAAATACATGTAAAAACTCGAGATCAACAGACCACTCGTGAATTCATGGTCTTGCAATCTGATGTGTACAAATCATTTCGCGATGTTAAGTACTCATGTAAAGTATTGAAAATACAGAAGAGTGTTTAGCAGTTTGTGTGATATGCCACTGATTCACATTTCATAGCATTTGTTTATTTGTAGGTAAGAGGTATTACCAAACACAGATCAGTAATGACGGAAAATCTAAACTTGATGGAGTGGGTTTGAATCCTACTGGAGATTTTTACACTTTTTTCATCCTCTACTTTTCAAAACCCGATTTTTCAAAGATTTTTTCCCCTCAACATACAGCATGAATACAAGTACCCTACCTTTAGTTTGGTTGTATAATTTCATAATTACTTGAGTTACATGTCAGGCAGAGTTTATTGCCAAAAAACCATTTAGTTTGTACTGGCTAGACCAAATATATTTATCCAACTGTATGTGAACAAAGTTCCTTTCTAAGGCATAGGTTATACCTCTTTTGACCTAGAATGATTGTAACTAACACAAGTACATAATCTCAATAGGTCAAAAAGGCCAAGGTCAAATTGGAGCAAAACCTGGAAAATTGTTGCCAGTGTACATTTACATGGTAATATCTAAATAATGTGATATTATTTGCGTTATCCAAAAAGTTCAGAGATTGTATTAGGATTTGCTAAGTGAATATATGCATTATCAATCTAGCATGCTGGGTAAAACAAACACAAAATCACACTATTTTAAATGTTCTAACTTCTACTTATCTCATGCTAATCACTTCTGAATTTCTTATGTCTAATTCATTAATTTAACAACACCCAAGATTACATCATGTTTTTGCATGCATGCAGCAGGAAATGCTTGGGTGCTGTTTAAAGATATATACTTCACTTACATATAAGCAGTGGCCATGATTAAAATTCTCTGTTGATTTGAGTCAGTAAGAGAAAGCTGTAAGATGTGTGGACTTGCATGGGAAATAAATGAGGTATACGTCCTCCAATAAATGAGGTATACGTCCTCTAATAAATGAGGTATATGTCCTCTTTGGACAGTTCTTTTATATTTCCACAGTTTAATAACATTTTTGTTAAGAATGTACATTTTGAAATCTTTTTAAAAAAAATGAATATGACAATTTCCAACAAATGTCCTGCCCTCCCCAAAAAAACCTTAAAACTTCACAATGCAGTAAGACACGCTTATAGCAAAGTGCTGGGACAAACAATTTTTATGCACTGTAAATGTGATTCGTTATATCCAATTAATTCATGTTTTAAAATTACAAAAAATGAAAATGACTTTGCAGTAGGCACGAATTCATTATAACTGAGTTCGCTGTAAGCATGAATTCATTAAAACCGTGTTTGCTGTAAGCACGAATTCATTATAACCGTGTTTGCTGTAAACATGAATTCATTAAAACCGAGTTCACTGTAAGCATGAATTCATTAAAACCGAGTTCACTGTAAGCATGAATTCATTATAACTGAGTTCACTGTAAGCATGAATTCATTATAACTGAGTTCGTTGTAAGTGTGAATTAATTATAATCGTGTTCGCTGTAAGCATGAATTTATTATAACCATGTTCGCTGTAACCCATGTTTTACTGTTATCTTTCATTTGCTACACTAAGAAATTAAATACATATATAACTCCATTTAATTAAGTAATATCAGATTAAGCACGGCTTTAATGCGATTTACAAAGGGTCAATCATGTCACAGTAAATTGTTCACCTCTTCACCAGACAAAACATGCCAGAAATTTTGGACATGTGTCTATGTTTTACACAGTTCCTATTTTTGTGTTGTCTTAAGGTCTTACATGGTCTTAACTCTTTCTTCATAATAATGAGATTTATTAAAAGGCCACTGACAATGATTTCAATATTGCTAAAAAACATTTTCTCATAACACAGAAATGAAGATTACTGCCAAATCTTGCTTATGAAATATCTTTCATCATTTATTATGTAGGGGATAACCTATATTATTTGCATGCTTTGTTGTCTGAATTTATGTGGTTGGAATAATTTATGGCTTGAAAGGTGCAAAAATTGTTCACTTATTGAAAAGTTTTGTAACAAAAAGCAATGAATGATATTCCTTTTTGAATCAATACTAATACATGTACATAAACATTATGTTCCATGTACTTGTGAAATGGAATTTCAGATCTCAGACTTGCAAGCTGAAATTTGTGACACATGTATTTTTTTGTGGACTAACATAATATCATATCTGATTAAGTTCATATTAATATACTGAATTCATATCACCATTCATTGAAAACTATTCCATTGATTTATAAATTGCAATATGAAATGCTGTTTTGTGAGCTGAATTTATGAGCTCTTGTATGGAAAAATTGTGTTTAATAAAATAAAAATATATGTCTAGCCCTACCACAGTCAATATACAGGAAATACAGCTGTTTGTCTACTTACTTATGTTTAATACTGCTTAATTTTTCATTTATATAAATCTGATCATGTTCTGAATTCATTGATTGGGTTGATCTGACTCAACATCCAGCTGAGAATACAGGAACTTATTCAATATCTATCTCTGATACTTTGACAATAAGTAGGCCACATATACTTATCAAAACTTAATGATAGGTATATAAATTTTAAAATTGGGGGCCAATATTAAATTCCATCACAGGTTCCATTTGACTGACCCTTTGAAGCCCTATCTAGTGTGTGGATTTATATAGTGTTGTATTGACAAACTCCATGAATGATTTTCATTCTATTGTTTAGTTCAGACAAGCCAGTAATCTTGCCTACATATATTTCATTCAAATACTTTCAATTTGTAAACTTTTATGTTGATCAATACATTGCTTATATTGAAAACTGCTTTAAAACGACAGAATCCAGATATTTTTAAATGTCCTTCAGTATTAAATTGACAATGATCTTTGTTGTGGGATTGAAATGACTTAGTACACAATGAAAAATACCTATACATCTGCAGCTATCTATGCTGAAATCAATTATTACCATAAATCATGTTGATGGCATTTGTCCACCAAATGAAAAGGAAATGGAAAGACTGATAATGAAACCAACAAACAAATCATTTCAAATCCTAACATTTTTCCAGAAAACGTTCACTGAATTTTTTTTTCAGTAATTCATCAAGGTTCTTTTTAAAGCTGGTATCCCATACCTTGCTACTTTTGATAAAAAATGAATATTTCCCCTTTCACAGGTAAAACCTTCCTGTCAATTGCAGAAAACTATTGAAATGGAGAAATCCTCTACATCAGATAAAATCCTTTTTATACATTCTCTAAGTCAATTTCTATAACTATCAGATACCAATAATATGAATAAATTATAATAATCAGTCATTTATTACCACCACCTCCACACACCCTCCTCCAACTGCTAGATTAAACCTGGTGGGGTTTTTTTTGTTTGTTTGTTGTTTTTTGGGGGTTTATTTTTTGTTTTGTTTTTTTTGTTTTGTTTGTAAATCTTACAATGAATTATATCCAAATAAGACTGCATTTCCCTCATACACTTGATATACATGCATACACAGTAATTTAACACTATATCAAACTGCCTGACTTATCTCTCAGTCCCACTCTGTTAACTCTAGGTCCTGATAAATTAGGGATTGTAAAGATATTTTCTGAAAGCCCTCCATCTAATTCAGCTTTAATGATATCCTGAGAGAAAGTCAATAATCTAAGTGTTTCCTACAGATTAATAACATCAGTGATTGACACACTCCATGTTAAACAGGGATTCAACTTCTAATGTTTCTACCCAGATTAAACACAATGTTCTGCAATGGAGACATGAGAGCTCCACCCAAACACTACTTTATAAACTATGTTCATCAACATACTCTAGAATAATTATTAAAATCTTAACTTGTATAATTGAATAATTGTCATCAGTCCACTGAAAATGAACATTGTAAAGATCAGCTATTGGATACAGAACTGCATTTCATGTCAGTCTTCAAAAATAAAATATCTTGTGTTAAGTACAGGATTTAATGCAATCTGTGTGGCAGATAGTGTAGCCATGATGTAAACATTGGACAAGTTAAATATTGCTGATTAATGTAGATACCTTCTGTAGGACTGAATATTGAGCAAAATTTCCTTTATTCTGTCCTAGTAAATCATTCTCAGGTGACCTGTAAATTTCTTATTGATTTCATACTTTTGTTGTGCAATCACAGTAAACAATGCAATTCACTGTCTGCATGGAAAATTCCCTGGTGTGAGTGTGTGACATTATTTTCAATATATTTCTTGGATTATGTTTCAGACATAAATGAATCTTTCAGCTCAATTAATTATGTATCCATGCAAATTATACATGAAGAACCTAATAAATTTTGAAAAATATTTTTATATCGAGTACATTGTACTAGTGTACTGTTGCCTTACTAAAAGTTGAACAATCAAATATTGGTTACCGATAACAAGAAAGAAGAATTTTGTTAATTGAAGTAATTGATTACAATACATATTAGATATTGAAGTTTAAATTCAAACTTCAAAAAGAAAATGCCACTTAAAATTCCAGTCAACAATGGACTAAAAACAAATGCAAACAAAAAATAATAAGTCCAGTCATGCATAAGGTGCTAAAATTTTAAAATTCACAGTAAACATGCAAAAGAGCTGTTGTTCTACCTAACAGTGAAATGAAATTTTAAACAATTATATTGAATAGTTTCTTGGTTAACTTTTGATACTGACAAAGAGTAATCTTGCCAATCTCTGATATTATCACTCAGACACAACATTGAAATGGAAGTTTCTGTTTTAGCATATCTAGGACAGTGGGAACAATACCTTTGGTCAGGGTACAGTAGTAGTATGTTTTTATAACACTGAAATCTAATTTTATTTATAATAATAAATTTACCATTTCTGAGTCCCTAGTGACTTCCTGGTTGTGATAAGCTCGGGAAAACAGCTCCTCACAGAACCTGGGAATGATTCCCACCTCACTCCCATGTCCCATAATGCTGAAACAGACAATGTTATTATCAAATATATGGCAGTAAATGTTTCACTAGCTTAATATTAATACATAGACTGTTTGTGACCATCCCTGAAAGAATGTTCTTACTGAACACCAGAAAAACAAGTTACAAACCTATAACTTTTTCCACTGCCTGTTTGACCATAAGCAAACAGGCAGGTATTATATCCCTCAAATGCCTTGACCAACAGGGGCTGGGCCAGCTGGCGATACACACGCTCCTGACCAGCAAATTCCCGGTGGGAACTGTCAAAGGACCAGAAGGAGAAGTCAAAGTTAAATCTGTAGTGATGACC
This sequence comes from Ostrea denselamellosa, assembly GCA_024699665.1. Taxonomy (NCBI): domain Eukaryota; kingdom Metazoa; phylum Mollusca; class Bivalvia; order Ostreida; family Ostreidae; genus Ostrea; species Ostrea denselamellosa. Next base: position 12,282,318 of record JAMZEH010000042.1, read on the forward strand.
ACTGTCCAGAAGAGAACTGACCATAGTTTCGTTGCCATCCATCGACACCACACAACGGACATTTGCATCACTCAATTCCCTGGAAAATACCAATTTGAAAGATAAAATTCCCTTCTGATGCATGAAATTGAATTAGGGTTTAAATGAAATACATCATCTGTTTCTTTAGTAAACTGAAGACCAGAATATACACTCAGTCTAGGGGTGGATATGAAAACGTTTCAAATATGGCAATCTTCATGAAAACTTGAGTGTAAACCCCTTTCAGGGCTACAGCTATAAATTAACTTAAATGATGAATAGAAGATAAATGAGACCGCTAGCCTATGTGTGAATGGTTTATAGTTTAACTTTTACACATTATATATACATATACTTTAAATTTTCATAACTGTATAACGAACATGAAATTATATTGAGAGTTATTATTGAATATTGCAGTGTAAAATATAATTCTGCATGACCATTACAGTCCTTCAGAGTTTGGAGTTGATTATCGTCCAAAGGATTAGCCTATCAAAGAATGATGTCTGAAGATTAAAAGATTAATCTACTGCAGATTGCTGATTTAATCTCATGTGTTATTTTAAATGTTCAGTATATGTATGCTAACTTGCAAGATCTATATACATATTCCACAAAGTTCTAGCTCTGATAATGGTCTGATAAAAATCTGTACAATGGCCTTGTCAGCTGATAGTCTTCAAAAAAGTTGTACCAATATTTAAAGAAACAATATGCACTTATTACATTTCAAAAACATTTTTGTTAAATGTGTGTTAATGAAAATAGAGTTTGAAGAATAAGATAAAACATTTTCGGCAGACTTTGAAATTGCAGTTTCAATGCCCTGACAATTTCATACAGTATAATACCGATATAATTTTGACTTACTGATGAAGTCTGAACAAAACCATTACCTTGTGCTGTAGGGACGAACTCGAACAGCTACAGTCACACTAGAACTATCTTCCTCATACATGTTTGTTTCCTTATCATACATCATTTCATACCGCGGCAGATCCATCTGCACAGTCGAGTAACACTCTGGTGTGGCCAGCAACTTATCATCTAATGTATATCTTCTAAGTGGTGTCCTCATATTCGAGCCATAAAGCTGGTCTGGACTGCTCAAGTCTGAATGGTTTTCCAGTGTCACGCGCCGTGCTTCCTTAGCTGGTGTAAGAAAATTTTCTTTATTATCTGAGTTCCATGATGGAGGGGATTTTGATCTCGGTGTTGTCCCCCCATTGACAGTGGGAGATTTATACACGGGGAGACGGCTCGGTTGCCTGGGGGTGGGGACTTTCTCACGGAGTATCGACTCCTCCTCAGTGGTAGACATGCTGGAGATGTCATTAATTGACAGACTGACTGACAAACTGAGAGGGTCATTTTTTAGTCTAGTTACACTCTGTGTTCCCCCAATTGATGTTTCTACGGTTTGTCTGTTGAAGGTGACCGATTTGGTCACAGACGGAGATTTCTCCCGCGGTGTGCCCCCTGGAACGACCGGTAAAACACGTTTTCCTTTAATAGACTTAGTTCTTTGAGCACTTGCTGATGTAGTGGCCATATTCACACCTTCTCTTTCACTTAACGATTTCAAATTACCTCCACGCACCGTCGTCTTGTCATTTTCTACATTTAACGCACCTGCCTATTCCTTTCAACAACTACATAAGCATATTTAAACACATTCCCTTCTACTAATGAAAGTTATTTTCATGAAAATTTGACATCTTCTCATTCACTTTGTATAATATACACCAAAATCAGTCTTCCCACCTCTTTCATGTTTACATTCACATTTGAAATGGCCTCCTTGTTCGAAATGTAATTGTGTTACAAAGATTTTGATTGGCTCATTTTTCAAACGTATTGAGGCTACTTGCGATCATGATTTTACCTTGGCGGATGTACGAATTTACAGTTTTGATAAATGCCACACAAAAAGAAGATGTATGAATATAGTTCAGTCATCGATTTAAGTTATTGAGAGATTGACTGTTAGTGAAGTTGGGGGGGGGGGGGGGGGGGGGGGCACATTTTTCATAAATTATTTCCGATCATATTCACCACTGAGGGACCGCAACCTCGACCTAGATCAACATATGTAGGCTCGTGCAAATCTTTTAATATAAAATTTAAATTTGATAAAATCTTTCTTGTATAATTACATTTTCATCCAAATTACTAAAACGTTTGGCAAGCCGAGGAAGGTTTTATCAAAGATTCGCTACAGTATACTTTTTTAAACTTTAGGCTAAATGTTGAAATTTAAAGAAAATTCATGATTTAAAATTTGAGGTTGAATTTTGACGTCACAATTTATATCATAAATCATTTAGTGAATAGGAAAAATGTTTCACTCTATTAATTCATTATTTTCTAATTTTTATCAATACTTTAGACACGAATTACTCAACAATTGTGGAAAATGAATTAACAATTATCGATTTTTTGATGGAACAATTTTCACGAAATTTTAATTAGATATCAATTAAATTTAATAGTAGATAAATACATATTAATACTACAACTTAATCCGAAGAGTCAACTAGCGTCGAGTTGACAGGCACGGATCATATCAGATCACTTAAAGCGTCAAGCGGAGCACGGATCACTCTCTGTGTCAAAAACACGTATTATGGATGTGTTTATATATAATAATAAATGTAGTTTTATATGAAATATGTAGGGGAAATTCTCTGTATTGTTTTATCATGGTTGCATGTATAATGATTAAACGGAATTCATGCAGCAAGCAACTGATTGATAAAATGAAATATTTCAAGCGTTAATTCTTACCTCTATTGCTGTTTCTGTTCTTAAACCTTCTCGGTGTAGCAGGATAAATAAATTCGAAATGTCCCGTTTTCATCATTAACAATATTATTGTTAGCAGATATACAGATATAAAAATCCTTCAAATGAATGCGGTGTGCATATTCGTACATAAGTAAAATATATAATGTATGTCAAAATGTGGAATATATATATACTGACAATTTGACAATATATATTACTCCGCGAGATGCCACTTTCCTTGAGTAGCGATAGGCTCCTCTTTACACGTGTCACTGATTGGTACAGAGTAATTGTGTGTTCTCGTCACCGTGGGGCGTACAGGGTGTGATGAAATTGATAAGAACATACCTCGTTTTGTTATTGGTTCGTTACAACACATGCTGGCCAACAATATTACACCCCAGATGGTGCGGGACAACCCAGAGGCCCTATTAACAGTTTTACCGTCTGGAGGTATCCTTCATATAGCGCGCTCTTTGAGACTGGTCAACGTAAAATGGATTGCCATTATATCGTTTATTTATCTTATTTTGATTCAACGGATATTGGACGTATAAATTGATAAAACCGAGTATATCTATTTCGTTTATCTTTTATTAATTCAGTAAAAATCGAAAATTTCTGTATGTTCTTTTGGTTGTGCAATTTAATGACAGCTGACTATTTTTCATAAATTATGAAAAGAAAGTGATTTAGTATTGAAAAGGTTGCTTTCTACGACAACCTCCAATGAGAGTTGGGGGGGGGGGGGGGGCAGTAAAACAGTAAAGTGAGGAGAATTTTTCACCATATGACTGAAGTTGTGAGGACAAAAGTGCACTACGAGGACAAAAATCCTGTCCTCACAGTTACGTCCTCATAAATATGACCTATAGCATGTGAAAGATGTAGATACAAAATATTTAAATTAGTGAGGACAAGTGGTGTGAGGCCATGTCCTTACTAATATTCTCTTCAAATCCACTATTTTCATAATTCGAAAGAGAGTACACAATACATGTAGATTATCTTTGACGATGGTATCAGGTGTCCTTATTAGCTGTACCTTAAGTAACGTATATGTGTTTTCTCTTCTAGAAATTGTGAGGATATCCTCACTTCACAGATTTGGAGAGAGAGAGAGAGAGAGAGAGAGAGAGAGAGAGAGAGAGAGAGAGAGAGAGAGAGAGAGAGAGAGAGATGCAAGGTAAGTAACTCGTGTTTTCATAAATTAGTGCGCAAGAGTTACTTCTCCTTTTAACACAGTAACAACGATTTACCATGCCCAAATCAGGACACCCCCCCCCCCCCCCCCCCCAACCCCTTGCGATTTGAAGAAAAAATATTAATTTGTTATCATTTTATAGAGAGATTAATGTCCTTGTATATTTAAATAAAAATTATGGATGATGTTTACTATCATCTACTTACTTTAGTAGTAGGACACTATAGGCGACTCTTGCCTAACAACTGCGATTTAATTCACCTTTAAAAAAAATTCCTTTACAAAATCTAAAATTCCTTAAATTAGGGGGTTACAGGAAAAAATCAGTGCATCGTGTAAGTTATTTTTTCCTGCAGGAAATTTCAATTTTCGAAGTATATATTTTTCTCAATGATTTTAATTTACCTTGATCAGAGGCTCTAGTTGAAGTTTGTCATCTGATTGTGAATTGATATTTCACTCCCCCCCCCCCCCCCCCCCCTCTTTTTCTTATGGTTCATCGGGTCCTGCGAAGTAAGCGGGGATAATAAATGAAGGTGAAAATACTATATAGAAAAATAAGCAAGTTACATAATGGTTTTCCAAAAATAAATGCAGAAAAATGCTTTGTTAATTTTAAGATCAATTTTAGACAAATGCTCGTATGTACTTAAGGAGGAGTAACACATTGTCATAATGACCGACTTACTTTAAAACATGAAAAAACATGAATGAAAATATAAACATCAGCAATACTTTGATATTCCTTTCACATCTAACACCTAGTTGGTAGCTCAGTAGGTTAACGTGTCGATTGCTGATCTGGAGATTGTGGGTTCAAGTCTGGTCGGGATTTTATCTCTTTTTCTTTCAGATTACTTTCTATTAAACCTACATTTTTTTTCCACTAAGAAGGTAGATATTAAAGTTTTCAATTTCAGAATATTTTTTGTACATTTCCTCCACCTTTTATCCATATACGACTTCTCAGTTGTATTATTCATCCTTAATTTTAAAAGTACATATAACGTACAGACTTATGTAGTGTTTCAACGTAGTTCACAGGCATTTGTACAAACTTCCAGATTTCTATAAAAATGCTACATTTCTCTCTTTCCCCCAGATTATCGCTCTCGAGACTTCGTTCGTGCAAAGTCTTAAAAGCGACACTAACCGCATATAAAACACATAATGACCAAAAAATAAATAAAATAGTTATAATAATAAAAATAGGAGGGGGAAATCCTCTAGAAAAGGGGAAAAAATAATATAAAATTAAACAATTTTTGAAGAAAATCATCGTATATCGAAATGATTATTTTCACGTGTTAAAAAATGCCTTTAAGTTTTTAAAAGTATTTGAGATGCTCTTCACACCGGGAATGGAGCGCGTTCATTCAAGATGCCGGTGTAAAGAGACTCATATCATCTCATACATTTTCGAAAACTGTACGACATTTCTTATATTTACATTCTCTACTGTTACTGTATTTACCTTGTTACATAAAATGTTATTTCAAACAAGAAGTATCACTTTTTGACGGTTTCCACTCTGACGTCACAGTAAATAACGTTGAAAATACCACGTTTTAATTGTGACGTACTAGTCCTACTTGCCTTTTTATTTATTATAATACCTGCGTGTGAAGAAGAAGAAGAAAAAGAGAGTGATTGAAACATTTTTCACTACGTACTTTTTAAAATATTTACATCTCCAATGTTTTGGCCCTCAACATCTATACCACTTCAATATTTATGACAGCCATGTCTTAATGATTGCAACGAAGATATGAACAATGTGTGTATGAATCTTGATAAAATAGTAGGTTTATTTTAAGAGATGGGAAATGCGACAGAAATTAAAGTAAAATTTAAATTTAAAAAATAAATTGCACTTTTGAAAATACATGAGGGTAATGAGGGTATGAAGTGCAACGCTTTACGCAGAAACGCTATTACCACGCTTCTTGAAGCATTGCTTGCGTTCATGGCTTCATGTACTATCAAAGTTTAATAATATCATTTTGTGAGCCAAGAAGAAAAATATGTCAGTTGTACTTAACAATTTTCTATATATGGAATTTTCACATTTAAAAGAGAAGGAACTCTGAATTTTCTTTAAGAAATTCATAAAAACTTTTTTTTTTATATTTTTTTTTTTTTTTTTTTTTTTGCTAGAGGTGGTTATCACATCTATCGGGCGAGTCACCGTGTCTATATAGCACACCTTTGCTTCTTTTGAAGAGTCATCTATTACCGGGTGCAAATACCCGAAAAAAGTTTTATATTGCATAATTGATAAATACATTATATATATTTTTGGTAATCGCTATATATTTTGGTTTATACATTATCACTTTTTAAATGGTATCTTAGTCCCAGCAACCACTGATTACCTGACAAATGTACAATATGGATCCCCCCTCCCGCCTCATGTAAACATTCATTTGCTTCTTAGAAAGTGGAGAAGTGGTAGTCTGAGGTAAAACTCCATGAAATCTGAAGAACATCCTGAAATTGTTGTTTGAAACTAATCATCAAGTTCTTTCGATCAAGTTCAAAGAACAAGCCTTATTTTGTTTGGTTGATCACAGATATGCGCTCCCTGTCTATCAGATGCATTTAAATTTAAGTGGTCATCTTTATTTGGAGGACTAGGAAGATGTAACTGACTTCAACCTGCTAAATAAATTTTGATTGACGCGATGTTAGAGTTCGTAAGTTACCGCGGTGAGAAGGATATATTTGTCCATGTTCAAAAATTGTGATGGCTACTGCTTGTAACAAGTAACACTGCAATTGTCACGTGCATGCATACCCAAGAGACTAAGGTAACAGCTATCTAATTTATAATTACGTTTTATATTAGAGTATACATTTTTTGTCTATTATGATTAGTATCAATAAAATCAACCAATAAAACTGTATTCTTGAATAAAATCATTTATTTCCAAATGAGAACCTCATGGGGCATGACATGATTAAATTACATGTACCAATGAAATGTTTCTCAAAGTTTCAATAAACTAAATTCATGTACAAACATAGAATGTCAACTCTTGTTCGGATTGTATAACAATATATGGCATAGTTTTAATTAACACTTAAACATAAATCATATGAATACTATTTAAAACAAAAAACAAAGCAAAAGTAAAAAAAAAACCAAAAAAAAGAAAACCAAAAAAAACCTCCCCAAAAACCCACCACGGTTTCGTAAGGATCCTCTACAAAACTGGTCGATGGCTGATCGTCAGCCGAGTGACTAGTTACGATTGTCCCTGCGTGCACACAGGTACTTAATCGTAGGAGAGGGTGTTCTTCTGTAATATCTTCATCCCCTGTTTATTTGGTTCATTTGATCTGAAATAGCAGATAAGTTCTTAACCCGTCTTTCGTTTGTTTGTCAGTCTGTAAACGGGCGGATCTAAGAATGGAAGGGGGGGGGGCAACGTCATAGGCCTGCAGGGAGTTTGGGGGGCCCCGGAGCCCCCAGAAGCTATTGGAAGTTACAAATTTTATAAGGCTTGAAATATGTCTCCTAAGTAGTCCTTTTACTCTTCCTTAATTTTTAAAGAGAATTACACAATATTTAAGGGTTTTGGGAATAAAATGTTAGTCCTCCCAAACAAAGTAACATAACAATAAAAATCAAAAGATCTTGTAATTTATTTCTTTGAGAGTGGCAAGAGAGAGAGAGAGAGAGAGAGAGAGAGAGAGAGAGAGAGAGAGAGAGAGAGAGAGAGATTGCTTGCATCTTTATCGTATATTATTTTTGTTCTAAACAAGAGACTATGATTTACCCTAAAATTGAAAATTTCAATATTCGGCCACTGGACCAATTTCATTCAAACGTGGTACAAAGCATCCCAGTGCCAACAAGTAACATAACAATAAAAATCAAAAGATCTTGTAATTTATTTCTTTGAGAGTGGCAAGAGAGAGAGAGAGAGAGAGAGAGAGAGAGAGAGAGAGAGAGAGAGAGAGAGATTGCTTGCATCTTTATCGTATATTATTTTTGTTCTAAACAAGAGACTATGATTTACCTTAAAATTGAAAATTTCAATATTCGGCCACTGGACCAATTTCATTCAAACGTGGTACAAAGCATCCCAGTGCCAATGTAATAACTAGAGGTTAAATAGTTTTTCCTGTCGTGAAAAATGAATAGCCTTCTCTCATGTTTCCAATATAGGTTGTGTAGGCCGATATCGAACTCGAAGGGCCCTATGTAAAGAAAAGGGTCTGAATTCTTTTATATTATTATTATTACAATTTTTTCCATAATACTAATATTGCAGATTAATTATTATTTGAATAATCTTTTAATCAACGTTTTGTGACAAGTTTGAGGAGTACAACATGATATGCTATCATTAAGAAAAATAAATAAATAAATAAATATGCGCACCTGCTGTTGGTGGGGGCAGATGCATCAGTAATCTGATAGCTCCTCCTCTTTCCGGAAGTAAACAAAACCATGCGTTGTATGATTTCAAGCACTGTGATTATAAGAAAAAGACAGTCTAATAATATTAAGATGATAAGTAGTTTCTCAATATTGTTTAACAAAGATCGTCTGTATATGATGCACTCTACATTTAGTGATCGGCCACGCAGGCTCGGATATTCGCCAACTGATCTCCCGGTCCAGACATCTGTCGCGGCAGCGCGACGCCGGCCCGCTGAATGGCTGTTAGGTACTGTGTGTATGTTGACACAGAGGTCACGCGCGCTGGCTGGCGGCTTTGGCGGAGCTAACGACCCAATATCAGACAGAATCTTTTTCACAAACTTCTAACGGCGCCAGACGTCTTGTTTTGTGCCAAGCAATTCGATTTTCCAGCTGATACCATCATGAAACTGTAGCATCATCGGTGCAAGTTTGTGTAGATGTGATAATGCACGGCAGACAGACACGGGGCTGTCTGGCTCTCTGTCTGCATTTCAATGATTTTTAAAGGTCAGTCGCTTTAGCTTCTCCTCATGTTTTTAACTGCACAGAACATTGTCAGTAAGTAAGTCTGGCGTCTAGCAATTTCTTTTCACAACACGACTGTTAAAATGTTTATTTTGCAAGGAAGCATATCAATTTTTTCTTTCAGAAAAGATTAGTCTGCAGTCAGATACACACAACTTTTGATTTGCAGGTAAGTGAATTTTACATCTAAAAATCTAATGTCAAGAATTATGGAAAGGATCTAGTTGGGAATGTGAAAAGAAGAGGGAAATTTGATTTGCTATTGCTTGATCTAGCTGTTTCCATGAGGAAAGAGAGACCACAAAGAGCTATAGTTGAACTCAGATTTGTTATACATGTATAGCACTATTTTCATCAATAAGAACATGTACATATATTTATATTATATAAATTTAGCAGTGCTGAAGTGTGATTTCAGTGAAAAGATTTATAATAATATACAGATATATTTCTATAGTTAGTGAGAAATATAGATCTACCAGAGAAGGAGTTTTTCATTTGTGTTTGAAAGGAAAAAAGAAACCTTGTACTATATGAAAAGGATATATATGTCATTTACTTAAATTGTTTTTCAGGATCAGTTAATAAAGCAGTTAAATGTTTAAGTATGATCTTGAAAAAAATTCAGTATGAATGAAATTTAAATGCAAGGTATGTTAATGAAACAGCCTGTAAATTTAAAATATGATTCTTGAATATGGTTATTTTTTGCTTTCTTCAGTTTACTTGAATACACTACAAGAATGAAATACGAGTTTTATCAATGTGATCAGTGTTACTCTGATTCCCATGAGAAAATTATGATATCAAGGAAATAGTTTTATATGATGGGAAAGAACACAATTAATATTGGTGAAAATCATAATTAAAACACAGTATGATATTATTTTTGATATCAGTTTGGACTTTGTTACAGGGAAGAACTTTCGGGGTTAAACTTGTTTTACCATGGAGTTTGACAAAGCCTTCTCAGAATCTGTGGACAACATCATGAACTTTGCCGAAATTCTATATAAATGCACTTTATGCACAACTTTGCCATCAATTCTCACTTCAAAGACAAGTTTTGTTTCCCATGTCAAAGGTCAACACTTCAATAGGAATCACACCAAGTGCCCAGAATGTTCCTTAACTTTTGAAACAGAAGAGGATCTACATGCACACTCAAGGTCATCTCATTGTATTGAACTCGCATCTAAAAGAGAAGAGAATACTGACTCAAAGGTCATCAGAGAAGAGGAAATAACATCTGCTGAAGATTCATTATCCTCTCCTACGCAAGAAACGGAACTGGAGAAAAGTGAGAATAATGTTTGTATGAATTACAATAGATGTGGTCAATACAATGCTACATGTACTAGCAAACCAGATATCACCAGCACTGAGGTGACTTGTTCAGCAGATAGACAGTTCCCCTTAAAACAGGATGGCCAAGGTGTCTCTGAAGTAATGGAATACACATGGCCTGAGAACAGACCCACAGTAAATATCGAGTATGGACTGGAAAACCCCATCCGCCAATATTCTTGTGTGAACAACTTGACTAAAATTCATGCAGTGGCTGACCAAATTCTGGCAGTGAATTCTACAAGATCCAAGCCTGTGGGAAACAATATAATCATTTCTCCTGGATACACACCAGAATTTGGAAAGTTTACTAAACTAGTGAGAGAGGGGGGAAATATTGTGTATTTTTGTCAAGTGTGTAACTGGAAATCACAGATCAAGTCTCATTTTCAAATTCATTGTCAAGGAAAGGCTCACATTGAGAAACTGAAATGTGCAGAAAGTGATGAAAAATCTCCATCCCCAACACCGAGAAGAGACCACTTCATCAAAGAAATACAACGTGACTCAAAAAGGGACAGTCCTATGAACTTATCAACAGACATTGGAAATAGCTCCTCTAAGACTGGGTCTCCATTGAGATTAGTTTCAGGGAGAAACAGACTGGAACACCAAAACAAGCGAAAGAGGAGTGTGACAATATCTCTGCGGAACCAGAGCTCAGATCGAGACGGGTGGCAGTCTAGTGACTCTGATTCAGATTCTACAGATTTGAATAGGACTAGACCTTTCCACAGTGGTCGGACACCTGTGAAAAAAAGATACTCAAAGGAGAACAAAGTTAGTCCAGATTTGGAGATTAATTCTAAGGTAGACAACTCTTATACGTCTACATTACATGGGAACTCGGACTCAGATAGCAATCATTTACACATCAGTCATACACCATTGAAGCATTATTCATCAATGGCCCTGCCTTCAAAGGACTACCCATCAGAAAATCCTTCTAAATTTCCTTTTGGACTCTACAATCAAATTCATAATCAGATTTTATGGAATTTAAGCAATAAACCTTCAGAAAAGGGAATAAACACACCAGACTCCCAGCATTCTGCTTTAGACAGTTTTTCACATGGTGACAGGAATTCCTCCTTATCAACAAATGTTCAGGTTTCCTCGCTCAGGGGATCCCCATTCTATCCAGATCTTGTGAAACCGGATTCAGATTACATGTACAGGTGCTCTCTTTGCTCATTTGGATGCAACAGAATACAAGAATATAGAGCTCATTTTGAGTTTCAACATGAGCAAGGACACTCTGTTAATGATCAGGGTCCACTTTATGGAAATGAGGGAAAAGAGTTATGGAAAGTAAACAAAATTAAGGAATATTTGTCAGGTAATGAATATTACTTTGTAATTGTGTTGTTTGGTTTTGTTAAGTTATTGCCCTTTGAACACAATATCTAGCCTAGAATACAGATGATTATGAATTTGTATGCAAGTGTTTCACATGAACTCTAACTCAGACTGTTTATAAAAGTTATTAAGTAGATCATGCAGTGTAGGGAAAATATTATCTGACTCATTCAGGTGAATCAGATTTTGCCAGCGAGATCTGCATATGTCTTTCACGTACACTAAATATATTTTCAACATGAATCTTCTGAAGAATGAGAAGACCTGTGTGCTTGGTGAATACATAAAAATTGTTTATCATCTATAGACTATATTGTACTATGTTGTCAACAAAAATTTTAATCAATAATTGTCAAGTGTTTATTGAAAAAATATTAATACATGAACATGGTATTAATTTAAGGATGGGCAGCTCCTTAACAATAATTTATCATAATTTGAAATATCAGGAGTATATATGAACATGAATTCATGGATGATAAACAAAAATCTGTGTTTGAACAATTGTAATGTGATAAACTTTTAAAACTCTTTACTCATGATGGTATCAAAATTAAAAAAAATCTTACGATATTTTCTGAATATACGTATATATTCAAGGGATCACTGTCTAGATTGTTAGGTATGCAAGGTGATTAACTGAAATGTTAAATGTGATAATTTGCAAGAGGTCCCAACAAGTTGCAGATTGGAATGCAAATGACATTGTTGTAGTATGTGAGAAAACGCATTGGAATATCAAAGGGCTTTTTTTTTTCTGTAGAGTTGATTTGCCCATTCCCTAAAGGAAATGTCTCGAGAGATCTCCTGCTGCAGAAAATCAGTTCTTCTGCCCAGCTCCCTGAGGCTATTCACTGGGGACCAGCATGTAATCGTGCTGTGCGAGAAATTTTCCCAGACACACTGGCACAGAGGAAGGGAAAGTTCAAAAAGTATCCTGTACAATGATTTAATAAACACTAGATGAAGTGAACTGCAATGTTTATCTTTCATATGAGTTATATGAAATACGATATAATAGGAATTTTCCAAGGTTGTTTATTTTTTACAGATAGGAAAAATCTGCAAAAATTATAATTGCAAAAATATATAATACTGATACATGTAGGTTAGATGGGTATAATGCAACTGCAGAAATTGGAAACGCATAATATAATTTGCTACCTTTCAGAAAATACGAGTTGGACTGTACATATATACCACTGCTCAAATACATGATATACAGTGTAGATGATGCTAAATCCATGTGGGAGAAAAAAAAAATGTGCATGTATTTTTCCATTTGCAAAAAATGTTTTCTCTTAAAGTACACAATGCAAATGTATATAAAAAAGAGATATATTCTTGGGTTAAAAGGTTACAGCCAAGCTATTCAAGACATTCTTGTTGCATAGCATAACTGTGATGTCATTACTAAGCATTTACTACTGAGATATCCAGCCATCATTTTGTGTTTCAGATTGTTCTATATCAATCTTAGATGGAAATTTAAAAAGGTAAATCAGTTTAAATATCTATGAGGACACAGAATGCATTTGGTCTGTGACAAATGTTCTGTGGTAAAATGTAGAGGAAGAGTTATTCCTCTTTGGCTGCTGTGTGACAAATTCAATTTCCTTGACTTTATTATAAAGGACTTATTTCTTTGGTGTGTCCTTCATTGAACATGTCCAGGAACCAGCAGCAGATGACCTCAGTGACCCAGAGTTAATGCAGTACCAGCCACTTAGAGATATGTCTCAAGATCTTGAAAAAATTCTTGAACACCTGCACAGTATGTATAATGTTTTGTCTTATAGCAATTGAGGATATTTGGTATTTTCTATGAACTTGATGACGTGCGTTTTCATTCCAAACAGATGGATATGAAATAATATTTACATTTCCAATGTTTTTGCCTTTGATTTCATTAATGATGGCCATTTCCTGATGAATGCGATCAGATGTAAATAATCTGTATATGAATCGTACAACTATTTTAACAGCTGAACTGCAAACAGATATGAAAGTAGAATGAAATATAAAAAATAAATTTCAGTTTTGAAACAACACAAGGGCATGAACTGCAATGCTTCACATACTTTTCATGAAGAGCTAAATGCTTCATGAAGTGTGCTGGTATGAAGCATCACAGTTTATATCCAAGCCTCATGTATTTAAAAAAAATAAAAAGTTATTTCTTTAGTGTAAATGTATGTGGGCGGGCAATGTCACAGTATGAACATTCACACAAACAAAAGAATAAGAAAGAATACCTGTTTTCTGATTTATTAGCAATAGAACTTGTAACTGAATTTTCTTTTTTCCCCCCAGATATTGTAGAATTTTCGTTTTTTTCCCCCAGATATTGTAGAATTTTCTTTTTCCCCCCCAGATATTGTAGAATTTTCTTTTCCCCCCCAGATATTGTAGAAATTTCTCCCCCCCCCCCCCCCCCCCCCCCCCCCCCCCAGATATTGTAGAATTTTCTTTTTTTCCCCCAGATATTGTAGAATTTTCTGATGACCAGGAGTGTTCAATTTCCCGAGACGATCTTCTGACAATTCTTCATAAACGAATTGATGAGCCGGATGTCTTGTACTGGGGTATGCAGTGTAACAGAGCCATCCGAATTGTCTTTCCCTCGGTCATTATCAAGCGCAAAGGAAAGTTCAAGACATATCCTTTTAGAATAAGATTCTCTTGCTATCTAGTAGTGCATGGCAGACACTTAGGAATCATTCTGTCTACTGTTTGGAGAAACAATTTCTAGCAAATGTGAAGAAATTCTTAATTAAATTTTAATTGTGCTTCTTGAAAAGTCATGACAATATATCTGTCAGGTCTGAAGTAGTTCAATGCCAAGGATTTCATGACAGGCAGCTTTTACGGTATTACTCTCAAAATTTGATGTAAGTGAATTTTTTAGTACTACATACTACTTAGTGCAAAAGGACTATGTACATTTGTGATAACGGCCTTCCAACTCAAAATATGAAAGCTTAAAGAGAAGATTAAATCTTTCATTTCTCAAAAGAGATCATGTCCAATACAGTTTTACATGATTTGACCCTATGTTTGGCAATGATAAACACGCCCCAACTCCTATTGTAAGGGGAGTAACTGTGCAAAAACATAGGCCATTTTACTTTTAGGGATTTTTAATTAGTTGACTAGTGTACTCCTCATTTGTAATTTCTTGGCTGAAGTGTTATAGTTCAGTTTTCAGTTTATCGGTTGAAGGATTTGGCTTAGTGGGTATGAATACACAATGACTGGATTTCTCACCTGCACAGTTTTTACTCTTTATAGTTTCATTTTCTCATGCTCATGGAGAATTTGAATTCATTGTTAATAGTCCATGCCTCTAAACAATCCCCTTACAAATATATTGATTTTATAATAGCATTTTCCACACCCCATTTCAATAACAGTAGCAAGTAATAATTGTGTCAAAATGAACGAGTCCAATCTTGCTTATTTGGATTGCTCTTCATCAGATCTGATACTGATCGTAATTTGAATGAAAATATCAAATCTTGGTCAGTACTGGAAGTGTTTAAATGACAGCTAGTTCCGTTATAACACGAGAATTGATTTGACAAAACTTGATGGTAATTTAATTTAGATGGAAGTGTAGGTGATACAGATAAATGATTGCTCACCTTCTATAATCCCAATTAGACACATTATATACGGTAAACATCAGATATTTAATATAATTTTTGTAGTATTGATGTATAAAAATAGGGTTGGAAAGTCACTGAAATTATGAGCCAGTCACAGGGCTGGCTACACTCGAAAGTTGCCAACCCTGTTTAAAATCTGCCACTCCTGAATTTTAGTTTTGTGATGTTTATTAATTTACATGAATGAATTTACCTATAAAGCATATTTATATGAAATTTTGTCCCTGCCCACCTGAGAAATAGACTGTCTTGGGTAGTCGGGTGAGCTGTAATTTCTAACCCTGATAAAAGTAATGGTAGAATGGAGATTTGCATAAATGGGAAAAAAATAACACTATGCTTCTGCCATTCATGTATCACCCTCTATAATGTAAACTAACAAGACATTCATTCCTCATGACAAAACATTGTTTAATGTAAATGTGAAGGATTATATAAAGTGGTATCAATTTTTTTGGCAATTATTTCATTACAGAATCACAAATGATGTTGTTGAACTGAAATGGAATTTTAGCCTTGCTTTCTGCAGAATGTAGGTGATGCTAATGTTCCTTTGCATCGCACCAACTTAATTGATAACCAATGTTTAAATGAAGTAAAATCAAAATATTGATTAATAGCAATTCTGCAATCCAAAGTTCATTGATAGTTTAATTGCCATGATTTCAGCAGTAGTTGAAAGGTGAAGGATGCATTCCAGAATGTTCTTTAAATCGCAATATCTATCTGAATGAGAAATTGTTTTACATATCTAAGTTTCTTATTCTTATCTTTAGAAAACTCGTTGGTTCCTCTTACAGGAAAAAAAGTATGCTTTCTGACATATTTATATTCTTCATTACATAGAAAGCAGAATATGAAAGCAAATGCAAAACTTGGAAACAGTGTCACCCACCTGTTATAAATGGTTGTACACTGGAGTCATAATTTATTAAAAGAAAGAACAGTTTATGGGATTAATTCTCAAAAAATTCATTTATCATTCACTGTGATATCCTCAATCACTTTCGAAAAAATGTAAGTAAAAATTAACCAGATATTTATTTCAAATCCTAAAGTATCCCCAAACCGTGTTCCATAATATATATTTCCTGGTGGGCAAACAATAGAAATGATAATAAAATCTAACCCCATATTTATGATTTTTGTCCCCTGATGTTGGGAACGTCTCAGGTTATTAAACCTTGCCATTTGTCACAAAAATTTAGTCCAGCTACCTCTCCCCCCTCCGCTCTAAAAACCCAATCCCAAACAAAGATGCACATGGAACACATTCATTTCCAATGTTTTACACCTTAACTTCATTACTACAGTTTATCAAGGTGTTGACTTCAAGGAAGATGCGAAAGTAGAATTACAACAGTTGCCTGTAAGTGATAATACATGTGTCAGGCTGATGATGCATATTAAGTCTGTTTTGATACATTAAAGTAAACCATAATATACTAATGCTCAGTTTTGAAAGATTTTAAATAAGATTGTAAAATAAAATGAAGTTGATAGTCATACTCAGTCTAAACTATACCCAATGTTAAACCATGAAAACCATGCATGTATTATACTCCTTTGATGAAAAATTATAGATATATTTTATATATATAAACTGATATTGCGGTTGTTTCTGTCTTTCAGTTATCCATGCCAAGCAAAAGGGGACGACCAAGAAAAATTAGCAGTGAAGATTCAAGCGAGGTTACCATTTAAATCACATTCTCTCATGCTCATAGATGATCCATATACATGTATGAATGTATTTACATTTCTGTTCATAGATGCAAAATTTTCTCTGGTTTGTAGATTGTATAATTCTGATAATTCTCAGCTGTTCTATATTAATTTCGTTGATTTTTTTTTGACAGTTATATCAGATGGGAATGAACTGGACTGATGCCATCCGGACGGGACACAGCGAGACATATAAAATGTTTACCAACATCCACATTCCACGACCTTTCAGCAACGATCACCTGCCTGTGACCCGTGGTTGGGGACCCTCAATTGCTTATCATGACAACGATGATCCACAAAAACAGACTCGCACCTCAAACTCAGCAATCCTTCCACAGGATGGCGGGAATTTAAATTCTCATTCAGAAAGTGAACTGAAAGTTAACAAATTAGAGGAAACTTCTCTATTTAATAGTTTATCAATGAAAGATGTCAATATGCAGATATTTAATGGAGCGAAATTACACTGCAATATTAAGGACAGTCATACAGAAAGAGACCAAACATATACAAGTGAAAATGAGACTGAGGGTGAAAGTGGTCTGTTGAAACACAAACGAACTCGAAGTCAGAATGAGGATGATCAAAGTGATGATGATCATAATGAAAATACAGATGAAGATGCCGATGACGAAGAAAGCATTGGGCAAAGTATTGAAGATAAAGATATTGACTAACTATAAAGTCATTTCAAAATGTTAAATGCTAGTTACAAAATGTTGAATACTAGTAATCCATTCCATAAGAGAGAAGAGAGAGTGTGTTGTTTTTCTTAAAATTCTGTCAGATTTGTTGATTCATACTCGTGAATATAAAAAGTGCTGATACTGTTCAATTTGTTAATTCATCAGTCATACTGCAGTTGGCTTCCATCATAAGAAGTTGAAAAAGTTCATAAAGACAGAGATAAATAACACAAGCATTCTGAGTGTATTGCAGGCAATACAAAGTCCCCTACTGGTAGAATAATTCAGTCAAAAGTAGGTCAAGTGTAATGAAACTCAAATGCGATCTGTAACTATCCACAACAAAGCCATATATCAAATTTCAATTGAGTATCTTCATCCAATGTGGAAAAAAAGTCTGGAAAACTGATTCTTGAAATTCAGTCAAAAATAGGTCAAGCAGAACAAAACACAAACTTGATCTGTAACTATCCAAGACTAAGCCGTACATAGAATTTCAGTTCAATATCTTCACCCAGTGCAGAGAAATGTTCAGAAAACTGATTCGGAATGACAGACAGATGGACAGATCGAGTGTAAACCAATAGTCCCCTTCAGCAAAGCTGGTAGGGGACCAATAATTTTTTCTTTGGGTTAGATGGTTTAATAGAATAACCTAGGAAATTTTGAGAGGTTATTTCCAGTGAGGTTTTGATTTTGCATGCACAGATGTTGGAGTTAGGTGGTCATTAGTGGAGGAACCTAGTGAAATCTTGTGTGTCCAAGCAGACTACCGACATACCAAGTCCTATGGATCACCTAATCCAGTCATTCTGATCCCAAAATAACTCTGGCTTGTGCAGGATAAATTTATTTTCAGTAGTGTTCACCAAAGGAATCTGCAGTATTATTTTCTGTGCCCTTAATTGCATTTTTAGATAGAACTTTACTCCAGTAATTGCTATATAAAACTTAGGAATACCAACTTGTTTCAACACTAAAATTACTGTTATTCTTTATTTCTGTTTATGATATCAATATTTACTAATGACACCACAAAAATGACATAACTTAATTATCTCTGATTTCCAACAAATGTATATTTCATACTGGCTTTTTTGGTTTGGAAACAGTCATTATCAGACAGTTTATTGATATAATGATGAAATAAAATAATGTGAAAAAGAAAATGATGTGCAAAACGTATACATTATGAACTTTCGGTTGTTTTAAGATACTGAAGAAAATGGCCGAAAGATTTTGAGTGAAGGCAAACAGCAGTTGGCTGCATCTGTAGTGGGGGAGGCATGTAAGCATCAGGTCTGTTTCATCAGCTGCACATTTTTCCAGGTTTAGTGAGGACACTTCCATACCCAGAACCATTACTCCTCCACATCTACCCATACCCACTCAATCCTCCACATCTACCCAGACCAACTCACCCCTCCACATCTACCCAGACCCATTAACTCATCCACATCTACCCAGACCAACTCACTCCTCCACATCTACTCAGACCCACTCAATCCTCCACATCTACCCAGACCCACTCAATCCTCCACATCTACCCAGACCCACTAACTCCTCCACATCTACCCAGACCCACTCACTCCTCCACATCTACCCAGACCCACTCAATCCTTTCCACATCTACCAAGACCCACTCACTCCTCCACATCTACCCAGACCCAATCACTCCACATATACCCAGATTTACTCAATCCTTCACATCTACCGAGACCAACTCACTTCTCTCCACATCTACCCAGACCCATTTACTCCTCTACATCTATCCAAACTCACTTACTCCACTACATCTACCCAAACCCACTCACTCCTCAACATCTACCGATACTAACCTACATATGCCCATGGTTTGCTCTGGATCAATTGATTGTTTATGGTTTTTTGCTGTTTTGGCAATATTTCAGCCATTTTACAACAGTTAACTAACTGAAATATATTTGGAACTGAGTTTTAGAGTTACCCTGATGGCCCCCTTTTCAATAAATCAGGGAAACAATCATTTGAGTGTCAAAGGGGTTGTGATCTTTAACACAGGGCACCCTTTAACATCCCATCCGATGGACATGTTTTCAGGTAGAAAAAAAACCATGCATATCATTTTGTGTATACAAGCTGTTGTATTATAAAAGTATTCAGATTTTTCTTTAAAACTTGCATTCTTGTAAAATAAAATGATCGTCAACATTTGTAAAAGATTCACGCATGGATTGCACATTATTAAAATGTCTCTTTCGTATGGGTGAAAAATAACTACATTCTAAAAGAATGTGATGTATATTGTGTAATTAATGGACAGTCACCAGATATACTCCTGAACAAGATTTGTGATGGGGTCACATTGTTAGGAGCTTTCTATTTCCCATCCTCGCAAACCACAGGTCATTGTTTCACTCCAATCATCACAAACCATGAGT